>VZZY01007851.1:141358-242308 GCA_013400335.1 Eurystomus gularis | reverse complement strand
CCGGGAGCCGCGGCCCCGCCTCCCGCCGGGACCGGCCCGCGTCAGCGGTTAGCGCCGGGGGTCGCTCCGTCCCTTCTCGGACGGAGGCGGGGTGAGGGACACAGAGGTGGAGAGCAGAAGCGGGGGAGCTTTACATGGACGGTAACTAGTACGAGTCGCACGACTCGGCTACCGCTACTCCGCTGCTAACTTACACGGTGCGCGGTTAAGTACAAAGGGAACTACGGGAGTGAGCAAAGGCTCCGACCGAGCACGCTCTAACTCCAGTGTCTGCCCTGGGCTGTCCCAGGCAAGAAGCTTCTCTTCACAAGACTGCGTAGCTGCAAAACAAACGTAAGCATTAAAATAATAAACAAACAAACAAAAAACCAGGAAGCAAACTAAAAACCGACAAGGAGTGCAAACACACACACAGCCCCAACCCCGGTCGGCATACAGAGACATCCACACCCCAACAACCTCTACCCACTCTCCTGCCTCTGTCACACATCAGCTGGGCCGGACACTGCTCAGGAGGGACACCCTGGCACCGGTGCGAAGACCGGAGCACGGTAGGAATTGCACTAATGCTGCTAGAGGTAGTTTCAGGGTGACCTAAAACATTGGTCAGAGCGGTGACAGAGCAGCACGAGGGCAAGTACGAGATGTGAGAGAAAGGGAAAGAAAGTAGGGCACCCAAATCACTGCAAATCTCAACTCGGAGGGGAGCAGAGTGGGAGAATATTGCCCAACTTGGCAGAGAAATTATTTGG
Source organism: Eurystomus gularis (assembly GCA_013400335.1). Classification (NCBI taxonomy): domain Eukaryota; kingdom Metazoa; phylum Chordata; class Aves; order Coraciiformes; family Coraciidae; genus Eurystomus; species Eurystomus gularis. Next base: position 241,556 of record VZZY01007851.1, on the reverse strand, counting down.
CACTCCTCAGTGTACCAAGCAGGGCCTTGTTATGAGCAAGAGGAAGGAGTTAATAAGAAAGCAGTCACAGACAGGTCACAACAAAAAGGACTTTCAGGAGAGATCATTTCCCTTCCGCTCTGGCTGGGCAAAACACCTTTCCCATTGCACCTCACGAACCTGCAGACATCCTTATTGCTACTTCAAAAATAAGTAACAGAGAGGCTCCAACTGCTACATCATACGAGATACTGGTGCTGTGTGTAGGAAACCAGGGAAGGAAGACAGAAGGAGACAGAAGAGGGCATGCCCGTTCCTTCCCAGACTGACCTGAACAGAATCAAATACTCCTGACTTCGCCGACTCACATGAAGGATCCTGCCATTACAGCTTTAAATAGTTAGGCAGCTAGTGCAGCATGTCTGTGTAGGGGAAAGGCTGGGAATCCTACTTAGATTTTCTCCAACCTACTAGCTTTTTTCTTATTCAATTTTCAGGGTTTTTTAGCCACAGGCTCCTCTAAGGAAGCAGCCAATTCAGGAGCAATCCAGCAGACAGTACTGTCACTGCCTGACTAAACCTGGTACCAGCTAGCTGTGCTAGCAATTCAGATACACAAGGTAAAGATCACAACAGATAAATTCCCCACAGAGCCAACATTATCTGAGGATTTTCACTTAGAGCACCTGAAAATGGATTCAGAAATGCTATGGGGTCTTCCAGGAGCCACAGCTTCCCTTCCAAAGCATCCTCCAAGCAGTCTGTAAAAACTGACTTTTGTACTTCCTGAGCACCATCCACATCTGGGGTGCTCAGAACTTCTTGACAAGCGAGACTGAATTCAGCCTCACGCATCCCCTCCGTAAGCTGACCTGCACCACTGACACCATTTCCCACAAGGAAAACTAAGAAATGCAGCAACTTGCCCAAGGAAACCCCAACAGGAAACCCCAACAGGCAGTGACTCTGCAGAGAACTCCACGTTGTTCCCAGATGAAAGCAAGGGAATGAAATAAGCTAGGACGAGGCTCTGTTTTGTTTTGTTTTTCAAAAAGGGAAGGAAAGGTTTGGAAATTTTCAGTTTGCAAAGGGGAGTATTTTGCAGGAAGGGAGATGATTTCTTTTTATTCTGGAATACTGGAAATGAAAAATCAACATTCTGGAAGGAAGTTGAGGAAAGGAAAAATCTTGGGGAAGGAGAAATGGGAAAGGTGGAGGGAAAGGTAGGAAAAAGATGTCGTGGAGCACTGCACCCCTGGACTTACTGGCTGAGAAACAGAGAGAAAGCTGGGACTGCATGGACTCAGTCTGTGTTTTGCTCTCACTGTGCCTCCGTCCTTCAAGCACTGAGCTGCCGTCCCCGGTGGAGAGAGGGGGAGCTAGCATGGCAGGGAATTAAAACACAAACACAAACAAAACACGCAAGTTCAGTAAATAAAAAAAGTGAAAAGAAATAGGAGAACATTAAAGAAACCACAATGCTGGGCACAAAACATGCAGGAGTATCCTCCTGGGCAAAGCCAAGTAGACAGCTCTACAACATAGACCTGCTGTGCAATTTAGAATGACACAGAGGCTTAGGGGTGGGGTGTGCTGCCTTTAGCCCCACCACAGTGGAAACAACATATCCCTGAGGCAACTGTCATTGCTGGATCAAGACGATGTCTCCTACACCACAGCAGAACAGACCTGTGTAACCTGTGGTCTATTGAAAAAAAGAAGTTGCTAGAGGAGTTGCATAAGCACTTCACTTTCCCAGAGTCATGGCTACACAGAACGCTGAGAACTCCAACATTCCCTAATGCTTTGTTCTGTTTAGTTTTGCTAGAGTGCTTGCTTGTCTTAAAAGATGGAGAGGTAGGAGTTGAAAAGGAACACTAGTGAACACTGCTACACTTAAAACTGAAGTACTAAAATTACCAGAACTGACCACAGCACAAACCTTTACTTGTGCAAGCTCCTTCCCCCCCAACCACCATTCAAACACTCCCTTCTATTAAAGTCATAGCAAGATTTTCTAACTTCTGCCAAAAAAATCCACCTCAGTTTTATCTGCAGCAATGTAGTCCTATACAATTCTTCATAGATTTCATCCTGGTCAGCTGCCCTCCTTCCCCCCCGCCCCCACCCCCACCTTCTGTTCCAGTCCTAGCCTTCCTCTCCTCACAACAGTCATGTTTCTGATTTACAGGACCTGTTGGCTCAACTGGTTCAAGTCTGGGACATCTCCTGAACAAAAGCTGCAAAAGGAGACAAGGTTCTGGACAAGTATCTGTTCTGGACACACATCCAGTGACGATTAGATAAATCAATTTCATTACCACACTACCCAAACCATCCAGTTCCCTCCCCTCAAAGCGAAGTTCTGAAACCATGGATTACTCTTTGGCAAAAAGGTGGGAGCTAGAATACTGTCCTGTAATGAGGCCAGGTCTTATCTGAAACAATCTGTATCGCAAAGCTCATTCACCCACTGGCATGTGTTTCTGCTCCCTGTGATTCCTCAGAAGAGGATCCAGCAGCTTCTGATAAGCCACAGGAAAAGCATCAGGAACTGGCCCAGCTGACAGAGGTGACATTGCTGCTACACCACAGGGTCAGCATTGATTTTTCCCTGAATACGTAACTCAGATTGACTACAGGGAGAATAGGAATACCTCTGCCTTAAAATGCAAACTATTAACACATTTGCCTCAGAATGCAAACTGCATTCATCCATCTTGAACCTGCTCATTCAGGGAAATATCTGCTCGTCCTTCTTTAGGGAGTTCAGGAAAAAGACAGCTGCTCAAAGAACATGACCAGATATGGGACTTGGAGCTCCTTCATCTAAAGAGTTTTACAGAGTACAGAATACTTATGATACAGTCACTGAAATCTCTTCTCAGCCTCTCCCTCTACTGATTTCTCAGTCAAACACATGAAAAAACATTTCCATTCAGGGGTGACAGGCTGAGAATGATCTTCAGCTTAGAAACGAAAACAGATCCAAAGAGAAAAAAAATAGAGGGAAGCACGTGTGTGTCATTAAAGAGATTCCCAGAAAGGGGGGAGAAGGGAGACTGAGCTGTAACAGAGACATTTCAACTCCCTGTAACCTGCAGGGAAGCACAAAACCACAACCAGACTCCACACCTCAAGGGACTGGTAGAGGTTTTCCACACCTAGAAATGGACTGGAGATGATCAGATTATGACATTTGCTAGAAAAGAATTCCAATTATGAGACAAAAACAAATTAGCTCAGGGTAAACAGTGTTTATATACCACAGAGGCCAAGTCAGCTGGTTCCCCAGTGCATGGTCTCATTGTGACAGGAATGACAGTGTCATGGCGAATTTATGAACTGAGTCAGACACAAATCTGGGAAGCTAGGTCAAGCTCATGATCAAATTCATGAGCGAATCTCCAGTATCCTCTGCCTGCACTTAACTGCATTAGAAATTACAGGCAAAACACCTACCTTTCAGATCCTCATCTTCGGTTGTGGTGTTACAGCTCTCTGTGGAACCCTGCACAGCAGAACAGAGCATTACCAGGCATCAGCAGTCAGGAGCACGAGTAAATAGTTGGATTTGCTTGTGAAGAAAGATGGGGAAAAGCACAAAAACATGGGCAAGGACAGCAGGGAGAGGATGATACAAGGACAACTTGGATGGAAGCAGGCCAAGTATTAAGCAAAAAATCTTAACAGCATCTCTGCTCAGCTTTTGTGTGTTCAAACTGTTCAAGCTGTCCACCCAGAACTTCTGCAAGGATAAAAGTTATGAAACTATCAAATGAGAACAAATGGGAGTTGCTTCTGTTTGGAAGAAGAATAGCCACAAGAAGCTAAAGAAGGGCTCCTAGACTTTCTCAGAGGACGGGTCTCCATTTTCAGAAGAAAAAAAAAAAGGTACCCAAGTGCCTGTATCTTCCCTTCAACCCTACGTATGAAAGGAGTTGTGATTACACACTGCAGCAGGAAAAAGATTACAATATTTGAACAGTTGTCCCTACTCAGTCTCTTCCAGAGATCCACAGCCATACAACACAACCCTTCCAGTCTACTGCCGGCAGCATTCAGGAGCACAGAAAGGTAGAAACCAAAGTAAGACACATGAAGACAAGAACAATAAGAGAGAAATGGAGGTTTCTCTGGCAACACTCCCATCCCTTACCTTTATGCCATCTGTAGCATTATGGACAACAGTTGTTTGAGGCTCCTAGGAAAGGATGGAAGAATCATTAAACTCCAGTTCCAAAGCATTCTGTCATTTCTTTTCACTCCCCAGCAAGTAGAGGAAAGGTGACTGACATTAAAAAAAATAAATACCAAACTACAAACAACACACGTGTGCTTGCGTGCGGGCGCACACACTTCCTTGCGCACACAAGGTTTCCTGAAGAGAGAGACTGCACTAAAAGCTACAGTGGCAAGGAGACAAAGCCCCCAGCTTCCCTGCAATTGCCCCTAATTCCCAATTTGCCTGCAGTGAACCAACCTGGCACATACACCAGATGGCAACCAGGCAGCCAGTCTGCACCCTCTGCAGCTGTTCATGAAGTAATGACTCTTCAGCAGCATCCTCACTGGAAAATGCTTCGGAAGAGGAAGAGGGAGAGGAAAGGATAATATTGGGCTGGGGCCTTTGTCTCCTAGTTTTTTTGAAAATTTGCTGGGTATTTTACCTTAAAAAAGGGACATTCATAATTTCCATAATAAAAAGGGGATAAGCCAGACCACCTCAATGCCTCTCAGAGAGGAGGTGCTACGGGAACTGGGCTGTGAAAAAGGCACATTTCTACAAGTCTCTAAAATGAGATCCAATTTCAATAATAACAATTAATAATTTAGAAAGACTCTCTCAGTATCAAAACCATCATGAACAAAGCCAGTGAAGGGAAAGCAGAAAATTATGAAGTGTCCCAAGAACGCTTCATCCTACAACAAAACAACAAAAACATCAAATTCCAACCCCCCAAATGCCAAATCCAACTCTCCAGAGACACACAACAAAGAGCAGCTACCAGGCCTACAAGTGCTAACTAGGTCCTGCACTCATCCCTTCATTACCAGGACAAGACTTCAGGATCCTGCACCATCTCCTCCCACAGCTGTCACTCTTGCAGAGTGGCTCAATAAGGGCACCAGGGACTGTGACAGTGCAGTGTTGTACGCTCAACCCATCTGCCTCTGTCATCCATTGCACCGCTGCCTGATCTTCAAACATCCTGAAGCAGGCCACAATGAGCTCTGCCATTAAACGCACTAGGCACAGGGCACCCTATGAAGCCCATTGCACACAGCCCAAACAGAAAATGCTAGCCCAGCAAGTCAGGGGGCTGCGGAGAATCAACTACACTACTCAGCAGCACCAAAAAAAGGGTGCCTCAGCAGGCACCCTTTGCCTGCCCTTTCTTCTGTGGTGTCCTGAAGTCCATCCTCCTTTTCCTGAGTGTTGGAGAATGAATGGAGCTTGCCACTCTCTTCTTCCAAACTAGCCTCTGGATCCAAAGCCAGCAGGAACACTTGAACAGGACACACAGAACTATACAGGGATGGCACACAGGGAAGTCCAGGCAAGCTGCAATCCCCACACCCAACCACAGCTCTGCTCAGCACCCCCACCCCAAAGCCTGTGAGGCTGTGATCAGGCCCTACTGCAGCACAGGGACACAGACAGAACAAAGCCAAAACACAAGCTGAAACAGAGCAGCACAAGCAGCACTCAGGATGGGGAGGGGGAAGGAGAGAAGGGGAGAGGACAGAATCAAAATTAAACCAAACAGGGAAATAAAATAGCGGTTGGGGAAGATACCATGGACGTCTGCACTGGGGGTGTTTCTTTTGCAGTGCTTACTATACTGGTTTTGTTGTTGCTCTGTGGCTGAGACAGAAAAACATGGTTTTAGTTCCTCTGCTGGGCAGCAGAGGCAGCAAGAAAATTACAGTATTGCTTCAACCCCAACCATCTCCTCAGACCCTCCCCTCCGCACAGGCTCGATTACCAAGAACAGGAAGGATGAAGGAGTGCTGCCTGGGTCACTGGACATCATCCTTCCCTCAGAGGCAACAGATGTTGTAAGGGATATACCAAAACCCAAATGTACATGGACTGCTAGAGCTATAAGGAAGTGAAATAGAAGGCAGTAGCCCAAAGGGATGAGGAGAATCCTGCAATGAGCACCAACAAAAGTATTTGGTGAAGAAGAATGAGAGATGGCAGCAGTCCCAAGAGAAGAGACTACAGAAGTGAGAGACACACAAAAGTCATGGTGCAGTCTCAAACAGGGCACTAATGGGAGTCATGTCTGAGGAGTTCCAAAGTGTGCAGAACAGTCCTAGGTATGTAATGATGCTGAGGGTCCCAGGGAATCTACTAATGCAAGAAAAAGTGTGGTCAGCCCTGGAAAAGGTAGAGAAAGGTGAGGTATGGTGTGTTGTGTCCCTGCTATGACCTGAACAAAGAGACTTCAGGGCTGAAATATGGAAAGGGATAGGGGTGGGATGCAAGGAAAAGGTCATGTAGTTCCCCAAGAAGCAAGTCCTCTGGATAGTGCCGTGTAGTTTTTAATGTTTCCCCTCTTTAGTCACTGTTGTAGGTGTGGTAGAAGAATAAAATCTCTATTTCCTGCGTTCACACAGCACCGCAGTGAGGCAGTCACCAGTGTGCTGCAAAGAAGTACCCCATTGAGTCACGTATGTCAGTTACATCAGGGAATGAGCAAGGACTATGTAGGAAGCCAGACTTGTGTCTACTAGTATATACTTCCTAGTCCACAAATCCAGTCAGTTGTTGGAGAATTAGGCCCACAGTTACACTCCTGTGTAACCCCAACATCAGGCGTACTCTTTTGCTGCCAGACACCAGCAAAAATGTCAAAATCAGCACTGCTGGAGTCTCACTCAAAATCCTTGGTTTACAGTTCAAGGGTACTAGACCAGAGCTCATAGCAGCATGACCTCATTACTGCTGCTCTCCATCCCACCGTTCTTGGAGAGTGCAAACTCATACTGCAAAACATCAGGCCTTCATCACCCAGTAACCACCACAAAGAATGCAGAAGTCAAATGCTGAGCTGGAATACGTCTGCCAAAGGTTTAATTATGTCAACCAGAGACAGATCCTATGAGGTTGAGACTTCACACACACACCTACTAATACTTCAGTTTTTCTTCATAAGCAGCATGCCTTGGCTTAGCTATCCTTTTTGGAGAGGAAGAGAAGAGCAACAGAAGAGGATGACTGGGCAGGTGAAAAGGGGAGGAAGTGGAAGAGAAAGGCAGGAATGAATTCTTGAAAAGTCGGGGGAAGGGGGGGAGGAGCATATGACACACTCATCCCCAAAGCTAAGAAAGGAGAAACACTTCACAAATTACTGTTTACTGCATTGTCCTAAGATTTTGGCCTTCCAAGAGCTTTGCTTTGGCATATATTTCCAGCCTAACGGCAGAAGAGATGACAGGCTGCTGTGGATGTAAGAAATGAGCAGATCAACCTAAAAAAAAAATGAATCCCAAGCTATTTTGCGGCATAAACACAACAAAACTTCTGGCAACGCCTGGGTCCACATCTCCACACAGCACTGAGGTTCCCATACTTCTTCAGAAACAGTGATCCTAATGCAGAGACCTATCTTCCAAATCTCTTCCAGTGAGAAGGGCATAGCCCATTTTTCTTAGCCCACTGGAATAGGAAGGTAAACTTAGCATGAAAGAAGCTATACAAAAATACTTCTGATTTTTTGGAAGGCTTTATAACTGAGGCCAAATGGGAAAAAAAAACAAAAACCAACATCCAAGAAGCCACTGTTCTGAAAAAAAAAAAAAACCAAACAAACCAAAGGTCAACAGTAGCTTGTTAGGTGTGAGACATCACCTTACAAAGTGCAAATCCCCACAGACCCAAAGTGTATAGTCTACCCTCCAGGCTGCACTGAACACCCAGTTCATCCATCATACTCTTCCCCAGCCAGTGGGCTGAAGGAGATCAAGTATCATGTCCGCTAATCCAGAATCACATAGCATTTTACTCCAGGACAGAGTCGCAAGGAAGTAAGAGGCAGAAGATTTAGCCTAAGTATTTTCCACAGCTCTTTCTTAGAGGGAGGTATCCGACATATCAAGCTTCCCACACACACTTGTGTCTTGTGGCCACTTAACCAACTGCCCTTTCCTGGAAGGGACTGGCCTGCCCCTTCCCAGAGCCCCAGGTGGCCAAGCCAACTCTTACCCCTCCTTCCCCTCCTACTGCCAGCCAACATCACAGTCACTGGGCAGGCTATGATCCTTGCTAATTCACAGCGGTACAGCTCAAGTTGAAAGAGACCAATTCACCCAAAAAGCTGCCAGGCCCTTCTTAAAAATCTATGCAGCATGATTAGTTTTGGCTCAGCAGTTGGCAGCGCTTCCTGAGCTACACAAGAGACAGACAAACAGGGACAAATAACACAGAGGGTGCAAGAGAAAGAAAACAGACCAGTGATCATATCGCTAGGGACACACATTTCTAGCCAACTAAAAGAAAGTAAGTACCAACACATAGGCTGTCTCTGGTTGTTTAGCCACCTTCACAGCTTCCATGTTTTCTGAGGCTGACATTTACATGGTTTACATATCCCAGCTGCATTAAAACAACCTGCAGAGGGAATTTAAGTATTGCTGGCAGTGGGCAGAAAAGAAGGGCAAGAAAGGCACAACAAACTCCAGCCCTGGATTTTCATAAAGGCATGTCTGTGAAAAGTCAGTCCCTCACATCACATTTTTCAAGCACTATTTTTTGTGTTTACATAGTTCTAAGCTGTCACTGAAGGAGGAAGAGGAGAAATCTCTTCCAGATAGTAAGGTAGCAACAAATTATTCAACTTTCTCAGTACTATACCACTCCTGTTCCTACCTGCAATAGGGGAGAAATATTTTCTTCTTCTGTGTAAAGGAGATAACACAATAACTGATTTTTGTACTTTAGTTACTGTTCATGTCTCAGTGTCAGAGACAAAGGCATCATCTAATGGGCTGTGTATGACTCCTTACAATATGGCACTGGCCAATTTTCTCTTTGCTCCCTTGAGAGTGGATTTGACTACTTTTCTGACAAATTCTATGGATATCAAATATCTGGATGGATGAAAAAAGGAAATGAACACGACAGGGGAGGCAGTTACTGGGTATTTGGTCATGCTGGGATACATAAATGAGATCAGGACAAAAAAGAAGTTTTGGATTATAAAGGCTCTGACAAACCTTTTCAGTAAGTATGCTAAAAAAAGAAGTGACTGGCAGCTCTGAGCTGCCCGGTGGTGCTGTGCCCACACATTTCATCTGAACAGTGGAGCCCCATCAATCTCTGCCACATTTGGAGCGACTCCCAGTTTGTTCTATACTGCAGGGCTCCCACCAAGGATGACGGCACCAACACCAGGCAAAGCACCTGCTCCTCTTTTTGGCACCTCTGCAACAGAACGACAAAGCCCCATGTCCAGGCAAGGCACACACCTGCTCTCGAGCCCAGGAGAACTACTGCCTTTTTTTGTTTCACACCCAGAGCAGGCAAGGTCAAACTGCATTGCCAGCAGTTGGATTTTCTGCACAAAATGGGAACTGTACAACTGGCCAGCGCCCTGAAAATAACAGGGCCCTTTTAGTGAGGACATGGACCTTTCAGTGCACAATGATCCCACACCCCCCCCACCCCCCTGCAGAGACATGCTATGTAGGGTGATGAGCACAAGCCGAGCGTGCATGGCATGAGAATGGCGGACGCACGAATCGCAGGCAGCTTACGGGAGGTGCTCACCATCAAATGCACACTGGAGCTCGACTTCCTTTTCTGGACACACCATTGAGAGAGGGAAAGAGAAGGGAAGAGAGGAGATGAGAAGAAAAGCACAGAAAACTATTCACACATTAGTGTGCCAGCAAGGGTCCCCCTGCCAATAATGCTCCCCTAAGGACAGGTATAAGCAGCAGCAGAAATGCACAGACACGCAAGAACATACAGAGAGAAGTCACCATTAAAGAACATGACTACACACCAGAGGAAAGGGCAGGGTTGAAGACCCCTCATCCACTCAAACATCAAGGTCAGAACATAGGTTTCCCACACAATGATATAAAGAGAGAAGAAGACAGAGGAGCAGGTATACACAAGATGTGGGATGCAACAGGGTGCCTCTAATGTGCTCTCCCACCTCAGAAAACTGAAGCTTCCCCAGTCACACTGAAGCAGTAGACAGAAAATCCCTGTGTGTTCACATTTGGAGGTAGCAGAAGTGTGCTTGCAACTAGAATCAGAGGGTAAGGAGGAGGGCACAATGGGAGCAGCATCCCCAAAGGCTAAAGACAAGGAAACTTCTGTGCATAGCATGGGAAGGAGGAAGGCACCCCCACACAGAAATTGGGGCTGATTGGAGAGGCAAGGTGCACCCATGCTCAGACACAGAGGAAAGGTGAGAAAGACGAAGATGCACTCAACAGCCAGAACACCTTGTGCTCTCACATACTGGGAGGAGAACAAACAGGGAGCAATGCTCAAACAGTACCCAGCCTTCTTGGACTCTACTCTTGTTCAAAGGCATCTTCAGTCTTCTTCAAAGACACCTTCACACCAAACTACGCTTTCCAGTAAACTAGGCTCAGCATGCATTTCTCTGCTCTTTCAGTATACATTTAGTGTCACCCTGTTCAAGTTGAGCCTGGCAGGTCTTTCAGCTACCCCTTCCCCCTCTGTCTCCACATCCACTTTCCATCTGCCCTTCTCCTTTGGTACTGTTTAGGCTATTTCTCTGCTGCTTACTATAGAATCTAGCTTACGAAGTAGTGTAGAACAGCATGTCCAAGCCAAAACCATGATGGCATGAGCTCAGCTATGTAGCTCTGGACTCAGGCACACACCCACCTCTGGAGCAGCCCTTAAGCTTGGTACAGGCCAGGAGATGTACCCCCTGATTTCATACGCTTACTGAGCCTTCACAGTTTTCTCCTTGAATGCTGCCTTTGTCCCTGCTATCCTCAGATCAGAGCTCAAGCACACATACAGACTGGCATGTCTTTGAGAGCAGAAGTGCCCATGTTCACTTCATACCCAGAACCGCATTCCTAATCACACCATACAGTCCAGAATCATGCAGCCACTGCACAGACTCAAACTAGCAAAGCTTCTGCATCATCTGATCTTTAATTGCAGTACAGGCAGGCTCTGAACACTGATCTGTTCAGTATTTGGCTCATGGAGGTTCCACTTCACGGAGGCACAAACACAGGGCTTGCCACTACCTGGTTTACAAACCTGTGATTTCTCTCATCTTCTTTTAGGACAATTTAGCTTCACCACAGGCTTTTCCTCAAGCTAGAACTAAAATAGGATGTACTACCAGTACATGAACACAACGCTTAGACCACCAACAAGCCAGAAGAATCCTTGTACCCAGTCATAGCAAGGAATTTTTAACTGGGAGAAGTAGAAATTCACACCAGGTGAGAAGGTGCTCCAAAACTTCAGTTTTAATTTTTAATGTATCCTGTAAGTTGCAGCAGACAAATGAAGGCTATACAGATACTGCAAGGAAACTGATTTCCAAGAAAGATAGTATCATTTGAAGTTCATACAGATTTCCAATGAGTTACAGAAACAAGGGGCAGAAAATGTTAAGAGAGAAGCAAAAGGTTCAATATGAAAGGAGAGTCAAGCAAGCCATACAGGAAATAATCACCCTCCTAGATTAGAGGCACAATTAACACTGACACAGGAGGAAACAGAACCGTCTGCAGATGAGAATTTAATTAGAGTACAATACAAATTTAGAACACTGTTGGTGTATTAACATGGAATGGTGTAAAAAACACAGAAAGCACATTATTATTGGCTACTATAATAACACTGGGTAGAAAAGCTAGCTAGGCAGTATGAAAAGGGTGGGGGGCGAAGTCTGGGTTAAGATCAGAGCATGAAAAGTACTATTACAACTCAAGACAGGCTGGATAATGCCAACATGATGTATCCGCAGTAAGTGCTAAAGCCTTAGTAAGTCAAAACACACACAAGGAAATTACCAAAACCTGATCAGTCTCTCAGTCCCTTCTGTAGCAGCTACATCAGAGCCATCTATGCCACCCCCCCAAGCTGACTAGCTGAGTAAGTAAAACTTTTTGTTCTTCTTGTAATGTGACTGCAACTTAGCAAACTAAATAAGGTAACAGAAGTTTAGTTACAGAGTTGCCTCTTCCTTCCATAACACAGTTACATCTCTAAGTATTTCTAGGCAGTGCAGAGACAACCCAGGGAATGTAAAAAACTGTTAAAGGCAGACAGATAACCTATGGCTAAGTACCTCTCTGATCACTTTAAGGGTTTCCCTAAATATGAGCAACAAAACATTCTCCCAACGCAGTAGAGACAACACTTTCCTCTCAAACCCAGGGATGAATTTTTGTTAAAGTTCTATTTCTGTATTTTTGTGAAATTTGGGTGTTCATCTCAAAAGAGATGCAGATTGTCTACAATGAAACTTAAGGAGGACTCTTGCTTTAGATAACAATAAACAGGAGACAGAAGACAACCTTAAGAATCAGTGTCCCTTCAGCACAGCAGCAATACTAGAAATAGCAAGTATAAATTGTTCTGAGCACCTACAGAAAATACAACACATACTAGAAGATGCTATAGGAAATAGAGTGATTCCAGGCAAGGTCCCATTCACAGTTCTGGGCACTTAACATATATATCTTTTCACAACAGCTTTTTGCATTTCTATCTGCTACATGTTGTTCTCCCCCAGTTTGATACTGACAGTGTATTTATGAAAATACCATGCTTGCTGTAACCCATATCCCTATAGAGTACAGCCATTTCAGGACTACAGGTAGGAAAAAAAAAATGCTGAACTCAAAGCAGATCAGTGAGAGGCAGCCTGAACTATCAGGTTTGAGGTCCTAGTCCTACTTCTGCTTTAGCCCTTTTGTGGGATGCTGAGCAAATCATTTCATCTTTGTCAATCCATCTTTTTTCTTGCCCTTTGTCAGCTTCTCTATTTAAATTGTAAGCTAAGAGGCAGGCTTTTTTCTGCTTAGGCATTGTTGCAGTGCTAAGCACACTGGACTCCTGATCTCAGTTGGAATTTCTAGGCATTGCAACAATGCAGCAAAAAAGGTGAATGCGTTAAAGGTGGGTAGAACGTGTTACTGGATGTCAACACTGAAACAGATCTGAAGCACTACCCAAGTGTCTTGCATAAAACAGCTCAGCATAAAACTGGGCTGTTCAGGTGAACTTGGGTTCTCCTCATTTAGCTTCACCATAACAATCTTTAACAGTTCAGCTTTAAGATCATAAAAAGTCTAGATACAGAAATAGTAGCATTAACTCCTGTTGGTCACTGCATGGATGTTACTTGACTCGCTGATTTCCAGATGTTTGCAGATTTTCTAAGGATTCTCTGTTGGTTCACATTGCTACTGCGCCTTCTCTAAGGCACGCTTTCACAAACTGCTTTCTCAGCAGCCAAACCAGCTTACAGAGCATCCTGCCTTCCCCAAATACTCTTTACTGGGCAAAGGGGAGGGAAAGCTGGTACTCACCAAGCATAAAATACACACCTACCACAGTATTCCTTACAAACAGGAGAACAAATGATATTTGGTGCCTCTTTGCAGTTATGGAAGATGAAGGGTAGGTTTTACATTAACCTTGTTACACCAAAAATCTAGACTTTTACTCTTTAAGCTGAGTTTTCCTTTCAGTTATGCTGTTCAGCTTTTACTGGGAAAGGAAACAGTGTGTATGCAGCAGAAAGACAAGGTAGAAAATCAATAAATTTTGCACAGCGTTGCAAGTAAATGCTGTTAAAACCTCCCGCATCCTGTAGTATTCTCCACAAGTTATTATTTACATACAGCATTATACTGGGCCTGAAAAACATCACTGATGTAAATTTGTATCCCCTAATCACAAACCAAAGTGTTCAGAAAAATAAACTGACAAAGAGCTTAGAGAAGAACTAGCTTTTAAATACTTACAATGACACACTTAACTAAAAATAGCACATTGTGCATTAACAAATTCTGATTATAAAGATGGATCTGACAGGCCTAGATAGAGCTGGAAACACATGCATCCTCTCACACCAGTAGGAAGGGAAATTCCCCTTTGGGAAAAAAAGGGACACCAGTGTTTGAAGTGCTGCCCAGAGACAAAAAAATCAACAGTAGGATTGTAACACTAACTACAGGGAGCCCAGACCCTGACAAGGTCACAGAAAGCACATTCAGTGTAAAGTGTCCTTCATCTTCACCCGCATGTCTGCCCCAGCCCGCTCCTTAACCCCTCCCTCACCTTGCAGTGGATGGCCGGATATCCAGATTACAGGCAGAAAGGGGAACAAGAAATCAAGTAGATTTGATATGAAACTATCTAATGGAAATTTTTTAATGGCAGCTGCACAATGTTGCTCATAAATTTAGAATCTTAAAAAAAAAAATACCTGGGACCTACACTGGTGGCCACAAGATACGTGGTTTGTCACATAGCTCTGCCATTCATCACCCAGTTATCTTCTAGCCTCACTTTCTGGATTTGAAAGCAGAAAAGCATGTTCCTTGGGGATAAAACCTGAGCCTTCCTTGGTGCTACTCCATCAGCTTGGATCCAAACTGTGAGTGCAGCACTACCAAAGGTTTGGTGAGCAGGGACAATTTAAGATTCAAGGCAGTTTAAATCATTCATTATTTAAGATAATGGAAAAGTTCTCAAGTGCCAAGCTGATGAAATATCTACCAATTAACAGAATTAGTACTTGAAATAGAAGCAGCTGTGCAAAATGAAAATCAGGAATGCTTCAAAAAGATTTTGGAAAGGAATTTGCTAGAGGACAGAGTCATACACATGGAAATTTATCAAAATATCCCCACTGTGGACACACCTACATTGGAATAAAAAATATTTCCTTCCCATCCCCCCCTTCTGAGGGGGAGCTTCCCCCTCTCTTCCAGAATGGTCTGATCCAAGTAAAACACAGGCATACCCATTGATACAGTGTGTTAGGCTTCCTTCAGCAAAGGATTAAAGAAATTGTGGGGGTTTTCCTAATACATCAACTCAACACAACTCACACTAGATGCTCATATCACCGCATATGACTAATATATCATTCCTGTCTCATTTACGCTAAATCAGCAACAACATGCTGCACCTTGCATCAGATACTCGCCAACACACATTTTCACGGAGTTCTTGGGAATAAAGCATGAGAAAGACACATAGACCTTACTCAAACTTGCCTAAACTATATAACAGAAATTCCTACTGTATTTGTAAAATAATGTGGGATTCTAGCATAGATAGCTCTGAATAGCAGCCAAAAGGATAGGAAAAAGTTACTTTGAACAGGAAGTGAGTTAAGAGAAACTGGCAGGGTTTTTTTCCTCAATGGGCTTAAAGCTATTAATTTTTACACTACTGTAATCATCAGTTTGTAATCATCATACTCTTTCCATTCTCATCTACTTCATGAATACCTGTGGCAACACTCTCATGGAGCACAGTCACCCTGGACCAGATAAAGCCAGTGAAGAAATGGAAACATTTTCTCTCAAATCTCCATAAGGAACTGATTTCCAAGAAGGTTTTAAGAAACAAACAAACAAACAAACAAAACTCAATCACCAAACAAACCAAGAGTCTCTAAATCTGGAGGGAACATGAGAAACAGCCTAACCACATGGCATGTGGTCAGCAGCAGACTATGGTTAAAAATACAGCATGTAATCCTTGTTCTAAACCTAATTATTTATATAGAAAATGGGAGTGAAAAGAATACCACAAAACTGAAAATCTGTTTGGCATTCAAGTCATAGCATGTGTGCTCTGCACTACTGCAATGGGCAGAAAATCATAGTTTGTATGAGTACTGCAAGACCAGATGCTCTCAACTCAATCACTGGCACAGGTTGTTTGTCAGAACTATCTAGGGTGATAAAATCAGTGGAGCCAAAATTACAAGTTTTCTGCACAAGGAGCAATTCAAGAAAAGCAGGCTGGTCACAACAGTGAGGCCATTAACCAGACAGCGACCAGCAGAGACTGCTGCACAGCAGTCAAAATGTGCCGGTACTGCTCCAATAAGCAAATGGAAGTGGTAAAAGGCTACACTTTCATGGGATGACTAATGGGAAGCAGTACTGTACATGTAGATAGTAGGGGCAAAGAAGGAGATAAGCATGTAGTCACGGAAATCCTGCAACAGAGCTGTTAAGGATGTACTACAAATACACACAGACCACTACCTGCTCTCTATCATGTCCAAACCCAGCACTGGGGCGAAGCAGCCTGTACTTTTAAAAATCTGCATTATTGAGCAAGACGATTCCTCGAAACATCACCTTTAAGAAGAAATACATAACTTTTGCCTGTGTTTTAAAGCTTATAGAAATGAGGATTCAAAAGCCACAACTGAAGATATATGCCACTTGGGGAAAATGGCTCAAACATTTGGGGAAAGCTTAAACAACTCTTTGGAGGACCCTCAGCCCAGCTGGAAAGTGTGTGATGCCCCTTATGGACACCACTCAGGTTCATACTGCAGAGCAAGACCGCTCTAACACTTAAGAGCAATGAAGTTGCATGCAGACTCTTGACTGCAGGTCTCTAGTGTCATGCAGAAGTAGAGAAGAGGTTCCCAGAGGGCAACCGCATTCCCCATGTACAGCGAATGCTATACTTTTAAATCTGCCTTCCACTTTATCACTAGTATTCAGTTATATATATTCAGAACAACATATACTGTGAAGAGTTGAAGAATACCTCAAATCAGCTAGAAAAGCAAACCCAGTTTTACCCTTTTCGCAGAGGAAGACTTTGTGTTCTCAGTGAACCACAATCTTTCTGTAGAGCTGGAAGTCTCTAACATACAGGTCTCCTTGTAAATACATGACCAGGAAGCAGTACCTCAAAACCTGTGTACGCATCATCTGGCCATTTCTGGAAGATTTTGACTCGCTGAGAGCCTGCTGGAAATCAAGAATCCTGAGAAGAAAGTCAGTTTCCTCTAGGCAGGTGGCAAAAACTACGCAGACATGGTGTTATCTTCTGTTTTTCAAGTTGCTTCTCCCCTGCCATGTTGGGATTTTGAAGCAAGTATTTGCTGGCTCCCAGTTCACAATATTTGGGATCATCCATTCTTATTGCACTGTAATATTTTCTGTATCAGCAGATGCAACAACTCAGTTGCTCTATTAGCGTGCATGTGTTCAATGCGTGTCTGTGCAAGAGGTAGGCATGTGCAAAGGCACAAAAGCTCACTCTTGCAGGTCCATTTCAAAGATAAGTACCCTAGAGCAAGAACAGCAGTTCTACATAGCATTTTGGTAAAAAAAATCCCAAAGACTTGGGTGTCATTAGGGCAGAACACAGCAGAACTGCAAGAATACAGGTTTTACTACAGCAGCCCCCAAAATAAACACAACTGCTCTGAAAACACCTCTTTTTCCAGCAGCCTGCTTGTATTGTGAGCCCTCTGGAAACAGAACCTCATTAAAATGGAAAAGGGCTAAGAGAGCAGGAGAGAACAAGTGTGCTGGCCCTGTAAGGGGCATGTCAGTCCCCAAGCATGGGGAAAATGAAGACTGTCCACAGTGCAAAACCAGGAGATGAACTGTTCCGCCTAACAGCTGTGGAGAAAGGTTTGGACTTCAAATGGAAATGCAAGCAAATAAATCAAGCCCTGCTTTCCTATGTGGAGGACAGTTATCCTTTGGAACAGTTAGGGGAAGACAGTGCTCTAGCCCATAACTGTCTCTGCTCCAGTACTGAATGGTAAAGGACTACTGCCTGCAACTATATACAGCCTTGGGAATGGCCTATTTGACCTCCAGAATGGAAGGATGACCATGTACATGAAGAGTGAAATTGAAATTGAAGGGGTGGGGGGAATGCCCCTCAGAATGGAACAAGGAAGTGCCCAGCCCTCAGGGACGTGGACCAAACCCTAACACAAGACTCTGTTTCCATTCTGTCCAAATGTGAACATCTGGAGGCTCCTTCTTTCCCACTCCTCCTCCCAGCATCTGTCCCAGGGGGGAGACAAAGGTATTTCCATGGGGTCTGCTGGGTATCATCAGTCACTGACAATTGTTCTGTGCAATTTTGATATCCAGAAGCATTCTGCACTGAACAGAACAGACTAGTCAGAGGCATGTGTCACACCTGAGCAAGTCCTTGGTCTTTCTAGTCCACAGCATTGACCATTTCTTCATACTTTAGAGAAAGGGGAAAAAAATCTTGCTGGTACAATAGTGCACTTAGCTAGTGGTGTGATGTACGAGCTACATGTAAGGAACATTAAGATCCCACCCAGGGCTCCATGATGATACACAATCCCAGCCACAAGACAGGACTGTGGTTTTACCCTGGAAGGGCATGGGCACCAGAGAAAGCGGCTGCCTTCTGTTCAGATGGTGGGAGGGACAGTGAAATGGGAAAGCAAGAACTTACCTTCACTCCATCTGACTTCTTGTTCAGCAGGCTTTTGGCAGCTGTGGAGACAAGAGAAGCAGGTCAGATTTTGGTTTCAGGACTATTCTCTCTCTCTCTCTTCACACTTCCCTCAAAACTGCACAAGAGTTCAGAAGGACAACCATCCTGCTAATTCCTCTCTAGCAGCAAGAAACCTGAAAAACAGGCTGAGTAACTCATCAAATCCATCCTGAAAGCAGAGGGTCACCCATTCTATCCATTGTTTACCTATTCAGGCAAAAAATGCTCCCACTTTAACCATCTCAGGAAGACCAAGTGTGAAATAAAGACTTTAGAGCTCCTCTATTTCAATCTTCCCACTCACACACTGTGACCTTATCCAGAAGTACCAGCAGATACAGGGGAGAAAGCTAAAGAAATCTGCCAGATCTTTGCAACACAATAAAGGCTTTACCCTCAAGCACAGTCATTCACATAATAGACTTTGCTTATAAAGGGGCCACTGATAAACACAGAGGCCTCCTAATTACTGCTATTCACAATTACACTGGTGAAACATCTGGACAGCTGCAAGGAAGAGACTGGAAAAGGGCAAAAGGCAGCATCTGCTAATTGTTTAAAGAACAAAACAAAACCCAAAAAACCAACATAACAAAGACTGAGAAAAGAGACAGAGCTAGGCTGAGTTTTTCACTCGAAGATAAAGTTGCACTGCTGTGCTCAACTTGAACAACTGGCACTAGCAATGAAAGCGAGAGTATGATAAGCACAGACAGGGAGCCTATAACAAATGCCTGGCAGAAGGCACACTTTGGACTGCTCCATCTATTATAGGAAAGTGTTATGTTTGCAACAATTGTCAACTGTAAGACCCCATCTACAACCTCAACAGATAGAAAACATAGCTCGCCTGCCCATGAAGAACATATTCAGTTGTTTCAACTTCTGTAAGCAGCACAGTACTGCACCAACACACTGATACACCTCTCCTAAGTAGCTGCTGGGAAGCATATGGGTCTGGGTACTTGACCTGGGTTTCAGCTCCAGCAAAGGTGAGGCCTAGAGAAAAGGCAAGTCCTAAGAAAATGCTCCTATGACTGTCAAAATGCTTTACTCCCAAAGACAGGCCAACAAAGTCATGCTCAGTCTCTCTCTAGAGGCAGCAACATTAGGCAAAAAAGTTTTTGCAATATCCAAGGAACAGTTGAAATTTTACATCAAAAACATTTTCCACCCTGCCTTCCCTATCACATGACCCTACAGATATGGATTAACTAGACAACATTAGCTGAGCTAGTGCAAATAACTACAATGTTTCCTCACAATAAAGAGGTGGCACCCCATATAAGTTTATTACAATCTCTGAATTGCTCTTCCTAATTCTACTCCCTAATGCAAGTATACGGCTAGATCAGGATTTTATCTTCATTCCTGCTCTCAGAAACCATCCAAGAACTCTGGAAGAACCTCATGCAGAGGTCTTCTGAACGTGGCATGTCAAAACGCAATACTCCAATGTGCACACATGAAGGTGGGCAAAGTGACCCAAGGAACTCATCAGCTCTGCAAGAGTTTCTTTGCTGAGGATATACATACTAAAGCACTGCAAGACTAAATGTAACAAAAAAGTTTTTGCCGCCATTAATGTCATGAAGACATGCAAGTGAGAGGAACAAGGTGACCATGGAATCAAAACATGATGTGTTTATACCACACATCAAGGCATCTCACACAACTGTTGAAAAGAAGAAAATATTATGGCCTTACAACACTTCAGAAGGAGCAAAGGATTCTGCAGCTTAACAGATATCACAAATTGATCACCCTGGAAGTGAAATTTAAAAAACCGAACCCATCAGAGAAGGGAAACCACACTGCCATATGTCCTGGGAATAACCCAGACACAAGCTGAGAAGGAACATTCTTCACACTTTCTGAAGTTTCCCCAGGACCTCACATTTCTCTTTGTGGATAGAAGACAGCTGAAATCACATTTTATGGTGTTAAAGCAAATTCCACTGAGAGTTCTGCATGGCCCAGCACTATGTAATGCTCACCCAGTAGTCCCCAATGCAGCCTGCCTGGCTAGCTCTCTCCTTGCTTGTACCTCTGCCACGGCACACACTGTTCTCCCACAGACCTGTCATCATCCCAGCACTGCAGGAGGAAACTCAGTCTGCGGTCTGTTTAGTTGAGTACTGTGTCCAGTTTTGGTCACCACAGTACAAGAAGGACACTGAGGTACTGGAGCAGGTCGAGAAGGTCAGCGAAGCTGGTGAAAGGGCTGGAAAGCATGCCCTATGAAAAGCGGCTGAGGGAACTGGGCTTGTTTAGTCTAGAGAAGAGGAGACTGAGAGGAGACCTTATTACCCTCTACAACTACCTAAAAGGAGGTTGTAGCGAGGCTGGTGTTGGTCTCTTCTCTCAGATTAGTAATGCTAGGACGAGTGGAAATGGCCTCAAGTTGTGTCAGGGGAGGTTTAGATTAGATATTAGGAAGACATTCTTCACTGAGAGGGTAGTTAGGCACTGGAACAGACTGTCCAGGGAAGTGGTGGAGTCACCATCCCTGGAGGTGTCTAAAGAACGAATAGATGCGGCGCTTCAGGATATGGTCTAGTGGTTAGAGAGATGCTAGGACAAAGGTTGGACTTGATGACCCTGGAGGTCCTTTCCAACCATAATGATTTTGTAGTTTGTAAGGACAACTGAAGAGCCTATGAAATGCATTCAAAGGCAAAGATGACTGTAGACACCTCAAACAAAAGAAAGGCATGCAGATTTACCTGCAGCTCAACCTGTACATGTTATGGATAGAAATCAAAGGGGATGCACGTGGAATTTCTGCAGCAAGCAACAAGCAAGACTTCCTGTAACAAGCATCATTTTAGAAGACAAGCAGCACCACCCAACATGCAGCTTAGCAAACAGACAATAGGAGAGGGAAAATTCAAGGACACATGAAGGCCGATTCTTTACTGTTCAGGAAATGGTCTTGTACCCATGCCCTGCAGTTTTTCAGGCATGAGATACTAGTATTTATGTTCACTATTCTTCCCACTTCCTCTACACATTAAAGGGATTAAGTTCCCTATTCTCAGAGGAACTAAGAGTTCCTCTATAATGAAGCAATACAAAGGCACGTGCTGCTAACCCAGTAACTTAAAAACACAGTTCTGTTCCTGGTTTAACAAGACACCCTCTGAAGAGAAATACTAAAGGCGTCCCCTGCACACATCCCATATACCTCTCCCTCTTCTCACATTTCTCAGTTTTGGCCTCCGCAGGAAACAGCCTGGGCTCTGGACCACACTCCTGGCAGAAACCCAAATCCCTAATGCTGAACTCATCAGCAATAAACACTAGATGCTCTGGATGTACCAGAGCCAAAGGTGGCAGTGGAGGAGGGAATTTCCAAGATGTACTGAAAAATCCACGCCAAACATGGCTATGGGTAGTGCCTCCCACCCTGTCAGCCCCTCTTCCATAGAGAGCAGACCTTCACCCAGCCTGCCCTGGGTTTGCCTTGTCCCCAGCTGTCAAATCTCAGTTAAGCTTCCAGAGAGTATTTTTTAGGATGCAGGGATAACACTGATGTTGCTTTTATTAAGCCTGATTAATTCATCATGCTAGTCCAACAGACAAGCCAAGTTCTGACTTCTAAATACAAGTGTCTACACCACAAAGAATTTTGGACTTTGCTGAGACTTGATTATTAAAATAGAAATTGTATCATACCAACACAGAATTCCCAATGACAGAGTTGCTGCTTGTCATCCTCATATTCTGACTTTCTTTGAACTGAAAATAACTAATTCTCAACTTGATGTCACTTCTGGGGCTCACCACAAATGAACTGACAGTCAGTGTATAGCCAGAAAGAGGCACCTCTGGCTACCATTACAAACAATGCCCACAAGTGCAGTATAACTTCAAGAAGATCTATTTATTAAGGACAAGATAGAGCAAAGGTTGTAATTTAAAACTCTGCCAAAATGGCCATTCAGACAAAAGTCACTCTAGCAGCAGCCATTTAAACACAGCAGAGCGATTTCACAGAATAGAGTTGTCTTGTGTTCTCTACCCTCACTTTGGTTTCTATCTCAGCAGTCCCCTTTCTCTTATAATCTCCAGTGACTTGCTATGGAAACTTGCTGCAACAGCAATTGCTCAGGAACACTATGCACTAAGTGAGAGACCAATACTAAGACATCTTATTTGCATGGCAGGATTTACAATGTGGACTCTTTCTCTTGTTGAAAAGGTGATTTTTATTTCTATTTTTAATCCTGCTATAAACTCCCTCTGCCCGCTAAATGACACCACAGTTCCAGAAATGTACCTGAGCAATAGACAAGCGGCATTTTACACTTCTACCCTCAATGCAAAGCCTTCCGTGAGGGCTTCTATTCCTCAGTAAGACTAGAGTGATTCTGTTCAAAGAACTGCTACGGGATAAACAAAGTGTCATGAAAAGCAGTCAGTCACTTCAAAACATTATTTTAAAAACAAGTAGAGAGAGAAGGGTAGAACCAGATGGAAAGGCAGGTAAAAACTCCAACCCATTATGCAGTGCAAGCCTCTATGTAATCTGGACCCACAGGATCTCTAGAGATAGCAGATACTTGCTCTCCTATCCAGTTAATCTCATCAGGCACAACCAATGCCTAGCACTGTGCATGTACTTCTAACGCTTTGGGAAAATCTCAAGAGTAGACAGTGTCTGAAGATGCACACCCATTTCCCAGACATGTCCCAATAGTTTTCAGATAAAGATTAAAGGGGGGAGCATTCAAAAACTAAACCCTGAAATACACAACCCAATGGTGTCCTCTCGCCATGAGTCACAGAGCTCCCAGTTTTCCCACTAGTGAATAATGGAGAATTTGTGTGGGAGCCAGGTGATTTCCTTCTGTTTTTTTCACCTCTGTCAGCCTCAGAAAACCAAAACATTATCCAGCAAGACTATGTACAAAAAGCCAAAAACCAGGAGCCAGCCTGATAATTTGTAACATCTCAATGTTTTCAAACAACTTCCCACCAACACAGAGATTTCACATCCTGAAAGACACTCCCTTTGCAAGTACGCATATGTACACACCCAATCAGAGGCAGAACCTTAAAGGGTTGAAACAGTCTGAACATCCATTCTAGACTTTTGAGCCTGAATGCCCTGTCCGCCCCAAATTAAAGTTGATAAAAATATGAGAGCATCTCTCTTGCAGTATTACAAAAACCTCATTTCCCTACAAACCAAGAAATGAAGAGGTGAAGGGCAAACACCATAAGAAAAGGCATTCACAGAGTTCTCCTGAACTTTAAAGAGAGCAAGATAAAAGTAATTATTATCATAATTTAAATCCACTTTTGATGACAACTTAGATGCTCAGGCCATAGTGGTAAACATTTAAATGCAGCAATGAAATCCATGTGATTCTGGGAAGCTGCAAAATGGAAGTTTACTTACTGAAGTACACTACTTCAGCAGGTTCATACTGTAGTAGTTGAGCACCGTTCTCTGAAACCCCTGACTGTTTCTTAAGCAACTTAGTAGATACAGAGAAACCACTTAGAAACAACTTAATGTTTCATTAAATGTGACCTCATCGTCTGCTTGGGAAACGTGGTTCCCAGTGATCTCACACTAATTTATTTAAAGCTCTCTGGAAACATCTTGAAAAAATTTTCTCTCTATATTTTCATCCTTCTAATTCACACCAGCAGGTTAGTGTTCACAGGAGTCAGCTATACAAATTTCTGGTCCCGATATCGACAATAACTAACACAACACAAAAGAAACTTCAAATATACTACTCACACAATTTTAACTTAACTTTGGTCAAAGAAAAGAACCCAAATTCCAATCTGAGTGTAAATATATACCCATATAAACACAAAAATTAGCAAAAATTCAGTTTCACAAGCACTTCTGGAAGGCAGGTATAACAGGACAGCGGAAATATTTCAGTACCACTTCAGTATTTGTATTATTTTCTTCTTCTTGCTCTTCATTCAACTCAAAACCATCTCTGTACAGGTTGCAACAAACACGCACAGGCATATTCAGCCCTTCGTTACTTAGAAAGCACTCTGCTCCCTGGATCTGCCTCCAGCCTCTCTCAACCTCACCTATCTAGTAAAAAACCCCAAGCTGCACATTGGAGAATTAATAAGGATCTGTAAAGACATGTAATGAATTCCAGCTATTGTCACATGCTGCCATAATAGCTCCCTCACAAAAGGGACTTGAGCAAGCAGTGACAATTCCCAAGAAAAAAGCTCAGCATCACTTAAAGATAGCTGTTTCAGTCATAAGGCTTAATTACATGCAATGTCTGCCCTAGGACCTATTTTGAACAATAGGGTAGCACACAAGACTTGTGCTGAACCACTTGAGAAAAGTGAGTTTCATAGAGTGTGAAAGCTTGTTGAACAACTCCTCTCCAAATTAACAGTTGCAATTCAGTTAGGAAAACAGTGCTAAGATTTCATGTAGTCCACTTGCAAATCTCGCATAAAAATCAACTTACGTCAATTTACATAGAAAAGTTCTTTCTCAGCACTTTGTGAAGATGGCTGTTTCTAAGATGAAAACCAATTCTGTCCATCCTTTCACTCATTTTATAGCAGGCCTACTTACAGAGTTTTATCTATGTAAATGAGGCCAGGCACCCCTAAATACTGCAGCTGTTAGGAACCTCTGCAAACCTAGCCAACTTTCTTCTAGTAATAAATCTACATTTACCTCTCAGAAGGTGATTTAAGAGTTTATTGCACATGATCTCATAAATTGATTTACCCGACTGTACTTCTGTATGTGAATACAGATCAGATCAGATCAGTGTTTGCTTAAATCAGCTGAACATCTAAAGCCACAAGTGAGCAACCAAATCATCCTGTACACACCCTAGTGCGACTCTAAAGATCCCACAGTGAAGTTTAGACTGTAACGTTCTCTCTTGCAGCTGAGTGAATACCTACCAGAGCATGGACAGAAGCTACAAACCCTTTATTATAACCAGATCTCAATTTCCTGGCTTATACTGAAAGGAGCGCAACTGTATCTGCTTTTAACAAATAGCCTACAGCTGACCTGAGACAATCTTCTAAAAAGAACCACAAGCAGCCAATATTAAATTGTTGAATACACCATAACTGGGGAAAGGAGGCAGATCACATTCCTTTATCTTGAGGAACTGACCTGGGGCAAAAGGCACCTAGCAAGCAAAAGATTACTCACAGAAAGAACAGAAAACATTTTTTTTTTCTTTGTAAAAAAGTAAGATTTTTAATGGGTAAAAAAGAGAAAGAGTAACGCTACAGACTCTTTAAGCATGTCATTTGTTCACGAGCTAAAACCACGCTGTCAAATGAAGGAACTCCACTACAAAATGTATCCTAGAGGAGATAGAAATGACAACAGGATTAAAGAAGTCTTCTCCTATTTCCTGCAGATAGTACTATCGTGCCTAATTAATTGATACCACAGTCACACGAGCCTTTGTTTTCCTCTTGGTTCAAAACACCTGTGAAGAAGCTTTTAGAAGATCTCATCCCAAGACAAAAAGAAGCTTCTGTATTCATAAATCTAGTTCCCTGTCTGGGAATGGGGCTTTTAGAGGCCTACAAAACAGTGTCACCCAATTAGAGAAAATAAAGATCCCTTAAGGTCTTTAGGGAAAGAAACAAGCACTATTTCAGAACTTTTCAAGCACAGTTAGATGAGATGTCATTATAGGAAAAGTCTGAGCTCTACCCAAATATCCCACATAGACTTTTTAGTTTCAGTTAGCATGCACTTATTCTTCAACTCCAGGAGATATATTTCAGCTTCAGCAACTAAAAAACCTAAGTAAATAAAATAATAATAATATTTTTTATAAGTCAAGCTCATATTACACACAGTCCTGCAAAGAAAGCAAGGGTAGCCGACCTCCCCACTTTCAAAACCCATCAAAATATTAGGAACTGCAACTATTCACAGAGGCTATAAATGCTTTGCATCTAAATTTGCAACATTTCTTTCTGGACAGTTTTTCAGAGCATCTCATTACCCAGGATCACAGCTTATATTCAAAGCAGAACTTAGTAATACTGAGAACCCTGCACTCAGGCCACCTAGGATTTCATTCTCTTCAGCTGTTAGCTGAAGTGGATCTAGCAGCTTCAGCCCTTGGGACAGAGAAGAATAAGCAGAGCAAGCCTTTTCCTCCTCAATACCAGCTCAGGGACTAAGTGGATGTATAGGTCACACCATTAAGGAGAACCCTTCTCTCAGGCATTTCATGTATTCAAAATCTGGGCCACAAGAGATTTTGTTACCCAAGCACTTCTGCAGCTTCATTAGAAGTGACAACATTTGCAGTCTAAAAATGAAACTAAAATGGCTGTTGAAAAAAAAAAACAACCCCCCTGACTATTTCACAATCATCAATTAAGTGAAATAAAAACTAGCTGTGTGAATAGATCAAAAATGGTTCACACCAGCAGAAAGCCCACGAAAACATTAAGTCACTCTGCCATAGCTCCTCAAACAGTTATTTCAGAATCATTCTCAGAAAGAAATGTATAATTTTAAAGTCCTGTAATAACACAATCCTGGGACAGGTGAATGGAGAAAATTATTCTGTCCCTTTGAGACCAAATGATCAGAAATGCAGTAAAGAGGAACTGCTGTAGCCACAAGGAGTCCTGACACATTGGCACGGGTTCACCTGAAAGTGAGAACCAAGGAAAAACTGTTCTGAAGTTGCTGAGGGTTGCCTCTTAACTGTAGCTTGATTTAACTTTTTTTTTTTTTAAATCACCATACAGGACGTTAAAAATGCTGCCTTAATTTCCCAAAATAATGTATGCATGAATGTGCACTTTGAATGCTGGGATCATCATTTCACAGAGGTTTTCATTCCAATTAGAAGTTTATTGTAATATAACCCAGAATATAAGTATTGGTATCTACCATTAGTAAATGGCCAGATGAAATTAATACACTTCCATTTCATTAATCATCACTTATAATCCATACAGCAGACTTTCACTTGAAAGTAACTGTAGTCGGTGTGCAATAAAAATCTGACTCATGCATTCAGTTGCCATTTTTAAAAGAGAAAAAAATGGCAAAGAAAGCAAGCAAATAATACCATCAGCCAAAACCATTTGCAAATAGAGGTTTTCCACCCAAATGGGAATGAGCACAGATAAGACTGTATCACCTAGATGTGCTGAGCCAAGACAATCATCTTCCAAAAAGCACTGATTTGCATGTTGAGATTTACATTTTCAGTAAGTGCACTACGTAATGTAGTTGGGTGGGAGCCAGACTACCAGTTATTAAGCTTAAAAGGATGAAAACCACTTCTGAGACTCCAAAAAGAAAAACTCTAATAGCTAGATGCTTCAGATCCATTTTGATGAGTCAAAGTAATATAATACCCAAATAGCTCCTGCCCCTGTTTTCACCAATATTATTACTTGCCCTTTGTCCCTGCCTCAGGTCTGAATGAATCACTGCTACCCAATAAGAGTTCTTGACCTTGTTTCAGATGAGAAAGCTTAATAAATGCCAGCTAGAATTTCCCAATAATAATCTGGTAACAAAATATCATGAGAGGATTGTAGCAACTGACTTTATTTCTGTTTTGTACCAGACTGCAGCACTACGTGCTCCTCCCCAGGCAAATCACTTCCTATTTCATACCAGTCACCAGCGAAGACAAAGTGACCACTATTACACCATGATGAATTGCAAGCATGTTTTCTCCCCTCCCAAAATGGTTAAGATATTCCCTGACTCAATCACACAAAACAAAACCAAGGGATGGGAACAGTAAGAACTTACCTGAAAAATTCCGAGACACAAGCATCGTTGTGAGGATTGCACCCTGTGGGGAAGGGAAAGCAGGGATAACAGACAGTGTCACTCACTTCAGAAAGGGGCTAGACTGACCCATGGAGAACACAGTGCATCAGGTTTCAAAGCAGTGGCATCACAATGCTACCCTGGAAAGTCCTAGTGTATCCAGGATTCCCACATGTAGCTGTTGGACTTGGCATGGGACTGCTTGGAGTCCTGCCTTTCTAGAGTAGCAGCTAGAGGCCAGGCAGGAGAGCTTAGGAAATCTAAAATGCCACTAAGAGTTATGCTTAGACACAATCATCATAGAACCACAGATTACCATAGTTGCTTCCTAGCTTTCAAATAGCAGATAGCTGCTTCCTGCACAGGCCACAGACTTTGTCCTAGCTACAGGCAACTGATAGGCTGTTTCTGGGAGGCAAAGATGATGATAACTGAAAGCCTCAGGATTTAAGAACTAGTTGTTCTGTTCCCAGGTCTTGCAGAAAGTAGAAAGGGTGTGATTATGTAGCAGAAGAAGCATGGGAAACTTACCAGCTTTAGAGAAAGAAACTACCTAGCTCCTCAATACAATACTTAGGTACTCCGTACTGGAAGACCACCTAAGGTACTTCACTAACGTTAGTGAGCTAATCATAAAATAAAATATTGTTTCTAGCAAAGCATTTAACTTCAAATTCAGAGAATTAAAAACAAACTTGAGATAAACTAACGCATACTTACCTTTAGCTTCCTTCTAGCATTGAACTTTCTCAAGCATTCCACAGTCTC
Organism: Eurystomus gularis; assembly: GCA_013400335.1. Classification (NCBI taxonomy): domain Eukaryota; kingdom Metazoa; phylum Chordata; class Aves; order Coraciiformes; family Coraciidae; genus Eurystomus; species Eurystomus gularis. Next base: position 212,502 of record VZZY01007851.1, on the reverse strand, counting down.
CTGCCTGTGCATCATTGAAGCAACAGTGGACCGTTGCTGAAAAACAGGAACAGCAAAAGATCAGTAACATACCCTAACCAAATCAGAGGAGTTCGTCCCACTTGCACACAACCATGACATGCAAGCTGACATGGCAAAGACTCTCAGCACTGCATGGCTGCAAAACATTGCAAACAGTTCATAACTTAAGAACTTCCTAATATAGCAAGACATATTAAGTCAAGGCTGGCTATTACAGGACTGTGCCCAACTCTATGACAGAGGTACAGGTGAGAATCAGTGCTTGTCGTCTCTCAGGCACAGAAATGGATCATGACAGTACAAAGTCAAATGAACAAGCATACCCATGGGGGACTGAGTTAGAGGCACTACAGAAAGTATCTGGGTTGCATTAGTTAAAGCTTTCATGGGAAATTCCAAGCCCTAAGTGAATACTAGCAACTCATAGCCTTGCTGGACAAGGCAAGTCCTTGAATGCAAGTGCTTGACTACCAGAGGCCTCAGCATCTTTGTATCAGTTTTGCAGAAATAGATTTTCATTGCGTAAAAGGAAAGACCATATAGCTCTATGGTACCAATGTAAAAACCTCAGCACAACCTCTAGTCTGTGATGCACACCTGTCACCCACAGTTGTTGGAATCCCATCACCTGTAAAAAGATAACTTCCCAGAAGCATTGCCAGTCATTGACAGCACACGAGGAAAACAGAGACTAACGCCAAAATAGCCGTTGCTCTTACATAGTGTCACAAGTCTAAACTCCCTTTACAAGGACAGTGGGTGAATTACTAACTTGGCAGATCGGTGTGTACAAACCCTCCATTGCCTTTCTCCTGTTTAGAAAAAATTCTGCAGTACCCAAAAGGACTGTAAACCATGCTCATATTCCGCTAGTTTCAAGGGAAGTCTCTGCTTTGATCCTGTCCTCAAAGCTAGTCACTTGCTGCAGTACACAGGGCAACGTGGAAGGAAAATGTAGCCCAATTGCCCTCTAACAACTTTGGCGATCACTGTTCATCCAGCCTCCTTAGGAGTGACAGTGATGTCCAGTTGTTCAATGTGGGCTTACAAGACTCAGGACACGTACTTCAGAAGTTCAGCAATGCTAAAGAACTCAGTGTCTCTGATAAATTTTTAAGATTCCCTACTACATACCACATTTAGTTCAGACAAGCAATACATCTCCAGAAAGAAAACAAATGTTGCACACGCAGAGACTGCAGAGCAAATGGAACAACAGACTCAACAGGAGGCAGTTTGGGTGAGAGGCTAAAATGGCCATGAAGCGAAATCAAACTCCCATAACTCAGAGAAGGAACCATCTCTTGAACCATTCTATATTATGTTGCCACAGCAAGTGAGCTACTATAATACATGCAGCTTTGGTTACAGGCATTGGGACAAAAGTTAAATACACAGGAACTGCTATTGATTACAAGCACGCAAGGAGAAAAAAAAAAACAAAACAACCAGATGCAAAGTCTCAGCTAGTGTGAAGTTTTGACTTCCAAGGAACTTGCATCACTTTACAGCAGACACTACGCTCCTGTTACACAGATGTTCACACCAGTAAGGGTAAATCGCTAATTTGCTGTTTTGTGGCAGAAGGAAAAAAACCCTACAGTTTCTCAAGAACAAATGCATAAAGGAACACACTAGACATCCTAGAAAGCAGAAGCATGCTCTGGTATTACAAGAGTATCTGGTTAGACTTAGGTGGAACTATTTCATCCCGCAGAGATAAAAGTGCGCCACTGCTGCCCTCTCCTACAACAACTCCCAGTTGCATTCTGGGATTTCCTTGCCAACTTTGCAAAAGATTAAAACTTATGTGTGAGGTCTGGCAAGACAGAAACTACATACACAGAACAGCAAAATGTTTTTTTGCTGATTTCAAGTTTATAGCCAGTTAAGCTGCAGCACAGCAGAAATGTTTGAACATTGCCAAGATGCAATGCAATAAGTTGAAGTAGAGATGAAGAACAAAATAATCCCAAAATATTCTGTCTGATGCCAAACTCCATCTGACATTTTAGGATGATATAAATTGGAAGAGGAGATGTGGAGAAAAACAGAAACTATGAACATTCCCAAAACTTCTAGAAGAGTAGTTCAGTTCAGGGTAAACCACAAATCAATCTGTAATAAAGGAAAACACTTACGCAGACCCATGGATGTTTGAGAGCCTGGTCAGCTGTGATGCGCTTTGCTGGGTTTATTGTCAGCATCTGGTTGATCAAGTTCTTTGCTTCAGGAGTCACAGTGTCCCACTCAGGTGATGGGAACTGAAAGAGGAAGAAGGAACAGATGACAAACTGAGACTATCTTCTACTAGCAGAAGAGAATCTCCCTCCTACACAGCTGAATTCCAGATTCTGCCCTTTTGATACCAGGGCTAACATATTTGCAAAAATCATCATTTTTTGTGAAAACTCAGGTTGAATGGAAATTGTACAGAATGCAGCAAATGAATGGTACCCGACAGCAGGACACACCTGTACCATTCACCAGACACAGGCAGGAAGATGAACAGTTTAAAAGCTTTTTAGGAATCACTCAGACCTTTGAATTTCTTTCACACTCAACAGTCAAAAAACTAAAGTCACACATCTTTTTAACTGAGTTCTGACATGAAAAGCACAAGCACTATCTTTTTTACCCCACTTTGGTCTTTTTCCAGCATGCTAAAAAGCTGTAACAGTATTTGCAAAATCACAAACACTAAACCACAGCAAAACCTCATGAAAGAGAAAACTGCTAATCCTCAGGTATACTTTCCCCACCATAAAGCACAATATCCTAGTACAATACCAGTCACTTAGGTGTAGCAGCCCACCAGCAAGTTGTAAGCAAGCATCTACCATACTAGAAATCATTACTTGGGGAGCAAGAGAGATGTAATAGTGGATAGGAATACAGAAGCATGGAAAAAAAGAAAAGAATCCCAAGTATTTCAGCTGCTTGTCATCCATGAGGGGTAACTGCTCTCTCCTATAATTCCAGTAATGACAAAGATGAGATATTTACACCATCCTCCAGATGCCTGCATGTGGTACAGATGACAGCATGCTGAGATTAAATGCGGTATGTCTCACTCCTGCACAAATACAGGTGAACTTGAGAACATAAAAATAAATGTGCTGTTGAGATAAAGTCCCCTGTCTTTACAGGAGGGGGAAAAGATTGATGTATCCTGAGAACATTTCCTTAGAGTACTACCTTATTTAGAAAAAGTTTATCCCATCTCTTGTGTCCTGCCTTTTGTGCTCTGCTCAGCTGGGTCATAAAAATACACCCACCATATCTGATTTGCATACAATCTTATTTCTGCATTCTCAGGCATCAGCAAGGCATTATACAATTTGTTCTGCAAACATTGTCAGAGACTACCCTAAAATTACGATACTGAGCTTTCAAGCCAGGACACTTTCCCCTCATTCAAACTCTGAAGCAGTCATGGTAATGCCTTGCAAAACTCAACAGCACAAAGTCCAATTCACAGTTGCCACTTTCTCTATGGTCAAGAGAAAACAACACACCAGTGCAGTCCATACAGGCCCCTCAGTGCTGGGGTAAAGACACCAGGAGCAGGTATGCTAGTAAAACTTGAGCTGTTTTCTACCAGGCAGAACAGAAGAAAAATCTACTGGAACTTGTTCATTATAGGCAAGAATTCAAAAACAACAGGTAGATAGGAGGCATCAGGCACTTCACACCTCATGACTTACAGAAAGAGTCAGACATTTAACCTCTGAAGTACTTTAAAAATTCCCATTGACATAATTAGTGCAAAAACATTTCAAATAAGAACAAGCAACACAGAAACAAGAAGGGCAAGAACGCAAGAGAAGAACGCAAGTCCATTTAAGGCTATCAAGTACAAAGACATCACTTTTCTTTCACTCAGGAGGCCATTGAACCGGAACACGGGGTTAGGCAGACCTTTTTTTCTCACCAGTACAGGCGCTCTCATGGTCTCAGGCATAGAAGCTGGGATGTAACTGGGGTCCAGCAGAACCCTCTCTTGCCTTTCTTTTTCTTTTCTCTTTTTTGTTTTTTTTTTGGTAAATACAAACCGCAAGACAGCCTACAAAATGAACTCCTCAACTTCCTCTTGATATTCATGCCCACAGGCTTTGAGCTAGGATTTTCAGGAGTTCCTTCTTTCCTCCCAAGCCTCATCTTACATGGAAGGATTTATGTCAAACATTCAATCTGTGGTACCCAAACCACATTTTACACCATCTCCGTTCCCCAGTACTAATCTCCTTGCTATTCCTCTCCTTCAGACACTTTTAACACCTCTGTTTTGTCATGCTCTGAGAACTGTTTGAACAGCTTGGCTTTTTACCAGAGCCTCCAACCCACTACACTGATCCTCATCACAAAGCCATTCCTCCAAAGGCTCCTGCTATTCAGTCTTCTCACTGGGCTCCACGCTTTCCATGGCTGGAAGAAATTCCATTATGACACTGAGGAGACCAGACGCCATAATTTAAGCTATTATTCTACAGAATACTTCCCCATGCTTTTAATTAAGCCGTGATAAGGCTCCTTCATTCTACCTCTCCTCTGCTCCCCTGAGTTAGCATTGGCTACACTAGCAGCACTTTGTGGTATATGTACTAGAAGACACCATTTCCACCATCTGCATTTCCAGCTCTGCATTTCCCTAATGACCAGCAAGACCTTGGTGCCCACTGCAATGCTTTCCACATATCCTTTCAGTAGCCCCAAACAGGACTGTATCCCAGGTAGTGAAGACAACGAGGTGTATGAACACGCCAAACATCACTTTGCACGGTAGCTTGGGGCCTGCTGCTGGACACCAAGTAAGATAGTGCCATGTTTTGGATGGCTTCTACACCCATGCAGGTACTCAGCAAGAAAGTGCCCTTACGTCATAGGCTCCGGCTTTGATCTGCTGATAGAGTTTGTGCTGATCTTCATCCCAAAAGGGAGGGTACCCCACTAGTAATATGTACAGAATCACTCCTGGGAGGGAGAGACACAGATACACTATGGTTAGGCTAATATGCCAATTATTCCTTCAGCCCCTCTTCCTTCCCTCTTGACAGTCCCCAAGACAACGATTGTTCTGTATCTCCATTTGCCATCATATTTAGCCTTCCAAGGCAGAAAAGACAGTACAAACCTCTCCTCTGCTGAACCTCACCCTGGCACTTCATGTTCAGCTCTTAACACCAGCTGCCAGGATCTAGAACAACGTGTATGATGCCCTTCTACCCTCCCCTGGCTATCGTGTCTGGTGAGCCACAACTCCCATCTGCTCTCATAATAAAATGAAGACACATCCCCTGGGGTTGCTGGGCAGCAAAGGACTTTATAGGAAGGCCTACGTTTTTAGATGCTTACTGTGTATGGTCTTGTGACAAAAATGACACTGACAAAGCTAACACTCCTGTCCTGCAGAGAACCATTTAGTCTATGTCAGGCAACACTGATATCCCATATCTTTAAAATTCTCAGTCCCAAATACATTTACACTTCATTTTTTCCTGTATAAAAAACCAGCACTCTTCAGTATTTCATCTTCTACATAGTTAGTGTAATAGGAAATTGCTACAGTTATCTAAACAACTGACTCTGCAAAGCATAGACAGGTCCTATCTCTCGAGTCTCAAACATCTGATATATGGCCTGAGGAAGCGATTAGGAGCCAGAATCAAATGAGTTCAGGCTCCAATATTAACTCCATCTACACAAGGTGCTTATCCTCAGCTGTGCCTTCATCTCACCACCCAATAAGAAGGAGCACTGCACACCCTCCCAGCAATAGTTTATAAGGAATCACTCTTCTACATGAAATAGTGTGGTTTAAGTGTAAAAAAATTTGACAGACTCTTACCACATGCCCATATATCCACTGGTTTTCCATAAGGATCTTTTCTTAAGACTTCAGGGGAGAGGTAGCCTGGAGTGCCAGCAAATCCTGCCAGGAAATGGATGACATGAAGTACTTACAGTACCCAAGCAGAAGAAATCTTGCCATATCACAAAATCCACTAGTAGTAACCAACAAATTCCAAAACCCTTTTCCCACCCTTCCTCTCATATTTGCTAGAGCTACCTCTTGGTAAATCAAGAGAAAGAGGAAGGAAAAAAAAAATTAAAAGAAAATCAGATGGGATTGAGTGTCTATGTATTGCAGGAAAAACAGAAAAGAAATAGGGGCCATGTCACCCAGCTGGGCACAAACTCATATGCCAGGTCTTATATCATTGTTACATGTAATGGCTTGGAGTTTGAAAACACAAGACACAAACAGGATACATCCAATTGCCAAATGATGTAGGCAGACCAGGAGAAGCAGCCATCTCTCCAGAATCTCTGCAGCACTGCAGAGTCTCAGAGCTGATGTTTAGCCTAAGAAGGTCACATTTCTAATTATGTTTTAGCTAAATGAAGATAAAACCACATCCAAATGTGCCTGATAAAGCCAAGGTAAATGCATTTCTGTAAAACGACCAAACAAAATTCCAGATGTCTACACTCCTGAGCAGTAAGAAAGCTCGGATCAGGGTCTAAACTTAGCCACTGCATTCAGCTCTTACTCTAGCAGCTACCATAAACTGAGAAGAAAAATAGAGAAATACATAGTCATTTTTTCTGTCTCTGTTTACCATATTCTTTACCCTATTGCACTTAGGCTCATACCCAAGGACCCAGTGGCTGAGATGCTTGGAAAGGAAGCAGCAACGCCAAATACATACAAGCATGGTGGAAGAGCTGAGAGAAAGTACTTGGGGAGGGTGCAACTCAACCAGTCACCAGGAAACAGGGGAGTAAAAGTGGGAAACTCAAACACTCTTACCAAACCAGGCCTGCTGCTCTCCCTGGACTTCTATAGCCAGTCCGAAGTCAGCCAGTTTGACAGCAGCACCCTTACATTTACTTGCCAGTAGTAAATTCTCAGGCTGGGAAGAACAAAGAAAAAATGGGGTAAGAATGAAAGACTGACATCCTCATTAAAGCCTTCAACCTCAGTATTCTCATCAGTAAATTAAAACTGTTGACTGAATTTAGCAAGCATGTACTGAAGTTGCTCATGTGGAGGCAGCAACAAATGGCCTTGATCTAGAGTAGCAGAAAAGCCTTAAGTCTAACACAAATCCTCTGTGGGTGATATAGCCTCTCCCAGGCCAACCCATATATTACATGCTGACACCAGAGGGCACTGGCAGTACAGCTCCCACAGCACAGAACCCAAAATTTGTTTCTGTCACCCCAAAGAGACTAACTGAGAGAGAAGAGAAAGGGAGAAAATGCATTAGATACAATCTGCCATGATGTTTCTCCCCATGAACATTACACAGTGCCCAAGGCACTGGAAAAGTAAATATGATGCTAATAAGGGCTGCCAAATACAGCACTGTAATGTGGGAAGGTATCATCTAGATAGGTAGTAGCTTTCATCCCGTACAGAAAAAGCCTCCGCCTCATATCAGCATAAGCAGCACAGCAGTGAGTATTCTTGTAAGATGTTTTTCATGCTACATATTTACAGCAGTGCAAAATATGCTGTCTTGCCATCACCTATATGACAAGCAGCCATGTCATTTCCTCCATGTGCTAGGAAAGGGAGACAATATTTTGTCCCTCACATTTCCACCTCACATGCATCTCACTTGAGTCATAATTCTGTTGTGTTCCAGCAGAGGACTTCAGCAGAAGGCTCAACAGAACTTCACAAATTGGACTGAGAGTCAGCAGCTTCCTCTGAAGCACCAGAGCCGTCAGTTACACGGGATCCTTCAAAACTCAAAAGCCTTTAAGGTAGTGACTATTACAGCTCTGCAGGAAATCCATCTTATAGACAGGCAGCACAAATGTGATTTCTCATTCTAACTTCTTCTGAGTATTTGTGTAATTCATATCAACTTGACTTTTCAACCCAGCGAGATGGAAGCCTGGAAATCCAGAAACAGAAGCTTGTCTGTTTCACAAACCTGTTGGAGGTCTTTTCTGCAGCCTGCTCACCAGTTTCATCCCACAACAACCCTCTATCCCTGTTCTGCCTGACAGGAGCAAGATGCTTTGCTGATTCACCTGCCTTAAAGCACAGGGCATGTGCCCTGCTTCTGCTTTGAATGAAGGGAGAACAGGCCTGACATCACAGTTCTTGCCAAAAGCAGTATGGAAGGAAAGGGAAATGTGTCTCAATACATTTGGATGACACTGGCTTTTCACTATATGGGAAGTGGAAAAGATTGTGTTAATCAAGCTACACTGATGAAAATTCACCAGTGTAAACAAGTCCCTAAAACAGAAGACCAATGAAGTCTTCTGAAAATCCCTCCCAACATCACATCACATCTGGGCTTGGCTTGCCTTAGAAACAGTGAAATTTAGCCAGGCTTGCATAGCTAAGCACTATTTGCTTCTAACATACAGCTACAAACACCTTAAGGCTAACAGTGTTCATTCATGTGCATGTTTGCCAACATACAAGCTGTCTCAGGTTTCACTTACTTTTTGGTAAGGATGTGAATACATTCCCTAACTTCTTATGGTCCCTATGGGCAGCTCAGCATTTGAAGTTCTTTAAGAACACGTCAGCCAAAAGACAGGCTTATGAGAGGGAGGTGCAAAAGACAAAATTTCACTGGAAGCAAGCTCTGCAGTTATTACACACTGATCCTGAAGGCCAAGCTTTTGTCAAGGAGCTAAATATTAAATAAAGAGCATAGGATCTTCTATTGCTAAAAGGAATGGCTACTCCTCAGGCTGGACAATTTTAGTGAATCAGAGCAAGCAACAGAAGAAATACATTAACTGCAGTGCAAAGTGTCTAGCAGTGGATAATTTCAAATAAGTTCACAATTTTCATACATACAAAACTGGGAAAGCAAACCAGATTATATCTGAACACAGAATGCAAAGGAAAACTTAAACCATCTTGTACTAGAAAACACCAAGGATTTTCATAGAGGGCCTAATTTTGGGCAGCAGTGCCTCTTGAAGCCTGCTTTCTCAAGACCAGATGTCAGCTCTAATCCAGAGCAGCCATTCTGCAGCAGATCACTTGCATCTTTTCACAGCACTCTGAATCAGAAAGCCAAAAGTGTTGCATGGCAGTCTGCCAGGAACACTAAGGGTTAACAGCTGTCCACTCGATCAAAACACCAGGGAAACATGGTCACCAAGCTTGCAACACGCTTTTACCTTGCTTTCTGCAAAATATTTGTATACTTTTCCCCTCATGCATTGTATAACAAACCAAAACCACACTAGTAGCAGGTGTCAACCTGCATTAATTTAACTGGACCACTGGTGGCCATCACCATTCCCACTTTAGACAGAAAGGGCTGCAGGGCAGGCAGACCTTCCTGCACAAACCTCTTCATTCTGGAGCCTGCCCAGCTTCCAGTACAGCTGGCACTGCGTGGGAAGGGAGTTTAAATAACTACAATGCAGAGTCTCTGGGTCTATAGATGTGTTATAATGTGGCAAGTAGTTAATTCATTGGGCGTCTAACTGGCCAACAGTTTTGGTTTTAGATTAAAAACACTTCTACTGCCGAGAGAAGAAGGAAGTAACACAAAAAACTCTTGTACATCTCTGCCTTAGTCCAGTGGTATGTGTTTGGCAACAGTGCAGAATAAAAATATACATGCTCTGTGCAGACGGACTCATCCTGGCAGATTGAACAGAGATTGCCCCAGGTCTCTAGAGATCTCTTCAATGGCAGACTAGAAAGTGTCCTTCATTATAATGAATCCTACCCAAGTTTCTCTGAAAGCCCACTGCACTCCAAGGTTCACAACTACTCCATCCTGGAGCTGCCCCAGAGAGGCTGAGAGCTGGCAAGGCTCATGAAGACTGAAAAGTTCCTCAAGAGTTCAGCACACCCTCTAGAAAACTCTGAAGGAGCAAACTGGTGCCTCAGGAACCCCTGAGTCCAGTTCAAGAGAAAAATCTTCTGCCAGCTGGCAACACAGTATTCCTGTCTTGCCTCTTCCAGTGATCCCCTGGCTGCTCTCCTCAGTCTCTGTGGCACGGAGGAAGTATTACCTTCAAGTCCCTGTGCACGATATCATGCTGGTGAATGTGATTAACACTCTCCAGTATCTGATGAATACAGTGGCTGCAAGATAAAGGGAGAGACACACAGTTATGCACACACACACACACACACACTTGGCATCTCATCTCATTCCAGAACTATCTCCCTAACTTTTTTTATTTGTACCAGGGACAGTTCAAGACCCCAGGCTGAATCCCATCATCATGACCACTGGATGCCACAGCTGGACAACCCCAGCCTCCTCAGCAAGAGAATGCTATTCACAAAGCCTTTCTCCTACCTCCCATCATCTCCTTCCTTTCCTCCCCATCACACTAAGCATCTCACTTGTTCCTTCAGCCAACAGTGCCTACTCCACACAGGAGAACCATGGCACTCAAATATCTGCAAACAGAAGCCAAGTCTGGGCAAGCAAGACCAAATCACTCCAGGAAACATTCAACTGGGCTAGTCCAGAGCAAAGAATAAACTTTCAGAGAGCAGCAGCCTCCCCCAGCAAACTCAGGATGATGACTCCTGGGCGCCTGCCAGCTTGCAAAGCTTTCAGAGCAGCATCTCAAGCACTTTACATACACAATGTGCGTACACACCCGCTTGCTGGGTGCCTTTTAAGTACAGATCCCACTTAAGGGGTTTGTGATCTGAAAAGCAGACTCATTCCCTGTTAAGTACAGTGTGCTGCACTCCCCCAGCTCATGGAAAACTGTGTCTCTGCCACTCTCACTGCTGTAACCACGTGGTCAAAACCAAGATGTTATTTACACCTGTCGCATAAGGACAGCACAACAGATCCATGGGTGAGATTTCTGGTTGAAAATATTTCCTCTGCTAGACATTTACTCAGCTCCCAAGGGTGAATGTGGAATGGAGTAGCAATTTTGAGAACTGTTGCTGGGCAGTAAGTACCTCAATGTGGGCCACTCAGATAGGTCTGTATCCTCATGGCAGATCAGTCAGTCCCCTCACTGAATTCTACAAATCTCAGGGGAACAAATTTGAAATGAATGAAATATTTGAGGGAAGTTGGCTACTGGAAAAGATGGGAGGAGGGCAAGGGAAGAAAGAGGAGAGGAGGTGCAACACTGTGTTATTTGCTACCCCCACCTCTTTGGAGCTGGCAGTACAATCCTCAGGGTTGGAGTCCATGAATATCTCCCCGCTCCCAAAACAAAAATGTATATTTAGAACAGAGCCGGGCCTGAGCAAGAGAGATTTTCTGGCCAAAAATGGCAAAAGTGTGAGGTGTCCCAGGCAAGCCAAGCTCAGTGGATTGGCACAGACCTCGCTCCCTCGCTCTCCCAGCCTGCTCTGGAATTCAGCTCGGCATGGGGAGAGAAAGGGAGGAGTTTCACTCTGTCAAGTTATGGGCACTGCAAGACCTGGCTGGCTGACAGTCAGAGGGCTGAGCACCCTGAGGAGGGCTCACAGAGCAACAGATAGTTCTTCTTTTCCCCTAACTCAGCTATAATTTTCCTGAGTGGTGTCAGTCACTGCCAGCTCTTGACCATTTCAGGGAACAGGCACTGGCAAGAATCGTGGGGAAGGATGATGAATGATAATCTCAAAACTTCCCAGTTTCAAGGCAGAATGCCTTGAGTGAGTGACTGTGTACCCACCCAAGATGCTGTGCCTACAACATCTGTACACCCCACTGAAAACATCTACAGGGCTCTCAGACCTCTCTGCCTGGAGCTCCATCAGAGATGATAAGCCCACTGGCCTTCCCCATCAGCAGACAGCTCACGGCAGAGCATGCAGTACAATGTCTCATTTGAAAGCATTGTGCAGTGGACACAAGACAGAAGCTGTAAGCACACTACAGGGAAAGCAAGTAAGCACTCACAGACTCCACAGCAGTACCTACACTAGCACACCAGGCCATACTCTTTCCTTCCTTGCCCTCAGTATTCTCTTCTCCACAGTACTGCTATCAAGCTCTCCCTGCAGCAACATCCTTGTTACCCCTCTCCTCTCATGGCTCCCCTTATTCGTGGTCCAGCAACAGCCTTCAAAGTCCCCTCTCCTCCTGCCCCACAAACCATTACCTAGACACAGACAAATTTAATGGGTCTGCCCAACAGCAATGGGCAGCACACCATTGGAACCCCTGCTAGGAGAAGGCAGAGGCCACACAGGCAGTGCCCGCACAGCCACAGGATAGCTCTGCCCTACGTTTGCTCACTAAAGTCACACTGTCACCACCCACGAGAAAGGTCACGCAAAAAAAGCCGCTAGCAAAGGGTCTCACAGCAAAGAGCACAGCATCTGCAAGTGGCAAAGACAGCAGCATCTGCAAGCAGCAAGGGCTAGAGCTGTGGTGAGTCATGCTGACGGGTGACAACAGTTTATGCTAATAGCAGAAAGAGGAATTGTTTTTTCCAGACAGGGAGCAAGAGTGTCAGAACAAAGCCACGCACAGAACACCAGTCAGAAAACTCATTCACTTGCCAACAGACGTGGCACATACACAGAAGGGTCTAGAAACAGTCTTACCTGGCATCTGCTTCACTGTAGTATTCTCTGGCAACAATATCCTCAAAGAGCTCCCCACCAGTAACCCTGGAGTGCAAAAGAACAAGACAGATTACAAAGCCCATGCACATCTAGCTCAAGGCTGCACAGAACATACATGGCCACCCATATGGGCCCTTTCACGCAGCCTGCACGAGGACCTGTGGCACAGGGGAGCCAGGGCAGGGCTCCACCACCATGGCACCAGCAATGGTACATCCATGTAACTGAATCCTTGGACTACCATTTCAGCAGCAGTGTACAAGGCACTGTTAACACACTGGGCACAAATTGCTCGTGTACCTCAACAGACCTTAGTATATGTTACGCTTGGGCAGAACACCCCTCCTCTGACCTCCTCCATCCAGGTTGCCTCAGAGTCAAAAGTCAAACAGCCTCCCTGTAACAGGATAGCCAATCTTTGCCATCCCATGCTTACAGCTGCTACCATGAGCCTTCCTGGTCCACCCCCACCACACAGTCAATTGATTTTTGTCATATAGGCAAGAGGTATCTAGAGGTCTTAAAAGAGAAAGGGAGAATTATATTAATGCAGGTGGTTTTTATTCCACTCTTAGTCAGCCATCCACTGTGCCTGTATCACTGGTGAAGCATCAGAGCCAAAGAAAGATACTTACAGATCAAAGACGAGGTAATGGAAACCTTCTTCTGAAATACTGTCATGGAGCCTCACTGCAAAAACACATTCAAGAAATGGAGACAGACAGCATGTAGCAAACATGACACTTCACAAATCAAACCCATGCACACAGTCAGGTTGTCCCTCAACCCAGTCAGTTTAATAATTCCCCATGCCTTTCGCTTTGTGTGCTCACTTAGTGACCTATTTCCTTCCATTATCTCAAAGGAACAGATGGGTGTCCTTCACATACATCCACCCCTCCCCAGCATCAAAACAAACTCTAAATATCTTTGACCTCCTGTTCATTCTCCTCCAGTGCTTCAGTACCCCTTTCACATTTGCCTACTCTTTCCTCCATGTTCATGTTTTGCCGTCTCTCTCCACTCATTTTCGAAAACAAACCATTGTCAGAGTCTCCAAACAAGCCTCAAACTCAAAAATTGACTTCTGACCCAACCTGCATGTCAGTGTCATTGATCTCCCTTCTGCTTTTCATCTGTAAAACCTCATTAAGTTCTCTCCTTTTAATTCCTTTTCCTCACTTCATTCTGACTTATACCTCAAATCCTTACCCAAATTTCAGAGCCAGTTCTTTGCCTCAGTTCTTCTAACCTGTTTGCTACCACAGACATATCTAATCACGTTCCCCTTCTCAAAATTCCATCCTCCTTCAGCTTCCTTACCTGTCCCCCACAGTAGTTCTGCTCCTATTGCCTAAATTAACCTTCATTTTTTCCCTTTCCTTGTCTCCTTTAACCTGCGGGACTGGGGTTGCCCCCATGATGGGCCACTATTTCCTTGTACTCTGGGGTCTCTGGAGCACTGTCCTCCTTTGCCCATATTACACATGGGCAATAACTATTGGATCTATGCAGCCAGCACAGTGCCATTTCCTCCTGTCTGAATCAAAATCTCAATTTATTTGAGAAACTAAACCCTTAATTTCATATTGCTACCTACCTCCTACATTTTCCCTTTTCATCCCTGCTGGAAAACATCATTATTTTCCCTGCCAGTCGGTGTAATAAGCTAGCAATCCCATTTGACTCAATTCCTAAAACCTTCACACCTTGACTAGGACCAGTTGGCTTCTTTACATGACCATCTACAGTCTTTCCTTATTGACTTACCCAACTAAAGCAACTAGCTGAGACTAGACTGGGTGTCAGTCATTGTAACGCCTTGGAATCGAGTACTGACCAAAGTAACATTACCATTCTCATCCCTACAAGAAAAAACTCATTATTCTGCTGTGTCACGTTAATGGTACCTTTGACTCTCTTCCCCCTCTTCCATTCGCTTCCATATAAAATACAGGTGACCTATCTTGACTTTCCCCAACATCATGGTTTCTCTCTGCCAGTATCAAGCGGTCAGTTTGCACCTCTTATTGGTGGCATGATGTCAGCTACCATCACTGCCCTGGGAATGTCTCAGACTAGCACTTGGCACATGCTACTCCCTCATATGGAACAGCTTTTGCAAATATTCTCAATGTTCTCCCCTAATCCTCCTTGCAGCTCTCCTTTGCTAAGGCACCATTCCACATGCACACAAACACATGCAAACTCAAAACTGAGAGTAGCACAGATGTGCTGAGACCACTGCCAATACATTTCCTAAAAGGACTTAATTCTTTCCTTGTTCTTCCTGCCTGTACTTCACTATATTTTTCCTGCCTTTATCTACAGGCTCTCTGGGCTGGTCCCTTGACCAAATTCCTATCCTTAGCATTCCTACTGCACCTAACCGCAGGGGTTTGGGAGGAGCACTCCACCCAGCATAATGCTGCTGCAAACAAGCAAATACAGTCAGAACACTGGCACAGCAAGTGTTTCAGGCACAACATGCTGGTCCTACAGCATGGAAACAGAGACACATCACCTTTAAGAACCATGTTCCTCAAATCATTCACTGCAAAATAAATTTTCTTCCTAGTAAGCAGTTTTTGTTGGCTTTAAAATAATTTCACTGCAATTCAACTTTGTGTTTAGAAGAAAGCTTGCCTCCTGAACACTTGGCAGAAATCAGCAGAGGTAGCATTACAAAAATGCCAGAGAGAAGAAGGGTATTTCCTAGGAAAAAAGATTTCTGTTCAAGACTGTAAACAAGATGGGAAGTGGCTAAAACAGACACTTGGATACCCAGTGCAGGGAAGTTTTCACTCCAGACTATTTGGGGGGAATTCAGGAGACAAGCACATGAACAAGAGCTAAGGCCCAGGACACAGGCAAAACTCAATAAGGAGACCTTATGAAGACGGAACCAAGAAACTTCAAGGAAAGCTGAATGTGCTAATAAAGTCATATCTGGTGATGCCCAATGTGAATGAAAAGGCATCCTCCTTCCTCTGGCACCTGAAAGGTCACTGAAGCAGTGGAAGAAACACCAAGCAGAGAGGAGAGCAGTACAAATAAAATCCTGACATAGGAGGAGCACAGCCATCAGCAGGCTGAGCGCAGCGGCCATGAAAAAGGAACAGCAAACGTGTCTGCAGGTAGAAGTGATGAAGGTAAATGATAAACTTTGACGTAAAGATGCAGGCAGCAAATTACATCAGAAAATAAAACATAAATAAGCTTATTGGTGCTATTTCTTTGTCCTGAGGAAAGCAACTTTGTCAGATACATTATGAAAAGGGAAGGAAGCAGCAATTCAGCTGGCAGAGACTGGCAGAGGCAGCAGAAAGAGCCTTCAATGACAGTGAAACACTATTTGCATCCTTAGGTGAGGAACCATGACAGCAGGACAGAGATAGTTCATAAATACTGACATTGTACATAACCCTAGGGCTGCACAGCAAAAGAATGCCTTGGAGGCAGGGTTGCAGGTCATTAACTTAACAAGGGAGCTGCTGCTTTGCAGTGACCCAGAGCAATACTGGACAAAATCTACTCAGGATTTAATTTGCTGAGGTAACAAAGCTCAGGAAGTAACGGTAGAACAGCAAACCCCAGAAAGTCTAGAGGAAAGATAACAGTGAGCCACACCACTCTGCACAAGAATAACTAGCAACAGCTCAAAACATTAGGCTTAAAGTGTGGAGAGGGCCAGCAATGAGAGGAATCAAAAAGGATTAAGACAGGTCTGAATATGCCAAAACTCCTGTGACTTTCAGTTCCAGCTCACTCCTACTTCATACCAATGCTGACGGGAAGAAACAAAAGCAATACTCAGTAGCAGAACACCAAAAACACTCAGTACCCTTTCACGCTAATGTTTTGCTTACCTACCCTCTGCAGAGCCACAAGAGCCTTCCTGACCAGCAAGGCTACTGCAGTTCGCAGTTCTGATGACATGGTTCACTCTGCTGATACACAAGTTACAATGTTCTGTTTTCGAACAGTGCTAACTACCAGCTTAAAAACTTGACCTGCCTTTTCCAAACCCTTTCAGCCAATCCATGAAATGGCAAATATTCAGAAGTAACTCCACCATCCTCAGCTCGTGTCAAGGATAAAAGCATTTAAAATGTTGCTTGGCCTCCTCATCAGTTCATAAATATCATCCAGATTATGTTAACAATCATCGTAAAGATACACGAACATCAGATACCATCTGATACCTCCACCTTCCAGACAGTATAGAGCCCTCTTTGCTTTAAAGATGTCCTACGCAGGTGCCCTCCACCTTAAGGCAGGACATAGGTTCCAAATGGCCAGTTCCAAGAGTGGGTAACAGGAACCCGAGTACTGGGTCATCCTCCATTTCAGACATTTTCCCATGAAAAGGAAATCCCATTTGTTCCACAGGCTGCTGATCCTGATACATCATCTAACATTGCCATTATTACCACAGGTTCAGCTTCACCCAAGCAGTTGAGCAGAGTCCACACAGGCTGCTCATACCTGTATAACCTGCTAACACGAGACAGTGAAAAATAAAATCATATGTAGATGCTGGATGGTAACAGATTACCAAAAACTAACTATCCATGGTAAGAAAAGTGGAGAATTAAAAGCATTCAACTAGTTAACATTTTTCTTAAAAAATGTTACAGAGCCCTTTTCTTTCCCCTCTCTCTCGTCAGGAGAGCAGCGACACCTCTATCTAGCGCAGCAGGCTAGACAAACTCACACATCAGAAACAGTCTCGAATTGCAGCAACAGAAAAGCTGCACAACAGCAACACAGGGTCTTCCAAAAGACAACCAAACTACAAAAGAGTCTAGTACTTGCCAAGGAAACTGATCTCACTCTATTCACCAGAAGATGAAGTAGATTATGTCTATTAACTGGTTCTGTCACCCAGAAGCAGCGTTTCAAACCATATTTCCTTCCTAGCCAAACACTCTTAACACAGGGACTCTTACACATGTAAGAAATCAGTCCCTGCCAACACCACACACAGTCAGGGTCACCTGATGGCTGTTCCTATGTCAAAGGTCTCAGACAGATGAAAAGGCAATTACGACAATGGTTAGCAAGAAGGGACAAGGAGATGCGAGGAAGAAAGAATACAGAAGCAAGTCAAACAGCAAGACACTAAATCAGATACAGGATATGGTGAAAGACTTTACTCAACGTTTTAGTCAGAGCACAGAAAAAAGTCCTATCCACACAAAGAACAGAGGTTCTTCTCAGAGTTTGCAAGCACATCTAATTTTCTAAGCCTGTCAGGTCTTATAAAGAACTTCAGAAATAATAAATAAAAAACCACAGCACTAGTACGCAATGCCAGAACAAACGTTACCCAAAGGAGCAGAATCTGTTACAGACTGCTAGGTAGAAACACCTTCTGCAACAATACCAGCTGGTTGGTCAGAAATGTGCATCAACACTTGGATGATATCTCCATGAAGCACATAGATTTTGGGAGAAATAAGCATTTGTTTCAGTACAGTATCCTGGTGAAAATGTTTTCAGCAAGACACAAAGAAAGCCTAACTTTCTTCACATATAGGCCTGAATCTGGTATGGTAGTGGTACTCCACCGAGGGTAATGAGAGATTGCTACCTAAAACTGTCCCTCACATTTTAAATGCACACCTGTAACTCTGCATGGTAAAAGATGGGAAGCTCCACTACACAAAAGGCTAACCTAGCTAACTGGTTTAAGCATCCTTTTCTTCCTTCAGTCCCCCCTCCAGCCTCATCTTATGTAAACTGGTCTTACCAGTACAGAAATTATGTCCCACAAAGCTGGCCTTTTGGAAAAATAAGTAACAACAGAAAAACCATGAGATCAAACCACTCACTTCCCCCCCAAATTCGGATCTTTAACACTGCCTGATGCAAGTCATGCAAATAATTTTCTGTTATGTGTGCATGTGTCAGGTCTGAGGCCCCAGTGCAATCCAGAGCATTTGCAGAGAGCCTGATACCACAGTGAGTGACTCAAGGGGATGTGCTGCACGCAGTTACTGAACCCAGCAACTGCTAGGTACCAGGAGCTGAAGCACTTTCTAAGAACATCTGCTCTGAATATTACTTTTCTCTGCCTCCTGTTGTCAGAGTTGCACTGGAAATCTTGCCTCAAGAAACAAACATTTCAGAATCTTCATGCACGTCTCATTTTTATTTTATAAAGAAATAATATTAATAACCTATGATATTAACTACAGAAAAGTAAGCATTTTAGTGAGAAACAGCAATACAGAAACAGTCATGCCACGTGGTTTGCATTCCCTGCCTGAATAAAGTGACCTTGTACAGGCAGCCGCAGCTCTCTGATGGCTGAGCGTGATATGAAGCAACTGAGCATATGAGGAAAACCTCCCTCATAACATGCTGTACCAACCTAACAACCAATGCAAATTGCTGCTGAGTCACGCAAAGCAAGACTCTGTGAATGCAAAAGCTGAAGTGAATCATGAAGAAATCAGGAAAGAGCTTTCAGTTTCTACAGTTGACCTGAACCACAGGAACATAAAAAGACATTGAAAAGCAATTAGCATCTCATTTTTAAAAAATGATACATATAAAAGCAATTGATATTGGGGTCACATAGGTTATGCCTTGGCTAGGTATGACCCACATCTTCCCTTCAGTCTGCCCAGTGTGCTGATATTATTATATTCTTAGTCTTATGTCAAGCATAACAGGGCAGGATCATTTATGCCTGCCACATAAGCCCCAGGATGAACATTCCCCTGTATCCCATGTCCACAGCAAACAGTGGAGCAAGGCTGGCTGGGGCTCAGGCCATAGCTGGGGCAGGCAGGTTCTTGTAGCACCAGAGTGTTACACAGGTCTGGCAACCTGCTGCAAGTAAATCTCTGCAAGCAAAGTAGTTGCCGACGTCACAGCAAAAAGGCAAGTGCACAAGCAGAAGAAGAATTTCATGGGACAGTTCCCAATATCTTCACTTTGCAATTACTTATCTCTGCTTAGGAAAAGGTAGCATGGTCTGAAACATGCTTGCTCCTACATACCAATGGTCTTTGTCCATCCTTAGGGACAGTGTTCAAGCTAGAGGGTAGGGTAATCTTGTCTGCTAAATCTAGGTTCACCAGTGCTTCTAAGTGTAAAGCATTTGGATATTATGGGAACATAAAGGACACTATTAGTCAACTACCTGTGAACCAATACACATCACGTGCTGTGATTATATAATATTTGGGGCTCTCAAATTAAGCTGCCTCTGTTGCGGTAGCTGAAGCAGAGCCAATACAAGGCAGCAGAGATTTCTGGATGTCTCCTGGGTCATGGTAATTGCAACACACTAACTCTTCCATTCAGCCTTAGTAGTGCAAACTCAAAAGTGGTCTGGGATCTTCTGGACTGAACAATTCTATTTAAAGGTCAGCCATACATTAGAAACAGCCACAGCTTCACTTCTCAGCAGTTTCCAACCAGACATCAGACATTTGCCTGTATTATGGAGAAAGGAAGGAGGTAAGAGATACCACAAGGGGCATATTTCAAGAGACAGTGCATGCCAGAAGCAGCAGAATAAAACTGGAGGCTAAGACCTGCCTGATGCCCTCTTCCAAACAGATTCTCCAATGTGCCAGGAGATGCTGAAACTATAGATACAAACACACATGGCCCAACAGACTGCAAACTGAGCGCTATCGTCCGTGGCAGCACAAGTGACAAGTGAACTGACGCAGATGGCTACCACCCACTCTCTGCTTCCCCAGCTGCTCACCCGCCTGGGCAGCCAAGATGGGAATTGTCCCACCACCTCCGAGCCTGGCTGTGTGCCAGGATGCTTCCCGCATGGTTCACATCACTCAGGATGCCTGCCCCACGAGGAGCCACCACCAACCTGTGACTGCCTGTGAGCTGGGTGCTCGGCTCCCACCCCAGCTGTTTCTCTAATTACATTAAACAGGCAGAATTCAGCTGCAGCTGCTCAGGCTGCTTCCTAAAGGACTCTCCTTTTAATTAAAAATTTGCTATTAAAAAGCATTAAATTGTGTAATGCAAATAATCCTCTAGAAATCATCTGTTCCAGCAGCTAATGACCAGCTTTGTTAGAGCAGTATCTAAGAGCAGCAGGACGGTTAGCTAACAGGACATAGCGTGCTGCTGTTAACCAGTCCCTCAAGAACACGGACCCTTTCCCTCCTTACAAATCTGACATGGAGAGGTTACACTATGCTGGATATATATCAGCTTGCAGTAAACTCCCCAGGCCCCCAGTATTTCACACCAATTGCAGTTTTAAAGCTTTGGAAAATAGAAGAGAAGAAGGGCTTGTTAACACACTGCCCTGGCTGAGGCGGAACCAAGCTGCTGAAGGCTCTGCAAAGAAAGACAAGGCAGAGACCTCAGGGAGCATGAAAAGACACACACGCACGTGGAGGTGGAGGGTTTTTTCCCCCCCTTCACCATTGTTCTCTCTATAACCTTTTTAACACTCCAGCCCTAAAAAATAAGGTTAAAGCAGTGTCCTTTCTGCCATACATGATGCCAACTCAGGGGAAATTCCCTTACGCACAGAATTTTACAGCCTACAAAGAGGTTGTAGGGAGAAGAGTAGTATCCTTCCTGTTAAGAAGCTGGTCCTTCTGCAGCAGTAAAAAGCAACCATAAAAAAAGAAAACACAAAATGTTTTTAAAATAACATTTCAGTGATAAATAAATGTTACTTTTTCTTTGATTTTGCAATGTCCATATTGAAAGGCTGGGAGTTCAGCATACGACACGTAACATTTGGTATGCCCTACTTAAACATTACATGAGCCAGAAGAGTGCATTAGCAGGAGTATTTCGTACTCTCCTGATAACAGCGCAATCATGACCATCCAGAATTGTTATTAATAATTTCCACAAGCCAGATAAGCAAAGTACTTCCAACAACAATTAGTATTATATGTTACATGTAATATAGAGCAACATGTATTATATACATTACATATAATTATATACATTATGTATCTTTCTAAATAATAACAAGCAAACCTTATTGGTATCTCAAAGAAAATACAGAGAGAACACTCACTTCATTAGAATAAATAAAATCAGAGGCTGGGGCAAGTTTTAGGTCTCATACAGACTCTGCAACTCTGCTACACACATTTCTGCCACGTGGAATGATCAACATTTGGCACTGGTGTTGCAAAGCAGTGCTCCTGCCTGTGCAGGTGGGTGTTCTGCCTGACAGCCCCCCAACCTTGTTGCATTAACCCGATTTTCACAATTCCTTTCTCACATTGCCCAGAACAGTCATGAAATTTTGTCACAGAGGCAAGCTCTGTTCAAAAGGTAGGTTGTTGCTTGAAC
Source organism: Eurystomus gularis (assembly GCA_013400335.1). Lineage (NCBI taxonomy): Eukaryota > Metazoa > Chordata > Aves > Coraciiformes > Coraciidae > Eurystomus > Eurystomus gularis. The sequence goes on along the minus strand of VZZY01007851.1, from coordinate 190,628 downwards.
TATTTCACCAGAGTGCGGCTGTCCCTCTATTCTGTGTGGGGCTCAGGCAGGGGGAACCCCAAAGGAGGCTCCTTCCATTTCCTCAATACTTAAATGACAATTCCTCAATTTTTCCTCAGTTATAACTAGAGAAGGGTAAAAAAATAAATAAATAAAATAGAGGAATCTTCCTCCTCTGAATTTTGCAGTACTTTTGAGTATGCACTGAGTTTGGCCATCATCCCACTATTTATTTATTTTTTTTTTTTAGGGATTGCTTGCATACAGATAAATCTCGGAGCTAAACAGATGAGAGCTATTTGGATTCCATTATTCTAGTACAGACCACAAAGACATAAAGAACAAATATACCCTCTAGCAAGGAAGAAAAAGTAATTGTTACTCCATTCCCAAATTGAGGGGGATTACAGAGAAACATTTTTCTTAAAACTACATTACAAGCTACAGGAAGAGGAGGCAAAAAAAGGAGAATGTGAAAAGGTAAATAAACAATAGGAAGTGAAAGAACTAATGGAGACAGTCAGAATTAGAAAAAAAAAAAAAAGCTGGACTGTCTGGGGTTTTGGGGAGCCTCCTCCCAGCCACACATGCATGGGTACTCACATAAATCCCTAGAAGTGCAGAGACTAGGAATAATAAATGGTAACTTGCTGCTCAAACTTTCCAGCAGGAATGCACTCGAGCTGATACTCTGTTTGGGCTTTGAGTGGCTGGTGGGTTTTTTCCCTGCTTGGGTTTGGGGTTTTTGGGGGGATGGGGGGGGAGGGAGGAGGAGAGCAGGTTAAAGGCATAAAACCAAGCGCATTGTTGTTTTGGAAGCACAGCAACTTGCTGTCCTCTTGGACAGCCCCATTACACTTCCAAGGAAAAGCTGCTCAGTAACGGAGAAAGCCATAAAGCACAACTCCTGCTACAAGGTCTCTTCTGTCCCTATCCAGCCCCTTCCTCACACCATCCCCTCTCCCCACCAGTTTCACCTGAGGAAAGGAGCAGTCTCCCAGCCATAGAAATGGTAGGGCAGCAGCTTTAAACAGCAGGCCAGGCACAAGAGCATCCCACTTAGCAACCAAGTTTCCACAGGGCAGCAAGGGTGGCCAAACCACTGGAGAATCCCCAGCATTTTGACTATTCTTCACGAATAACATTGATTCTGTCCCAATTGCAAAGGCAGTCTGGATGTCTGCAGCCAAATGAAAAGACGGAAATCTGCTGTTTACAGCAGAATATAGCCTGTGGGTTTTTTTCTTGTTCACTAAGGAAGCAGTTCAAATCTCTTGTTAAGGAAAAGGTGATAGGAAAACATTCCAAGTGGCATCAGGGTGGGGAAAAAATGAAAGCGAGGGCCTGCTTATCAAAAGTAATATCTCAAAATGAGGAATGAGCAAACCTTAAGTTGTGGCTGATATCACTAAGGCAACAAATCCAGTATTAGGTCTGCAGACTTCACCAATGCACCCCATTTTCCCATCCAGGTTGGGTATGAGCATTATGGGACTCTCCATCTGGCCCCTATACAGAAGCACAGCACCCTTCTTGGTCCTTGCAGCAATCTGTGCCTTGATTGTAACCATCATTTAAGGCCACACAAACTGGAGGTCTTTTTTATACACATCCACCAAAATCATACCATGAGACACAGGTACTAGGATGACAGACCACTTATCAAAAGGAAATTAAACCGAACTGGCTCAAAATAAATTCTTCTAATTCACAGATTTCTATACCGTTTTCTCCCCACTTTAAATAATGATACGTTCAAAATTGTGGTTTATGCTGAGAGAAGCCAACAGATAGAAGTTAAAATAAAAAGAATTCAGGTGCAAGTATATTTTGGAGAAAAAGTCATGAGTAGGAAAAACCTGAAAAAGCAATAATTCTGATAGATGCTGAGAACAGCATTTCACTACTGCTATAAATTCCCTCAAAGAAATTAACTCTGAAGTAGTTCAGGAAAGGATATGAAGGCAAAAATAAAAAACAGAATTTAGCTCTGGCTCTTGGGCTGCTACCAGCCTCTCTTAAAATATGTATTTTTATTATTCTAGACCTAGGTGTATGCAGTTCTTCACAGCAAAGGCTGTCATGAGCTGGGATACAATAACCACCCAGAAGAGCTCAGTTTGAACTACAAACAAAAGATATTCAAGAATACTTTTGTATAGTTGGGTTAAAAATATCTAAGAAAGAGTAAAGAGGAGGCACATATTTAGACTGGCATAACAAAGAAAATTTAGAAGGAAAAGGGCAACACCTAACAACATGGTGGACAAAATCTATGCACAAAGTAGACTTTGTGGTGCACTGAACAAGACACAATCCTACTCTTTTAGGAGTACACAAGAATGCTAGGGAAATGTTTTTAAAACTATGAATGAGGATTTTAAACAAATTTTGCATCATTATTGCTTTGGGAATCCTAGGACAGGGAAGGTCACAATCAGCACTGTGCTGAACTTCACATCTGCACTGAACAAGCCTGCGGGAAGATGCTGGGGTTCTCAGCTCTGTCACAGCTCTAACATTTGATGGGTAGCAGGAAGCAGGGGAAAAACCTGAATTCTCCACAACAGAATCGCTATGTAGTGAATGAATTACAGGACTTAAAACTGAAATACACTGACTGACTGAAATAAAGTTTACAACTAAGCAGAAGACCAAAAGAGCTGTTCCAATAAGCAAGAGTCAATATTCAACACTCTGTAAGTTTAGCTCTACAACAAACAAGGCAAGGGTGAAGTGTATTTTATCATAGCCACTGCACAAGCTTCAGTACCACAATCAGGAAATGAAGGCTCAGGGCTATGAGTGTGCTTACAGAAACCTACCTCTTTCCTGCAAAGCAGGGACCAAGGGCGAAGAGAGCCATGCCATTCTCTTCTGCACTTTCCCAAATACATTCATGTCAAATACCCACAAGATTTATAGATAAGTGAATCGCTGGAACACTAAGTTGTTCGAGAAGTGGAATTCCCCAAAGAGCTGTGACTCCTGCCAACTTACACAGGCATTTTATCTGCTTATGGACAGCGGGGTTTTAATGATGTTTCCTTCTGCCTCTCATTAAAACTCCCATATCCTCAGAAATGGAAACATCTTTTTTTGCCTTTAAAGCAGAGTGGAGTGAACAGATCTCCACCCGATTCTGCTGTATTTGGTAAGCATAGCTGGCAAATGGTTTCTCTGAACCAGAATACAAAATACTGTAGGAAGCTGTCAGGAGGAGAAAAAAAAAAAATTTAAAAAAAAAATTGAAAGTTAAAGAAAGAAGTCCTTCCTTTACTGAATTAAATTCTGAGGTGACCAGCTACAATGGCACATTCAAATGGATGGTTTGCAATGAGAATGTGGTACATAGCACAAGTCGGAAATTAGAAAGTTGCCTCAAGTCAACTTTCTTCTGTCCAGACAAAAAACCTCATTGCAATACTACGCTTTTAGAAGGATTACACCACTGTGATTACCTTAGCCATAATATGCATCTACATACAAACAAAACACCCAATTAGAGAGGAATAGCCTATAATTAGGGCTGAGATTTGATGAAAGCATGTCAGAGTAACTCAGAAAGCGGTCATTTCACAAAGAACAGCAGCAAATGGAAAGATCACCATTATTTTGTACCTAGAGTAACATTTACTTGGTATAGCAATGTTATGGTCAGTGTATTGCAGTCCAGAATATCCATAGCAGAATCAATTGCCTTGCAGCAAATGGGTAAGAACTAGAAATTCAACAACAGGTTTGCTTTATATCCTGTGTACACAGAGACAAGAAAAGCACCCCACCTTGCACAGTCCTAACTTTCAGTCCTCTGCCCCAGACTCTCTAGAGGCTCAGGTCACTGTAGAAGGGTAGGACATGCCACAACACAGTTTGCAACAAAAACAGTAACAACAAAATTTATTGGGGAAATTAAAGCAAGTGCAAAATCTGCAGAAGTCTTGAGGATTGGTGCAGTGTTATTGGCATAGCTCACACTGAAGCAACACACTAAGTATTCATCCAGAAGAGTTTGCAACATGGAATGGTAGTATCTAAGTGACTACTCACTGTTAATACACATTTCAAGGAAAAAAGCTACTGCCATATCAGAATTTCATATTTCCCTTCTACGACAATGTAACAAGTCCAAGGACTATGGAAGCAACAATACACATAGCATCTGGACTTCAGCAAGGTTTCTGGCAGCATCTTGTACGCTATTTCCATATGCAATTTAGAATAAAATGTGCATTCAGAAGTAGCTTACAATGGTGTATACAACTCATTGAAAAAACATACTCAAAATGGATCACTGTCAAACTGGAACAATGTATCAAATGATACCTTTATGAGTTTGTCTGGTATCCAAAGTATTCAACTGTGTTATTAATTACCTGCATGATGTAATATATGGTTTTGTTATTAAAGACCATGTTACAGTGGGGGGAGTTGCAACCCTATTACACTATCAGAAGATAAATCAAAATAGACTTAAGAAATCTGGGGGGATGGGGAGACCCACAGAGTGGCTTTCTTCCTATTTGTTTTAATAAAGACAAGTGTAATGTACACTTCAATAGCAACCCTCATCTATACAAGATGGTAAAATTATTTGCTTGCCATAAGTTTTGCAGAAAGTAGTCTGGAGCAATAATGCATCAGAAAACAAATGTGCATCAACAAGACATTTAAACAGTACATTTTTCAGGTTGATGTGAAAAACAAGAGTATCTTTGGTATGACAGGTGAAGAAATTCTTCCCGCTCTAGTCAGCACTGACTTGGAATCTTAAGGCCAGTTTTAGACATCACATTTCTAGAAAGTTATGAAGCAACTGGAGAGAGCCCAGGAAAGGGCGGTAAAAAAAAAAAAAAGACTGAAGGTCTAGAAAACATAATGTGTGAGAAAAGATTGAAAGAATTGGGTTTGTTTAGTCTGAAGAAGAAAAAGACTATAAAGAGACATGGTAACAGTCTTCAAAAATGTAAAAGATTGTTACAAGAAAGAAAAACTACTTTCCACATATACTCCAGATAGAACTACAAACAACAAGCTAAGATAGCAGCAAAGAATGTTTTTTCTAATGTCTGACAGAAAAATTAAACATTTGAAAGATTGCCACAAGGGGCTGTGGAAGCATTAAAGGTTTTTAAGAACAAACATGCCTGGAACCAGACAGGTATAAAAGATTTCCACAGGACAGCGGAATGGACCATAGGACTTCCCAAGGTCTTATTCAATACACTTTAATTCTGTGTTGTAGGCATAAAACTTAATTCCTTTATTGTTATTTGTGATCACCCATTGAATTTAGAATGACTAGTCTCTTTATCTTAAAAGAAAATATTCTTTCTAGGAGAACAAGAAATGCTATGTAGAAAATGCGAGAACTACTGACATTCCCTCAAACTGTCTTTTCCAAACCACAATACAACAGGAGACAAGCATTGGCACTCATTACAGATGAGGAACAAGTTGTAGAATTGAACTAGGAATGTGATACATTTCTGTTTACGGTGTAGTTTATTTATAAAAATGGTTTTCCTCTTCTATATAAAATTCACTCTGTGAGAGGCCTGGCAAGAAAAGCTGTAAGAAATGAGAGATGATGAAGGTGAAGTTAAGGCAAAATAAAAGGTGGTATCACCTATTAAACTAAGTGCAGCAAGTCTTAGGGGGCAAATGAAGCTCAATAACTAGCTAATATGACTTTTAGTCATTCTGAACATTGCCAAGCAATAAATTTACTGGCCAATAAATTCATCAGTGCAAACTACTGTAGAAAGTAACCACTGCTCCTCCCCTTACGCCATACCTCCACAACTATACTCAGATGTAACAAATCTCTTTCCGCTGAAAAGCTGCTACTAAGGTGCTTTGACTTTTGCGAGGCTCCAAGCTTGTGGAAATTGCTTCTTCATCACATATGGAATAGGATACAGATGCTAGTCCATGGGGTATGCTGTAAGACACCCTTTTCTCTCCCAGGTCTTCTGAGGATAGTAGCAAATTATTACAAAGCTGAAAGTCAGACCTGACAGATGCCCTTAAAACATTATCTGCACTGACAGATAGGGTTATGCAAAAGAAAGACAATGTAATGCATCATAGGTTTCCCAGACAGGGATATTTAACAGTGATTTGGTTGAAGGTGGCAGTTTGGTATTTCTTAATGCTTTCTTAAATAAACTCAAATTAGACCTTAGCTAGAATACTAAAGGCTTTATTTATTTAAAGATCCTAAAAAAGGGGATTATTAATGGTCCAAATTTTTTGCTCAAAGCAACTTCTAGCAACGTGAAATTTCTCTAAAAGAAGACTTATGACAAATGTCCATGGTGCTTTGGAACTAGACAAAAATCCATGCCCTCTCTCTACAGTTCAGTAAATAATGTAGTTTTGGTTTGAGGTATTGAGTTATTTTACTTCTTCCTATATTTTTAGACAAAACTACTCTGTTAACTCCATTACACTGTTTCTTGCCGTTTTCTTTTTTTTTTTTTTTTATTATTGCCAAAATGGGCAATTTGGTCTTTGGTCTCCTGGTTTTAGAGAAAGTGGCTGCTGTAATGGAAAGAGCTGACATATTAGTCCACCTCCCTTTAACTTTGGGCATGTCAGTGAATACAACATTTAAATGGATATGTGAAAAGTGTGAAGAACAGGGAACAGAAGACAGCTTTGGGGAAAACAAACAGAACAGCTCACTCCCACTGCAGAATGATAGATGAGAAGACTAGAGTTGTTCATCACCCAAGGAGCAAGGACAGCTCTGCATGGGCAAGTGGATGGGAACACAGCACACTTTGGCGAAAATCTGGGCCAGAATGCTAAGGAATGGGACAGGGTCATATGCAGAATTTGTTAGAGAGAAACTGAGGTGATTTCAACAGGCAAGTTTGACAACTCGTTGTGAACATTCAGAATACATTTGCTCTCTTACAGTACACTAGGTGAGACACATAACTCCTCTCTCTCACCCCCATCCCTCTCAAACCAAGGAGGTTTACCAATATTTGGATGCTTCAGAAGTCGGCAGATTCGAGCTTCACGTTCCAGTTTCTGGTGATCTGAAAGAGAATAAGAAATAAGGTGTCAAGCACCACAACTCTGAACTAAGCTCTTGTTTATGTTCAATAGAAAAAGGAACATAGTGACCCAGCAGATATCCAGAAGGCTGGGAATTGCTGGAACACAACTGTCTTCCAAAACCTCCAAGCTGTTCCAGGTGAGGGCTATGCAGCCAAGGCTGCAGGAGAATCTCTACTTCTGCAACAGGGCTAGCACTAAACTGATGCTCCCTCCTTGGATTCCAAGTGGGTAGCAGCAGAGTCAAAGATACTACTCCTCTGTCAGCCTCACAAACATGCCAGTATGTCCAGTCACATCCCTTCTGAGACCTACCACCTTCGCCAAGGTTGGAGAGTAGGAGGAAAAGTCTCCGAAGAAAGAGCCCACCTGAAATGGGAAAGGAATCAGCTTCCACTACAGAGAAACACTGGGGAATAAGGGCAGAGTAGAAGGGAGACATAAATACACAGCTCCTATTAGTGCACAGCCATCATATGAAGTAGGGAACTCTGCCAGCTCCAGTGAACTGTAAAGGTAACCATACTTCAGTACCCATGGACAGACTACTGGTGAAATGCTGATGAAGCACTTAGAGATCTCTAGGCGAGAAGTTCTGCCCAAATGCTAAGTATGCTTATTCCAGCCCAGAGGCAACATCAGTTCGAGCATGACTGTCATCTGGATTAAAGAAAAAAATGTCAAGGAGAGCTAAAAATGGTTTATCCTCCCTAGAAACCTAGCATACATGAGTGCAAGGAAAGGAGAGGGAGCTAGCACAACTCTGCCTATCTCAGCCAAGAAGCAGGGAGCCTTATAGCCACTGAGACTCAGACAGAAGACATTTCACTACAGTAACGACTGAGTCCTGAACTTTCACTACAAAGCCCTCATCCTCTCAGAAGAAATGCCCACATTGGACAAACACAGATTCACTGAAAGGATCTGAGTGAGGCAAGTCTTTTGGCCAGCCCTGGCAACTGCTAAACTCTAGAATTCTGTGGATGCAGATGCCTAGAAAGAGGCATGAAGCAAGGACTGCCCTTCCTCTGCAGTCCAGCCATCAAAAGAACATAGCAAGGGGAAGCAGCAGTCCCCTGTCTGCTCTTGACATTTCTTCTGTAGCAGATCTTCAGCACACAGTCTTGAAAACATGCCTTTTCTGCATCCCCTGTGACACACAAGTCTTCTCCACAGGAGTAAGCAGGACCCTTGGCTGGCTGGGCTACAGAGCTGATCACTGGTAGGAATGCAGCATCCTCCAATTTATAGGAAACCCTAGAGACCCACTTCAACAAAGCCACACTGCACTGCTCTGCCTAAGAATAGCTTCTGCGGCTCCATGGTCTCTGCATGCTCTCTCCTTCCCTTTGTCAAGGAAGGCTTTAGGCAACTGTTCTCTTCCCCATAAGCAGAGGATGGAGACCAAGCCAGATCTCAGCTCAGAACATTTTTTTCTCTTGGGCTGAGAACAGCAGCTCAGCACACTGCAGAATTTCTGTCCACTTTCCCACTGCTGAACTGTAGAACATGTCCCAATTAATACTTTATAGGACTGAGATGTGCTTACATCCTCATCTGCTACTATTCAGGGATGGGGGAAGGTAAATTACTCCTTTCATCTCTCCTTTCTTAATTCTGGAAATTATTGTGGTTGTTGCATTTATTTTGCAGGTCTCTGCCAGATGTACTCTCCAATAAAGTAGCAGGCAGCAAGAAAGCCTGGAAAGCTTCCACACTCCTGAGGCCTTGGTGCAGTGCAAGTGCTTTCTCACCTGCATTGCCAGCGAGGGGTAGAAATGCCTTCGCTTCCCTTTTAGCAACATCTCTCATAAACGAAGTTTTGAAAAACACAGTTACAAGGTAACCAACTGTGCTGCACACTCTGCACTCAGGACAGGTTCTCACAGCAGGACAACAGTTTAAGATAGACTACGCATAGCCCACTTGCATGCCTTGGTCTTGCAAATTCCCCGCTTACCCTCCCAGCTCTACTTGGAACTCCTACAGAAGGGGATCCTTCATCCACCCAGATCACATTGCCCTCATGCACAGTTACACTTGCTGAGAATCTGTTGCCAAGTACAAGGACACGGGGAAGCAGACAGCAAAAACAGCTGAGCAAAGGGGGAAGGAGAGGTAAGAGCTCACCACGTGCTACTCAGCCACCGAGTCCTGACAGCCAACACAGACAGCTGACAGAAGCAAGGCTCAAACAAAATGACATAACCATCAAAATGCCATGGGAGACATAAATCAAGAGCAATTGCTCCCCTGAAATCCTACACCATCGTGCAGAGGGAGGGTAGCGGGCAGGGCAGCTAGTGATCATGGGCAGCAGCCACATCAGAACTTGTGACAAGCGGTCATCACCCCACACCCCATCCCTCCAGCACCCCACAGCCTGGCTGGAGACCAGAGGAGGAGTACAGCACTCCAGTCACAAGGTACAGGAAACTATTTCTGGTCGGGGGAAAGCATACCACACTCTTCCGTCTCCAGGGCAACAAAACAGGCAAACTCAAGCACAACTCGAAGAGAGAAAGCACACTGCAGCTCCAGGAGCACCAGTCCGCAGCAGCCAGCCATCACAACGGAGAGCAGTGAAAGGTCAGGCTGGGTGGGTTTCCTGCAGCAAGTCCTGGAGAATCATGGATCCCATTCTTGCAGGATCACCCATCCTGTTGCAGGCAGTACCAGAATACAGCTCAACCTGTGAAAACCCATCCCCAAAGACAGTCCCTTTTTTAATCTTTCTTGTGTGGTCTTTGGCACAGCATAGGCATTTGACTCCCATTCCAGGAATCAGTGGCAGAGTTGATTTGGTACTTGTGGGGAACAACCTGGTACCTAAACGCACAAGGAATAAACACAGAGCTATAATTTTTCTACCTTTCTCTGACATAACAATGGTTGGTTATTCCCACTAGGAGACAGAAGAAACTCTGTGAGTCCAGCAGAGCAGGCAAAGGCTGGGCTTTAACTTGTCTTATACAGGGTCTCACTGAACCTTACAAATGCGAAGTATTCTTATTAGAATAACAATGAAAAGACAATATGGGTTCAGATCCCTGCCTTACCAAGTGTTTGTAAAGCAAATAATTTATCCTCCTTCTGCCCAAAAGATCACACTTATTTCTGCACACCATTTGTGGAGTGAAGGTGTTTACTTTTAGTGCACAGTGGAAGTACACCTCATAGCTAACAGAAACACAGAAACACATCTGACCTACCTTACAAGATCCTAGGCCTGGGACATTAAGCCTATTTCCAACCTTTTACAAACTATGAAATTCAATCAGCAATTTCCATAACTTGCCTAAAACACAGTATATCCTTTAGAAAATATAAGGGTTCACATTCAAGACTTCAAGTGATAAATAAAGCCACACACCCACAGAAGTTACTCCAAATCAGCTATCCTTCACTGCCGTTCCAAGTCTGAATTCATCTACCTCCTGCTTCCAAATATTGGATTTCATTAAGCTCTTTTCCTGCTACATTACAGAGCTGTCTAGCCCTGAACAATAGCTGATGTTTAAAACTTAAGTACAGGATATTACAAACACTCATCTAATATTAATTTACTGTTTTCCAGCCAAAAAAGAGAATCTTGCTATTTGGGCAGTTCTCCCATCTACAGTCTGAAGCAATGAGTATCTACATGGACAGAAAAGTGCAATCTACATAGTGCTTTTGTAGCAAAATTTAAAATGTAAATGCTTAAGGAGACGGTGCTGAAAAGCAGCAGGAGAAAACTTTCTTCTGTTTGATACACAAACTAAGATGTGAATATGTATTTATCTTTATTAGTCCTTTATATGATATGATTTCTGTAGCTTGGTTCAGCATGTGAGACTACATTTAACCCAGGTACCTTTAACACTATTGCTCTGCAAAAAATGCACTAAGTGTCATTCTAGTGACATCAATACCAGGTTTCTTCAGAATATACCTTATAAGAAACTGCCTGTTCAGAGAACTGGGATTTCTTTGGGCTAGGTTTTTTGTTTCGGGATTTACTAGAATAGAAAACAAGAATGACTGTGTTAGCATCATTTGTGACACTTAAGGACTTGTAAAAATATAACTGCTTCATTTTATACAAACACGCAGTCCAGTCACTGGGATAGGACTGCTCATGCACAATGGATGGACAGAAATGGCCATGCACAATAACTAATGTCATACCTGTAAGAATCTCTTAACTGAGCAGGTTAAAGCAAAAACAACCCTGCCTGAGTACCCAAGAAAGCAGACTAAAGCCATGGTAGTTTGGCCTGTGTATTATAAAGGCATCAAACAAGATAACATGATGTAAACAAAAGGTGTACCCAACAGAAATAGAAAACAAAATGCTGACGAGTTTACTTCAGGAAAACCTGGCAACTTCCAGCAGGGCGGGGAATATGACTAGTTTTATATCGATGCACATTTCTTACTCTTTTGTAAGAAAATTCTTCCACTGTCTGACAATTTCACTTCGTTATCCCAAAAATGTGATGGCAAAGATGGATAAATAATGTGAGACCCAGCTTCTGGGCTCCATTCTTCTCCAGGGAACCAGTTCCCAGTTTTCTACTCTAGCCACTACATGCATGACTGCTTCACAGGTTTTTCCTGACCAGGTCTTTCTCCTCCCCCAAGGGTACCTGAGGCCTGAAGGAGAACATTTTCAGACACACAGATAGGGCACAGGACATCTACAAATCCCAGGAGTCTAGAGCTGTCAAGTGAGAACATTTACATAACGATAACAACAACAACAAAAGGTCACTGTGCATAACCAGCCTGTCAGGAGCTGTGCTGAGGAGAGAAAGGGCTGCCAGGGAATCACAGGGAAACCTGCCTGCTGAAGTACACTTGCAAAAGGTAAGAGTCTGGAGAAAGACACCCGCAACAAAGCCAAAAAGGAGATCACTCCCAAGGAAGCAGGGCAAGAGCTGAACTTAAGCTGGGGAGCAGAATACGGTTAGATGTCAGCTGCCACCCTGCAGAGGCAGCACAGCATGAAACCCTCCCAGCTTCAGATGTAGCTACGGTGCCCTGACTGACTTCTGCTCCCGAGAGATGTGGAGACAGGTTTTGCTTCAGCTGCAGGCAGCCGCCACACTTTCCAACCAGTCTTGCCACAAGCTCCTCAAAGGGCCAGTGATCGGGGAGGTTGAAAGAGATGTTTACACCCCACTTCCTCCACCTGCTCAAGGAACACTGACATTTCTTGCTCTAGGAAGCTCTATTTCAGATAGTTCCTTCTCTTGGCAAGCAGAAGACAGTATTAAAAACTAATTAAAAGAGTGGACAAAACAGTTATTGAAATAAATCGATTTATCAGTGAAAGTGATTAATTTCACACCTAGCAGAAAACGAGGTGGAAAAAGGTAATTCTACCACATTTTCTTCAATACGCACTAGAAACTCAACGCTATTTCAAAATGGTTCCATGTGCAAAGGAGCACACACACTGCAGCATTTACTGGCTTACTTTACAGAACTACAACTATACCGAGGTACTGTGACTAAAGCTCACTCTTTATTTAGTACACCTGCCTTAAGAAGGGGTGAAAAGGAGGAAAAAAAAAAAAAGGGGGTGGGAGGCAATTTTTAGCAGTCTAAAAGTATGGCCACGCCAATGGTAAGACAGATTCTTTCCTACATGCAGTAAAAAGCAGCAGTAACAAAACTAACATTTAGTTGTGAACCACCTCTGTGTGGTGAGAAACTGTGTCATGAAGAAAAAAAATCTTGCTCCTCCATTTGCCAATACATAATCTTGCTGCTCTCAACCGGAATATACAATACGGCAGCTCAATACAGCAGTCCACCTGTCTTCATCCTGCACTAGGACCATGCTCTATCATTGCTGTTAAAGGAGGCTTGAAGCTATCATTCCTGTGGGAACATATTCTAGATTACATTTCTGAGAATGGGAAGAGTCCGGAAGAGGAATCAAACCCAAAGCAATAAATTCAGTTTGATTGCTGTCATCATGCCAATTCCGGGAGATAGTCAATTGGTGCCAGCTGCTAAGATATCATTTGAGTTGCTTCAAGACAGAAATCAAATTTGCATCAAATACATTTTGTAGTGTGAGTCTAGTCTGAGCCTTCAGGTTCCTTCATGCTTTTCTCTGCTTGTTTAAATTTAAACTTCCTCTCTGAGATATTCCCAGCAAAAGAGAGCTAGCTCCCTCATCCTGCGCTTCAAGTCACAGACTTTCCCCCATATCCTCTTATTTTTCCAACAAGACTGTGCTACAGAAGAGCTGAGATTTCCCAGCATTTGCAGTAGGATGGTGCAGGACAGTATGCCATGTCACACCACCACTTTAAAACACTAATACCCGCAAGTCTCAGATCACCACCACTGCCCCTTCTAGGGAAAGGGGAAACTAGAAACAAACTAGAAACTTACTAGAAACAAACAAAAAAATCATCCTACATTTTAAGAATGACCAGAGGCCCCCATAGATTCAGTATATCCTTTCTGACAAGAACTAAAAGCAGATGCCTAAAGAAAAATATAAAGAAAATAAGCATATAACAACACTTCCCAAACACTTCTCTCCTTTCCTTCCTCCCTTCAGCTGTTTGCAGCTCAGGATTTTGACATTTCCATTTCAGTGTTTCTACATTGCCATTTCAAAGACCAGCCAAAATTAATAAATCTGTAACAGCATACTACCCCCACTGCAGGCAACATTTCTAAAAGCCAAAGTCTGTTTTCCACCCTCCCAGTGCAGAATGACCCCAGTGGCATGATGTTCCAAGTGCGAGGGCAGAGAGGCACCCATTTCCTACCACCACCACCAGTGTCTCTGCTGCAGCAACGACGCAGGAGTTACTAAGTCATCAAGGGGAAGACGCGGCTGGAGCAAGCAAGTGAAGATGAACCTGCGAAGCTCCACTTGTCTCACCCAGTGAAAGCTAGAGAAACAAGACAATGGTGAAATCCTTATCACTTGCCTTCAGCTACTGACAAAGGAGGAGGTTCAAGTGCCGAAAGGACACAAACAAATATAAGACCTCTTTCATGAACTGCTGGCAGACATGCTTTCTGACAAAGACTTTCCTCTAGCGAAACCACAAATATTACTACCTTGTAACAGCTTTTTCCCACACTCTCCCAACCCCTCAGAAACTCCATGCCTAAAAAGTGTAATACTACTCCTAAAAGTACATACACACGGATCTTAAAGACCATCAGAAAGCTCACACAATTGGTAGCAAGCTGTGTTTCCACACACTATTATATGTGAACCTCTTGGTATTACTGTACTGCAAAACTACACAAACCTAGAACAGAGTTTCCACTTCTTTGCTCAGGTAATGCAGAAACTGGACTATCAATACAACAGACTAGAAGTCAAGACAGTTTAAGTAATTCTATTTCTAGCTCTGATGAGCACCCTGAAGAGTGGGCCAGGGAAATTTATTATCTCTTCCAGTATTTAATTGCCTTGTGCTTACTTTGTAATGAAGGCAGATATGAGCAGGTGTACCACTGCAGCAAAAGGCAAGAAGGTATTAAAAATACCTAAAAGAGAAGTATCTTTTAAAAAACTATCATACTGTGCATCTTTGCCATTGCCTGTCTAAGCTCAGTGTCATTCAAAGCTGCTTCTTTTTTTTCTCGTGCATATGTTCAATTTATCAGCAAACAACTTGTCCAATATTTTTCTTTGCATTATTGAGCATGCGGACCTGGTATAGGAAAGAGAATTCCTGTCCTCTTGCTTTTAGCAGGAACGCATACCTTGAATATTACTTATTGTACACATCAGAAAGAAAAAGAAAAGCAACCTGATGTGCACATTAAGAGTACAGAGGGAGCTTAGGCTCTCACAGACATCAGCAACTTTCCAGGAACTTCAAGAGTCAAAGGAGGTCAAATTACTGAATCAGCAGAGGCTCATAGCTATAGGTGAGAGTTATCCCAGTCACAATTAACAATGTGAACACAGAGGGGTTAAGTGTGCTCAAGCCTGACATGCCATTCATTGCCTACAAAGGCACTGACAAAGTCATATTGGTTGCTTTCTCAGTTTCAGAGAGAACTCTAACCATTCAGCTTCGGTTCTTGCTTACAGCAGATCCCATGGTTTGACTAAAGCCAGCTCTGCAAAGCAGCATGAAATCTGAATGCATGTGCATGCTTTGGTATACAGAAAGGGAAGGTGCAAGCATCCCAGCCATCCACTGTAGTCTTTGGCTTCACATTCAAGATCAACTCCGAATCTCAGCAAGGGACCTCCTTCTGAGCTTGCTACAGCACTCAGATGATAATTTTGTAAACCCCTTGATGAGACACCCCTCCATGGCACCTGCTGCCGCCTCCCCACCTGGCCCATCCTTCCCCATAAGCCACAGGCCAGAGGCCCTGCTCTTCAAGCTGTTTCAAAAGCTGTTCCCAGTCTTATTCAGCCAAAAGCAACAGGCCAAGTAAAGCCCAGTGGATTCAGCCTGAAGCCTCAGTGTCACTGCAGCCACTGAAAAACGAGCCAACGCCATGACTGCATTGGGACAGTGGAGGATAGGGACAGTGGAGAATACCTGCCTACAGAACAATTAACACAGCCAAAAGCACCATTCAGGCTCCAGTCAAAGTCTTCAATAAGCTCAGTTACTGCCTCTGCTTCTGGTCTACATCTCCTCTCAGGGCATACAAGTTCCTCTTGCTGGCAAGACAAATGTCTCTTAATCTCCTCAGTCACCCTTCCCATGTTGCCAGTGGGATATACAAGGCCTGTGCCAAACTCTGCTTTATTCTGTGTTTGCTTTTCCCATTGACTAGTTACTTCAGTTTCCAAAAAACAGTGAAGAATTTCCAAGAGCCTCTGATCTGAATTTCATGCCCCCTCTTTCTTCCTGCTAGCCATCAGCTTATTGCATGCCACCAGGATGGAGGCAAGTCATAGAGGGAACATCCCTTCCAGGTTTGGCTGTCAACAGGTGGGAAAGAAACATCTCACCACTGAGACTACCTTCCAAACTGTGTGCTACAGACACAGAAGTCAGTACCTATAGTCTGCTACAATAATCAAGAATTCTACTAAAAGACCATTAAAACCATTACCCACTAATTCACCAACTGCACCTGCTCCATTGGTTCCAATGAAACACAAGGAAAGACAGCACTGCAGTGGGAGATACTGGTAACCATTCCTGCAGCAGTGCATTGTAGCTCCCCTCCGAAGCAATACATCCTCCAGCTGACAACAACAAAAACACAGCCACCCACCCCCTGACCCCAAGCAATGGAGAACAGCAACCACAAACACTGACAGGCAGATATAAGCACAGCAAAGGGCAGGAATTCTTTTACCTCCTTTTATCAGCTGTGGCCAGGAGGCATTAACTGTACACACCACAGTACTGATACAGGAAGAAATGTTGTGCAATTGCACTCCACCTAAGAATCATGCAACTGCCATGCTGTCCAGCCTGGCAGAACATTTGCTTGAAGGCGCCTACCAGGTTTATCATGAGCGTAACGGCATATTTTAACTTTCCTTGGGCATATTGGGCTAGTGCAGTTTCAATGATTAAGAGAACCTACATCCCAGAGAAAGGAAGAGCTGTGGGATACAAACACAAGCAGCAAAAGCAATGAAGTTCTCAAACCAGAAGATGCTGAACTCCACAGCTTTGAACGGTCAAACAACTTCCCCTTTCTTGCACCAAAACAGAGCAAAGATTAGTACAACCCTCTGTTGCAGTCACTTCAGACCTTTTATCCTATAAGAAGACCTTCAGTTCAGGATACTTCTCTAGCCAAACTCTCAAAACACAGCCCCCCATACCACCTGCACCTCTCCCCTGCACCAAAGCCCTCCTCTTCCTTCCCCCTGCCCCGCATGCAGCACCCCCACCTCCTTCCCCCAGTAGGGCTGCGGTTCAGCACGTTCCCCTTCATTTTGCCTCCTGCAGCTTGCACTTTCCTCTGCAGCCCCACATCCTGCAGCACACATTCCCCCAAGCCCAGGTCCCACAGCACCACATTCCCCCAGCTTCCTGCAACTTAGCAGGGAGACATAACCTCTTCCACCCCTCAGCAGCCCCAGTCTTGCTCTCCCATCCCTGATTTCCCATCTGCAGTGGCACCATTTTTTTTAAATTGCATTTTACAAGTAAATCACGTGCTCAGCTGCTAGTTTGGGTGCAGAGCCAAGAAACACTACAGTGCATGGGGGAGGAGAGCTGATGTATTTTTTGGTTCATGTGACCAACTTACCAGTAACCTCCCTGAGACCAAGAGCAGAATCTCTCCCCACATCCCTCCTTCACCACCAACCCCTTCCCCCAGATGGTCTCACAGCAGAGAAGTGGAGCAAATGCACAACAGGAGAGTCTGGCATCTCATGTGACTAGAGCCAGTCTTGAAGTCCAAGAAAATATGAGACACCAGCCTTGCATTGCAGCTGATTACGTGAAGGCTTATGTGTGAGGAGCTGATCTTTCCTATAAAACAGCAATGGGTCATGGAAAACTGGTGGCAGGAAAAACATGAAAAAAAAAACAAACCAAAACACAAAACCCAACCAGTATTAAAGGCAGGACAAAGGTGAGTAGCATGTTCTGCTGCTCCACGGGTGTTGGGGTGGCTCTTCCTACCCCACTGGAAGCATGAGAGTCCCAAGAAACACTGCAGTGCAAACAATGTACGATGTCCTGACATGGCAACTCAAATCCGCATCTCTGAACATGAGGGCTGGGGCACTGTTGCAGACTGCATGCTATGGTCTCCCATACAGGGAAAGGTAGAAGTTGTGGGTTAGGGGATTAAGCGGCAGGAGGCTGCAGGTACAATGCTAATTTCCACACTCACATAACTATCTTTTTTTGTTGTTGTTAAAGAGTTTGGTGGGGGGTGCTTCAGATCTAAGAGGCTGGCTGTAGAACGTGTTTAAGTAAGGAGCATCCCAACATGCTTCCACAGACATTAAGAAGGGATAAGTGATTTTTGAAATAAACATATAGTCTAAATTTTGGAGGGGTTTCACACCCTTTCTGCAATGAGTTGGACAGGACAATATGCATTGGTGGCGTCTCTTAGCTCACACAGAGCTGTGCAACAATGTTTTTCTAAAGTGCCCTTCGCAGAGTTCTCTGTAATTTTCCCTAGACCTGAAGACCACAAGAAGAGATTTTTAGGAAACAGAAAATCTGGCAAATTTCGAGGAGACAGATGGGTAAATGGGGAAAAAGGTAATGTTAGAAAACAAACAAAAAATCCTCACAGAAGAACAGAATACTTCCATAGCATCTTTTGTCAGAGACTCTCTAGGTATGCAACAAACACTTACTATGCAGCCTGAAAACCCCTGAAGGACAAAGGTTTTCCATATCTTTAAAGAAATGGAGGAGAAAAGAAGTACTGAAACCAGAGACCATGTCAATGATAAATCTGTGAGCAAACTCAGATCTCTGGAATTTGATCCTCTCGCTACCATGTTTTTCATCCTTCTGCAGAAAAAGGAATGAAGATAGAAACAATGCTGTTGAAATCTAATGGATTTTGAGCACTGTCTCAAAGCAAATATTGATAGGGGCTGCATTAGCACTGCTGTGATACTTTTTCATATCTCACTCTGGGAAGCATGAAATCCTACCTCAGTGGCATACTAGGACCTAATGGATTTTTATTATAAGGTCCAGTGTTCAGAAGTGAAAAAAAGTGAAAAAAAAAATAAAACAAAAATTTTAAAACAGCATTTAGTGGAACTCCCACCCAACAAAGCCTGCATTGCACTTGACACAAGCACAGCCTGAGAACAGCTTCCTTCAGGCGGAAGCTCCAGATCTCACCTGTCTGGTGAGCACAACAGCTTGAAAGTAGCCACCCTCCCTCATGCCCATGCCTGCTTTCAGATTTCAAGAAAAAGGGACACTTGACTTGCATCTTTTTTAAAAAGCAGCTGTTATGCTATAGTTTGATTTATTCTCTGGCTAAGGTTTTTTTTTTTGTTTTGATTAATGTTTAATGCTCCTGGCTAGATCAGTTTAGATCTTGTTTGCCTGGGGGCATTTAATGCTGCTACATTACCGTAATACTAATTTTAAGGCCATCTACAGCTTCTTCCCCTCCCCAGGTCTTTTGCTATTGTTTGGCTCTAAATTCCGGGATACGTTTTGGCATTGAATTTCACAGCACCATATCAAAACAACAGACACTTACCAAATCTCAAGAGGTGGCCAGATTTGCTGATTAACAGACAACATACCCAGAAAAGCAATCCTCACTGATTAAGTACACCCCACATAGTTATCAACAAAGACAGGACAATGGGTTGAAACTGTAGCTCTGATGTTACCTCAAAGTATGCAGATCTGCAAATTGCTGTCCACCCCAAGCAAAAAAATGAAAGGGGAAAGACAGGTGTGTCAGAAAGAAAATGCAGTGAAACAGTTATTAAAGCAACTTTCTCTGCTGACATTGGGTTTTAATGAGGTGGTGGTTAAGAAGTCGAGCCAACGTATCCTAAAACTAAACCCTCCTTTTTCTACAGAACACACAGAGAAGGAATAGTGGCAGAGAAAGCTCCTCTCTTGCAAACCACCAGATAGCCTCAGCTCTGACCTAAAAGGAGCACTTCTTCCCTGTAAACATTACTTTGACCCACAGAAGTTGAATTTCAACCCCGAAAAAGACAGTAGAGCATGGTCTCCTATGGCCAGTACCTGAGAAGCCTCGGCAGTCCCATATAAGCTCCACGGAACACACAGGTGGGATCAAGACTGCAGCACCTGCTGTTAAAAGAGGCTCCCCAACAGCCACCATTCCCAGCAGACAGCATGGTTTTAAAAAGCCTCCTCATGCTTCTGTTTTTGTCACCTCTACCTGGACAGCTGGTCCAGCCAGATGAGACTTGGGACCCTGCTCATCCTATCACCAAAAGTGCTATCTCCTTTTCAAGGTGAATACTAGCAAAAGTGATCCCTGTCCCCACCTCAGCCTCTCTCCTCTTTTTCAGTTCTTCTGTCAAGCACTATATCCAAATACCGCAGTCCTTCAGCGGGTCAAGCAGAGAACAACTACAGGCATCTGAATACAGTACATTGTGAAGATATTGCTGTAGCCCCCACACAGAAAAATATAGCTCACACAGCTCACCAGAAAGCTGAGGAACATGGGAAAACATAAGTACAGACTTTTGCCTAAGTAAATACACATATACTAATCTGTGCTGTAGGACTGGTCACTGCAGAAAAAAGAGCTTCCCAGGTCTGGTGACCCAGCAGGGGAGGGCAGTGGCAGGGCAGGCTGCACTGTTCAGGGCTTCCAGACAGCAAGTCTCCCAAGCTACTTATATCCAACACAGTCAGGATCCGAGCAACAGCAGCTAGTGGACTGGAAGGCCTAGAAAGTGTGTCCGCCAGGCCCTAGTAAACACAAGCATAAAATATGCAAAAGAAAAAACATTAAAGGCACTTGTAGCCAGGAACACAGCAGACACAGATGACTAGAGAAGCGTAGAGAGGGAAGCCAAAGTCACAAGAAAAAGTATGGAGCATAGGAAGGACAGAGCATCCACCAAAAAAAACAATGCAAGAAGAATTGGATCATGAGAGAAGAAGCAGCCCAGCTCAGAAATGAGACTTGCTGGCCTTGGTGAACAAGAGCAAATGACAACACTGTGGCTGCCCAGGGCAGGCTGTTCTCCTTCACAGGCCATAACCTTCAGCAGCAGCCTTGAGCATTAACTGACCATGTCCCTCACAGTTCAACAGTAAGTAAGCCTCATAACCTCAGATGAGTTTACCAACTGTCACAATCACCAAGCAATCAGTTTTCCGTTTTACAATTGTTTAAAGAATTTCCTGTACTTTGCTCCATCCCTGCATTTGTTCTGCCACCACACCATGAAATGTGTTTCGCTGTTCAGCTGGAGGAAAGCCACCAGACCCTCAAGTCGCCACAGCCAAAGTGGCACTCAGAGAGGGCATTCAGCCTAACAACATCAGCTACCATTCAAAACAGTGACTGTTGGCTGATCAGCTTAGGAAGTGTCTGCCTCGGGCCTATCTGCTTGTTCGCACCTCCTCAGCCGCGTCCAGTGTCAGATCAGTGTTTGGGAGGCAGCCCTATAAGCAGGGCAGGAGAAGAAAAGCAGAAAAGGCAATTCTATGTCTTCTCTGAAGTCAGTTAAGCTTCCAAGTCAGTTGATAAAATTAACAACCTCAAAAGAAACTGCCCACTGCAAACAGCAACCAAATAAAGCTGCAAATGGCTGATGACCAAGCCACAGCTGCAACTGGGGGGGGGGGGGGGGGGGGAAGGGGAGGAAGCGAGGGGAGAGAGGGAGAGCAAGCATGAATCCTTGAGTGAGTCACTCGTTCCCCGCATCCCTGCTGGCCTAGATAAATGCTGCTGCCAGCCGATGATGGGTGCCACAAACCAACTCTTAAGCCCACGGCATCCCTGCTGCTCATCTTCTGGCAGGCACAGAGCCCACACTGAACACTGCAATCTCTGTGCAAGTAGGAGAGGTGGTCACAATGGCCATTAGGTCTCTGAGGTTTCCTTACAGCTCTGACATACTTTTAGGTCTCTTCTTGTTGTCCTTGTTCCTGCTTTCCAAGTCCCCCCTCAAGGACTGGGATCTCAAGCAGGTGAGGACGCAACATAAAGCTTCCCCTTTTAGATGAGGAAAAGATTGAAAAAAAAAAAAAAAGTGAAAGCAAATAGATAATAAAATAAAAATAGTGATGAAGACACTGTGTAGGAAGTTGTTCCTCATCCCCGTACTGGCATTAGTTTGTTTACAGTGCTGGCTGCTCACTTGTACCATCCAAGCAACAAGTTCTGATGGATCAAATCAGGACTGCCTTACCTCAGGGCTGAAGAATTTAGGAAGAAGGCAGCAGTAAGCCCACTAATTACACAGAGCACAAAATGCATCAGAATTAAGAGCAAATCATACTAAGTCTAAATCACAAATGTAACATCTCCCCTACAGAAGAACCAAGAACAGGGAACCAGTTTAAAACAGACACTCCAGCGAGTTAGATCTCTACAACACAAAAGAAAGCCTCAAGTGCTGCAAAACTGAAACACCACAGCTACAACTCCTGCAGTAATGTCATTCAGCGTTTAAAGAACAGAGGATTTTAAGTAAGTCCTGTAGCACCTAATGCAATCCCTATGGGAGAGCTATTCAAGTTTTAACTATCTTCACCCATTGAGTATGTGACAGATTTCTTTCCTTCAGTTTCACAAGGGTACAAACACGCCAGAAGGAAGAGGGAGAGAAAAGTAAAAGAACCTTGCAGAAACAGTCTCCCATTTTCTGCATCTGCAATGCTGGTGTACATGCTGGGTGCTGAGAATTTCAGCAACAGAAGCTGGCTACCAGATACTCACTCCAAGAAGAAAGGGTCAGGCCACAAACTCTGTTCAACATTAAATTTTGCAATTTGTAAATTCCATCTTCTATATCACACAGCTCTGAAAACTTCTCTCATGACTCTTGGTTGTGAAATGACAAAACACACAGGACCCTGGGTAGAACATGGTTGTTCTCAGTTATAACTGCCTGAGATAGCACTGGCTTCTCCTCCAAACTGTTATCATAAGTAGTTCAGGGAATGCAAAGAAATAAAAGAACAGCCTCCCCTTTGCCTCATCCATCTATTCCTCTGGCCTGATGTACCTTACAGAGATCTTCCCATTCCCTACCACAAAAAAAAATATAACTCATCATTTAAGATGTACCTGTAAGGCTTCCTAGTCTATAATTTTAAAGACATGAGATGGAAGGATTACAGAGTTGCCACACATGGTTAAAAGCAAGGAATATGCACAGAAGAAAGAGCAGCACAAGGCAGAAAGTAAGATGCTGCATAGGGCACCTGTCTCGAGTATGGTAACCATGAATCCTACCAAGTATATGTGCATGCAATAGCTTCATGAAGCGTCACTGATATAACTATGTATCAAGGAAAAGTCAACTGTTGAAACTACTGGTGCATTCTTTCTACAGCCCCCTGACAGGCAGGATTGCTTGAATGCTTTACTGCCAGGTTTCCCTAAGGAAACTGCAGCCAAAACAAGCGTATCTGAACTCATTTACTGCAATACTAACACAGGAAGAGGAAAGAGATTATCATTTCTGCAGCCTTCAGACCAACACAGCTCACACTGAGCTGAGCAAGAGAATGAATGAAAGAATGGTAGAGACATTAAGTGCTGCCCTGCCCTGTCCTACAACAGGCAAAGCATATTGACTATACTACTCACAAGAGCACTCTGTCCAGTCTCCAGCTGAGTACTCCAGCTCACTGATTCTCCTGAAGGACCCAAAGCTGCCACCCCTTCCAAGCAACCATCTGGCTAGCAATGCTCATGGGCCAAAACCAGGTCAGCTCAAGACATGATTGATGAGGCCTCTAAAGTCCCCTGAAAATGCAAAGATGTCCTGCCGTAAAAAGGCCTGTCTCCCATCCAGCTCTGGCAAAGGTATCCTAAAACACAGCAAATGCCTGCTGTAAAAGGAAGTGGTCCAGGGACTCAATGAACTATGGAGCGCCAGAGGAAAGCGCTCCAAAATACCATGCAGAAACACATGGGCAAACCATTAAGTGCACTTGGAGACCTGGGAAGGCTTCTTTATTTCCTTCTAGTGGCCGACTTGGTCCATCCAATACCACCCTAGTGTAATCTCTGCCTAACTTTCCTGAGCATCTGGCTCCTGAGCACAGAACATACATCATGTGCCCCAGTGTTTATACATCTGTGCTAGAGACCAATTTATATCAACAGGCTCATGTCCTGCTTGTGCAATCGATCACCCTTTGTCATATTTGAAAGTGGCATTTCTTTAGCTCAACTCTGGAACCTGAGGCAAGAGATTCCTCACCAAGCTGTTAGGGAGCCCAAGAACTGGGAAATAAATGGCCTCTGGGAGGTAGGGGTCACTAGGATTGTTGAGTCTGTGAGGAAGACAGCAGGGGTCTGTGTTCTTCAGAGAAATAAATGTTTTTAGGAGGAACAGCTTGATGCTGTTCTGCTACTCGCTAGTTCTAGTTCTACTCTGCTAGTCGCTGTTTAAAACCTATGCTAGGTTTTAAACAGCAAATGTTTCCTTATAGCAGCCAGAGTTTGATTTAATGTCCAATTCCAGCACAGATTTCTTGCTTTTGAAGTCCAAGTTTCCCTCTTAACACTCCTCCCATCTCACCATGTTTATGGACTTCTTCCTTACTTCATGTTAACAAATAGATTTGTGCTGTTAAATAAAACTATTTTTCATTTTGAAACTTAATGAATAAACTGAAAAGGCCTATAGAAGAAAAGGCATACTTTGTTCTTTACTACAAAGTCAGCAAGTAGTTTAATATAAATCTTAATTTGGAAGGTACCCAACAGACAGCTGAGTGTCACTGCTGATGACCTGCGGAAGTCAGGCAGACACATGGCACTTGGCTATCTCCACTTCTGCAAGAACCCAGGAGACCTGTGAGTGCAAGTGTAGGCAAAAGTAAGCAGCCACCATGCCACAGAAGAAACAACTACAGCCAGCTATAAGCTGGATATAAAGATGGGTGTGGAAAGGCTGCAGTAAAGACCTGGTGTCGTACCAGGACAGGCAGGGAGAGCGACCTAAAAAAACAGGCCATGATCTGGCTGAGGGGAAGGGCAGGATTCTCACAAAAGAGAAAGAAAACAAGGCACCCTTCTGCCAGACAACAACAACAAAAAAAAATTAGAAAAGGACAATTTCTTGAAAATCCTCTTTTGTAACACTGCAGTAACATGTAAACTACTGCTTGAGTAGACACAGAAATGCCAGATAAATGTGACAGAGGCTGGTTTGCAGAGCAGGAAGGAGGAAGATGCACTTAGTGGCATCCTCCAAAGAAGACACATGGTCTCATCAAGTACTGCTCTCCTTTGCTACCTCCAGAAAGTACACAAGGCAGAGCTGGAAGGACAGTATTTGACGGCAGTAAGACACCCTTTCCTGTCCTGGCTGCCTTGAAAATAGCAATATATTTGAAGTGCAAAACAAACTGACCAATCTTACAAGCAGTTGTCTAGATTTCTTTTCAGAAAAGGTCAGTGTGACAAGCTCAGACAGGCTTTTATGGAATCTGCCTGCCAAACCCAAGACAGCACTCAAGAGCATTCTTGTTCAACTCCGTTATGGATCTGTCTGCAATGATTAATAACCTTTGGGATGATGGAAGCAATTCACAGAGCAAGGTTCAGGGAATTTCTGTGTTACAAATTTTCTATTTGATATACAATTTCTATCTAAAACTAACCTTTCTATTGAATTACAAGTCATACTTTTTAATAACACACTTACCAAACATAGGAGTACTATCTCCACCTCCATATGTGCCTTGGTGAATATTGTTTCTGGTTCTTTTGGGTAGCTTGGTAGCATAATGTGTGCATCTGCAAGGGCCAGACAGCATGGCACTAGAACAATAAGCTTTCTCGAAGAGCTTTTAGCAAGCCCACAAGCTTCCTAACCTGCAGGTTGGAAGCTGTCTGTTGGTAGAGTGCCAAGAGAAAAATGGGATGCCCCTTCGGGGGCAGGCATCTGAGCACAGTCCAAATGTACACAACTAACGGCATACTGTCAAAGGTTTTACCAAAAAAGTTAAAGCAAAGTTAGATTTTTCCTGCATTGTGGACATGACCCAGGTTCCAACATGAACATATGGAACAGAAGATTGCTTTAGGAGCATGCCATAACCCTAACAAATATAAATACACAAATTACCATCCAGAATTAAGTTTCACATAAGCAAAAGGGGCAATAAGGTGCCTTTTGTAAAAGCACTGCACCCCCTAATACACCACTGATAAGAGTGAAATAGAACAAGAGCAAAGATATCCCATCAACAGCCTTGCTTTGAGCAACCACTTTTATTTTAGTGAGACAGGATAAGGGAAAAAAAAAGCCTAAAGCCTTCATTAGTCACTGATAGGATAAGTTGTATTTACAAAGACTGCATTAGTCATCCGCTGGTTTTGTTCCAGAGGGAGCAAAGGAAGGCTGTGTCTTCCAGGCTTCCATGGGAGACAAGGTCTCCATGCCCAAAAGTGCTGCCGCTGCACACTTCATTCCAGAAAATGCTCATGATGGCACAAGGTCCCCACATCCCTCCACCCAGGCACTGCCTTCTGCTTTCTGACAGACACTGACTAGGAAGATGCAGGTGGAAAACAGATCCTTCCGATTAGAATTGGCCTACACTGCCTCTCAGGGCTTGATCTATTAAACACACATCAAAACAGCACCGCCAGCACTGGTGGGAGGAAGACGCAGGAAAATACTGAGGCTGCAGCTTCTCTAGTAGCTGTCACTGCTCACATGAAAGCTCATCCACAAAGGAAAAAAGGAGTGCAAGGCAAGCAATTCAGAAGGTATTGCAAAGACAGCCACTCTTCCTTTCCACCCTAAAGTTGCAGCATGCTGCAGGAAGCCTAAGAGACACAGACACTCTACCCTAGTCAGGGCAGTTTGAAGCATCTGGACTACAATGTACTTGTGCACACCTTCTGTGAATGGTCCAGTTCTCTGAGCACACCTCATCCCCAGCAGTCAAACAAATTGCCTCTCCTGCACACTTCCTCCCTGTGTGCTGGCCGTGGCCATCGGGAAAGGTTGTGGCGAGTGCACCAATGAAATACAGCAACTGTGCTTCTGCCAGCACTTGCAAAGAGTTTCACATGCTAGGGAGATGAATGACCAGGCAGGCTGGGGAATCCAAGACTTGTCACGGAATAAATGTGTTGTCCTTTCAAATACTGAGCTGTTATCCACTCTTCAAGAGCTTCTGAGCTGCAGGGAATCTGCCTCCAGTTCAACTGAGAAATTCTGGGAAGTTCTTGAACCCCTGAGAAGAGGGCTGCCAGCTTAGCACACATTTTACTGTGACTGTCCTACAAATCTGTTCATTCCTGTTAAAAAAATAGAACAAAAATCAGACCTGTAACCACACTCAGGTCTGCCCTGCTAACAGTGATTTTCCTGCCTCCTCCCCCCCCCGCACAGCCACTCATTCATCTTCACACAAAACAGCAAAGGGATTACGCAGATGTTGCTTTGCTGTTCTGACCTTCTTAACCTATTCCCATGTGCCATCAGTGATGCTGTGTGTTCACCGTTCCATCAGCCATACGTCAGAGGCTAACTCCCTTCTGGCTGCAGCCTCATTCAGAAGCTGGGTAGTAATTCTCACGTCCTGCAACACAGCTTCACAGAAGCACAGACAGGAACTACGACACTCCCTGCACAAGTGGGAAGCAAAATTCAGAACATAACACACTAGTTCGAAAACCACAACTGAAAAGGACAACACAGGCAGCATACTCAGAGTTGTATCTGACTGACAAGCAGCAGGAACACTGGAAAACTAAACACTCAGAAAGAAGGTCCACAGTGGAGACAGTATAGGCCATCCATGGATGTGTGCCTGGGAAAGAGAAAGGAGGAGAGTGAACCGCACCATGAGATAGAATTTCACTCCAGCATCCAGCAGAAGCAGTAGCTGTGCTGAGGCTACTGCAGAGGAGCCACAGAAGGTGGCTTGGCCGTCTGTTTGCATATAAGCTGTTTTCTACTCATGTGTCAAAGTCTCTGCCTAATCTAGAAAGAGAGACCACCCAAGTCCTGCAGAACTGGTCAGCAAGGATTTTCAGTCACCACTTGACCGCACTATGGACAAGGCTTTCCACTGTCCTGTATTTGCTGCTCTGTCCTGAAAGGACAGATGGGTGGCTCTCAGCAGCATCTTCCATCCACATGTCTCCTCACCTCGACTAAGAGAGGGGATAGAAATCACCCTCCCTGTGATCTGATGATAATACATCCAGCACTGTAGAAAAGCTGTTGTCCATAAGGACTCAAGTGGTCACACAGGTTTTTCTCTGTAAGGTTAGGGGCTGGAAAAGTTCCAGGAGGTTGGGCATTAGTGAACAAGACCCTGCGCAAGGGGATACCATAAGCAGCTGTTCTCTGGGAAGCCAAGACTTTTGCTGTAAAAGTGCAGCAGCAGCAGATCAAGAACTGGAGTAAAACTGAAGTGATAAGCAAACTGCATAACGATTTCCTCTGAAGCTGGCACTCACAAGCAGGAGACAAGACAACCAGCTTCCGGTATTTTTCCCGCTGGGCACCTTCTGTCCTTGCAAAAGAGCCTCAAAGTTTTATGGAGATGTCTATCCTGCAATCAAAGGTTTAATTGCAGCATGAGTAGACATATCCATGTTAGCACTGTATTCACTAGCAGGAGTAGTAATAACAAGAATAATGGACTTCAATGCAAATTGTACAGGCCTGCTGAGGACCTGCATATGTGCTTAAGTTTCTAGCCCACACTGAAATCCACATCACTGTGACTTCAATGCTATTATCTCTACACCACTGAGAATAAAGTTAGCCAAGTATGTCCTTCATGCTGCAATCACACCTTCTGCTATATTGCCAGCAGAGAGACCAAGATCTTTCTTCATCAGCTTCAGATACTCAGTACTTGTATATCGACTAAGATAAGTGGAATAGGAGGAATGGAGAAAAAGAGGGAAAAATTACACAGTGAGAGATTTTTAATTACACTTTGTTTGTCCAGTCTTGTGCATTTTCCCACTCAAACACTGAACACATCCAGAGACAAGTTCTACAGTAGCAGTAGTAATAATAATAAAAGGCTATCAAAAGGGAAGGACTGAAGTGCTGGGGCCAGAGTTGTGGGCCCTGAGCTGGAGTTGACCTGTGAATGAGTCACGACCTAGCAGAATGTTTTGGCTTTCCTACTGGCTTCATGCTCTAGAGGCAGAACTTGGCCCACCTGTGTCTTTGTGGCTCTGCGCTCACCCAGGTGTTCATGGCTGGGGTGGGGGGCAAGGCCAGGATTATATCAACCAGGAGCCAATTAGCTGGAAGAGCTTTCTGTTGGGTGTGGCTCCTGCTGGGGCTAGTTGCATCTTGCTGAGCTCTCTCAGTGGTGTCCTCCCATGTGAAGGGCCACTGAGGGAGCCATCTCTGTCTGTTGTGTCCAGCAGGTGATGCTGGCACCACAGTGGGCAGCGGAGGAGCTGGGCCTAAAGGGACCTATGACTTCTAAGGGGATGTTGCTGAGTTCAGTGTTGGCCTGTGTGATCAGGCAACTGATGGCAGCATAAAATGATGATGGCTGAACCAGCACAACAAAGGGCACATGAAGAGCAACTCCAGGAACTCATAGCACATGTGAGTGAAGTGATTACACTTCATATCTCACAACTCCACTGACCACAGCCAATTCCATTTCCTGTGCAATGAGCAAGCAGTGTCAATCTCCAGCTCAATGGTTGCAGAGATTTACAAATACACACACAGGAGTTCCATTACAGTGGTCCCTGAGCCCAAGCTACTGGCATCCACAGGTGCCCTGCTCTTCCACACTAGCTCTGCATTTCAAAACTAGCACTACAGGGCAGGAAAGAAATAGCAGCCAGCTTTGCATAAGGTTTAGAGCCTCCAGAGAAGATCCAGGTAAGTTCAGTCACACACAGGACCAACCTGTTCCCACAGGGTTGGTACTCCATCTCAGCATGCAGGTAGCACCACCTCCATATTCAAAACTGTGGTCACCCCTTTCAGCTGCCTTTTTTACATCATATTACCCAGCAGATGGGACAATACTGTTTGTTACTTTGGTCAGCTTATGCCTCAAATCTCTCCACTTGATCATGTTCAATCCCTAGGTTGAGTTAATGTTCTCCCAGATCTGGCAGTCAGAAGTGCTTTCAAATTGTACAAGAGAAGAGATTGCCAAGGAAAACGAGAGGCCTCAAACACCCAGGACTTCATCCTTTCCCCTCCAAATGGCAAGTATCAGAAAGAAAACAGGTTTTCAAAAAACTGTTTCTGAATTTTGTAAAGATTGGGCCACCCTCAAACAGACATGTGGGAATAAAAGTGAAGGCACAGAACTGAAAGGCTTTGGACCAGGAAGGTCAGAGGAATGACACTAACTGAGCCATAACCAAAAGGACTGAACTGCATCTGAGTTAAACATATGCTTGTTGTATCAACCACATGCTGCCAGGAGTTTGGGAGTGTGACCCTTACTCAAATTACAAGCTATGCCTGGCCACCTGAAGCCACTGAGCCAAGAAAACCCAGAAGCAGATCAGTTATAATCACACTTTGCTACCAGCTTTGGATTTGTGTTTTGGGACTTCAGGAACAATGAGGTCCATGAGGACTGAGGTGTACTGTTGCTGGAAGAAGAGCAAGTCCCCACCAGTTGATTGTCTTCCCTTCATTTCTCTTCCACACAAAATACATAATTTTAATAACAATCCATCCAAAAGTAAAGAACAGCTGAACACACCTCTTTCTTCCCTTAAAATTCACATGGTGTAAATCTGTGCAAAAGACTCCCTAAAATCAGAGGTTCACACGCTAACAGAAAAAGCACAGAAAGCAAAGAGCTGGGATCGGCAAACTTTTTGCAGGATCAGAGGTAGCTGGGAAAGAGGGCATGAGAAGGAAGAGGCAGAAGAAAACACCCTATTTAGTCTGCACCACCACCAGCCCACGACTGGGCAAACAAGCACTCAACAGTACTCCCATATCCACCGCCTTACTGTGTCAGGAAAGTAAAAAAAGTAAGCCTAAGAATGAATGCACAAACTGTTATCACAGTCCTACAATTAAAACTGAGGGAGACCAGTGACTTCGCCCAAGAATTTAACAGAACACTTTAAAAGCTCACCAAAGGGGACAGAGTTTCTCAGTTGCTACAGAAAGCTTATACAAAATAATCCTGTTAGCTTGTTTCAGGATTTTTCCTGAGGGAAACATGGTGTGGTGACAGGACTCAGGAAAAGAATAGATGTCCTCTGAAATGCCATGATGGCAAAGGTGCCAGGGTGGAAAGTAACAGCCTGCCCAGCTTGCCTTCATCGAAGACAAAGCATGCTGCCCTGCCTGCACATGCAAACCCATGTGTATGGAAGGCATTCCCCTCAGCTCCAGGCTTAAAAGTGAAAAGGTTTGAATGACATTCCACCAGGGCACTGAGGGGGCATCATTCTGCCTGATGGTCCTGAAAATGTACATCTTGAGATAAACAAAAGCACAGAGGCAGCAGCTGAGAGGGAAGGCCTAGGGAGATTAACATGTTTATCTCCTCGCTTAAGTCTCTTACCAGCCAATGGTTTCAGCCTGATAGCAGCAACAGGACTAAAAATAAGAACTCAGGCATTACCAGTGACTCACCGTGCAGACAATGACGCTGTGAGGGATCACAGAGAAACCCGCTCCCATTCCTGAAGCCTAGCTCTTGGATCGTCAGAAATTACTTCCCAAGGAGATGAGGGAGATGCAACATACAGACCTCTTCATTCAAGCAGTCTTAAGATTGTGTTGCATTCTCTTCAACCATGTAGTGACTTTAAATAGATAATCAGAACAGATTCAGACCCAAATTTTGGGTTCAGTACCTGCACCTCAGAGAATAAAACTGAGGCTTGTATGACAGGGATCAAACAATGCCATCAGATCAAGTCTACACTTTCAGAACATGAAAATTCCCTGCCAGAGGCGATGGTAGCCACTGCTGGTCTTTGTTTCTGTCTGGATCATGCCTACCAGTAAACATATCTTATGGGCACAGCAATTCCTCCATGTTGCATTAGAAGAGTTACTACAGCAAGGACAAGCATACACCAGCAAACCTAGCAACCACAGCAAGACACTGTTCAGAGTGAAGAACCTCCTGCTCCCTCCAGTACCTTCAGTTGGTATTTTAGTAATTCAGCTGTATAGAGATGTGGTAGCATCTCTAATTCCTCAGCTAAGCTACAAGAATTGAGGACTGCAGTAGTACAGCAGTATGAGCTAAAGGTCCCACCATAGCAGTGATTCCCCTCACCTTCTTCTCCAAAAGGCCACAGACAAAATAAAGTCAGATTTTTTTTTTTTAGTAACTCTAAAAAGAAAGAGAGTGCTCTCCTGGCACTGCCGCTGGTGCAGATTTGTCTAACAGCAGGTACAGGAGGTCCCTTTGTTGTAACACCGGCAGTCACTGCAGTCCCATCCTTCCCCTGCCTGTTTCCTAATGGCCCTGCATCCTCTTTGCTTCTGATGCTGGCACAAGCATTTGTACAGCAGCGCACTGAACTGGATGGCTGGACTGATCCATCATTAACCTGGTTCACCATGTAACTATATAAAGAATTTGTGCTGGTGCAAGGAGGGAACAAGAAGAAAGGCTGCCTCTTTCAGCAGCAGCACACAGCTCATACTAGCTGCAACTGTTCGTGAAGCTATGGGGTACAATTCCACTATCCTATGCTATGATGCTTCAAGAATTAGTGCCCACAAGTGGTTTACGTCAGACTGTATGATGTTCTAGTCTTCTGACTGAATTCGTCTACCCTTAATTTCCAGTCCACCATGAGAGACAATAATTCATCAGAGCTCCCCAAACATTCTTCCTTTCTAACTCCTGACACTCATGTAAGAGGTTATAATTTTTAAAGGTACAAAATGCAGATCAGTCTTTACCATCCCCTCATCACATAGTGGGGAAAAATATCCAGTTTCACAGATGAAAAAAAGTAGAGTGAGAATGAAGCAATTTATTTGAAATTCACAAGGAGTCAGCAGTACAGCCAGGACTTGCAGAGCCCTACATCCTGCGCCTAAAAGAAACAAGTCATGTAATACAAGGATATCGCATGAGATCTGGATTATAGCAAGGCTATTGCTATTGAGACAGCACTGCTTTAGAGATGAGCTGTTCAGCAGCTAGTGAAACACAATGATTTCCCAAGAAGCAATTATGCAGTTGGCTGCTTATGGTCAGAACCACTGACCTCACCCAGGAGAGCAACAGTGTCTGATACCCATGAGATTGTCTATTGTTTTTTAACAGAGACAGCCAAAACCAGAGTGTCCTGACTCCCAGATTGACATGTAGCTCCCATCCATTCAATATACTGGAGAACTTGCAATAAGCAGCATCTCCTCCCATGTCAACACAGAACAATTCTCCCTCTAGCTGGTCAGGAAATCAGCAGGCCAGAGCACTGAAGAATTTACATGATCTGAAGTTAAAACTGGAGACTGTTAGAGCTCCCAGTTTGCCCTACAAGGACAGAATGAAGACCACATATCAAGAATTACTCAGTCCTAGAACAATAGGACACTTTACTTGGGTGACTAAAGAAACAGAAGCTTTAAGGGGAAAATAACTTGGCAATACATCTAGAAAAGCACATCACTGCTTATGCAAGAAACTTTTATTTATTACAGACTATAAACAACTCTGCGCTCTGAGAGAAAAATCACTAAGATGGCACCAGAGGAACAAAGAAAGTGAAGACAGGTCTGGGGGAAGCAGGTATCAAATTGACATGGCAGGTATGGGAGGAAAGAATTTCAGAAGGAAAGACCAGACGACATCACTGAGAGCCAGGGCTGGCAGGAAGCGCTGCACCAGCCTCACAATGATGGCAGCCTGTACTACTGCAAGCTAAGATAAACCCATCCTGGCCTCTCTGATCAGCAGCAAGGGAAGATAAGATAAGCATTCTGTCCAGAGAGGGAAAATACTTAGATTACCAGGAAAAGAGGGGATTTTGAGGAGTTTATTTCATTTATCAAACCAGTAGATTCCCCATGTAGGAGGACCTGGGACAGCTCATTCTCAGAAGCCAGAGGAAGACAGTAGTGTATCTCAGAAACCCACTCTGCAGCTCTAAGGTACTTCTCCAGTCTTCTCTGCTTCCTGCCAAGTTTAAACATATTTTTCCCTGTCCAAGACAGCTATTCTGACAAGAGGCTCTCCTTTGGGATTTCTCATTGTCTTCACACATACCAAGATGCATCCTGGAGTCTTAACCATTGGGCAATATCAGTTTGTAGCTCTGTGATGATCACATGCTCCAGGAAATATAATTTGGACATGAGAAACAAGTCATATTTGTGTAGAAATACAGCATAGGCCACAGATATTAATTTTGCATCTTCCTGTGTTCATTAGTACAAGTTAAATCTGGCTGGTTCCCTTTATTCCTCACACTTTCGAAAGAGCAATAACCAACCCCCCCCAAAAGACTTTAAAATTTCTTTTGATTTTATGCTGAAGCATCATATTCCCAACATAACTGTCTTCATCATGTCTGAGCTACTCATCAGGATCATTCAGATTCAGCTCCATTATGAGATACAGCCTTGTTCTGTGATTCCCCAGCCCATGACTGCAATTCAGTGGTCCCATTAGCACAGTCAGCTTAGGATGTACTTTGAGATCCTTCAGCCTATGACATGTTATTACAAAGATAAAATATTTGCTCCTGGTTTAGTTCATAAGATTCTGCTTAGTAAAGCTCTGAGGGTATTATTAGACCATCTCTAATCAACTACCTCAGTGGAGATCAGAGTGACACAAAGCATGACAGCATATTAGCAAATATTTCACATATATATTACAAGAAAGATTCTTCCACTCAGCACGTAAATTGTTACAGTCTCCACTTATCACACAGAAAATACACATTAACATATAGACAGGTCATGCCTAAGCATGGACTTGATGACCCTGGAGGTCCTTTCCAACCATAACGATTCTGTGATTCTGTAAGCATCAAGAACAATTTGAAATGTCCTTCAAATAAAATACAGATCCACATTGTTTGTACTGGCTGCAAAAAGAAAACCCAGCATTTCCTGTGACACCCTACAGCACTGGATTTTCAGGTGCTTTAAACAGCAATTAATTTGGCCTAATAGCACCAGTAATAAAAGGAGAATATGCCATTTTGCAGAAACAATCTGAGACTCAAAATACTCTTCATTTTAAAAAGTTGAGGCCCAGTATTACTCTCTGCTTTTCCACAGACGGTGCCTGCCCAACAATCACATTTGCTTTGATTGGACTTTTGCTACTCCTGAAAGAATGGAGACAGACAAAACAGGAGAGGGAAAAAAAAAGGGGGGGGCATTGAGTTTTCTTTCTGAATTTAATACCAAAGCTGAACACCTGAATGTAATGACTTACCATCACACAAGCTATGGGTAAGGCAAGATCAGATAACAGATAGCTCACCATCTTTTACCCTCTTTTTAAGGACAATGGCAATAGTGCCTTAGAAATACTAATCTGCTACAGGCATTTCTAATAAAGGGCACTTCTTTGTCCTATAAATGACATCTCCTCTTCAACACCAGCTACTTACAAACTAAGCTCCTATATCCAAACTTGAAATGCATCCTGAAGCGGCACCCAGCCATTTACACTGACCCAGTCTAGCCAAAAGATGTTCCAAGAAATGGCAGGTTATGACAAACTGTGTGTCTTCCCCATGCTCTTCTATACACTTTTCAAAAGCCGTAGGAAGAGAGAAGTGAGAGATGAAGTGACAAAAGACATCATCTCTTAGTGAAGGATTCAGATGTAAAAGCTGTCCTTCTCTGACAGTTCACCCAGTAGCATGAGCAATAAAACTGGGCTGCAGCACTGAATGACCAAGATAATGAAGCAATAGAGGAAAAACACTTATTTAGACCCAACAGGCATAACACATTAAAAAACAAAAAAAGGAATACTTCTGTAAAATTTTTTAACAGAACTGAATAACCAGAGTTTTAAAAAATAGCAGAATTAAAATATTAATTGTAGTCTATGCAAATTGGTAGTGATGCCACATCACAGATATGATTACAGAACGCATAATTAAATGTCTGATTCCAAGGAATACCCAAAAGTTTGATTTTCAGCAATACTGGGTATGCCAAGATAAATTATGCTTAGCAGAAGCATGGGTGATCAGTGGTTCCATCTCTAAAACAGAAATTAAGGAGAGCATGTGACAATTATAAGGTCCAAGTTCTGGCACAAGCTGACATCATGGTGTTCAGCTTTGCAATTGCTTTTTCCCCTCCCTTTGTTAACGTCATACTAGAACATATTCAAGCCTAGCAGAATCTTCTTGCTTTTGATTTTGCAGTAAAGAAATCCTAATGTTTTCAAACACAACAATAAGAAAACAGAGCACAGGCATATCCTTGCAATTCTGGGTCAAACTCACAAATCTCGGCCTTGTGGCAACGTACAGTAGGAGAGCAAGGCCTGGAAAAGAAAAACTGGCCAAACCACATGCACAAAAACCTGGCATTCTTGACTGGTTTTGGTCATCAGGCCACAAAACACTTTGCACCAAGAGCTAATTTCTCCTCTCACCTACACGGCTCTCTGGACAGCCCCATTAGTGGTCTGCTCCCCGCCGCACTGCCAGACACTTCCTCCTCCACGTGCTGGCCCGCTTCCTGTTCAACCACCGGGGATGCAGCAGCTTGCCATGCTGCATCTTTCTCAGCTCCATTTTAACTGAGGCTGCTAGCCAATGCTCCTGCATGCCCTAGGCATCCACCAGTTTTGATTTTTTGTACATAAACAGCTTCAGAAGCCTGTTTTCTCTTCAAGCAGTTTAATCTGTCCCATAGGTGGCTCAACAGCGGTAGGGTTTGAGTGCTCAGTGGCAAACACTCCAACCCTTCCTCTTCGGCAAAGGGCAGGCATGTGAGTATGCAACACATCCTGAAAAATTACATGAACCCCTCAAAGCCCCTCTACCTCCACATGGAAAATGTAACTGCTAGAGACAAGGGCAAGCTGGTTTAAAATGCTTTCATTATAGCACTGAAATGGCTCCTTTGAGAGCAGACACTGACACCCTTCTGCTCAGCACTGGAAGAAGATATAGAGGAATCACCACTGACCTAGTCACTAGCTATCCATCTAGGACCACTAAGCTTCAAGCACATGATCCTGCGACAGATGACAGTTAGAAGGGTGCCTTCCTAGAAGAGGAAGTCCAGTTAAAACCTGAAAGGGTCTGGTACAATTAGCCTGAGTTAGCTGCAAGGGTATAGAACCAAGAAATAGAGTCTGCCTCCAGCAGTCAATGCTGCCCCCAAAATGGGAAAAGAAACATCCTCTTTATGTGAAAGTCTCCCCTCTGTCCTATAACCTGCCTACTTTTTCCCCCACAGTGTGGAAGTCCTCTCAATATACAGAATATCTGTAATTACAGAAAGTTGTAATTCATAGAAGAACTTAGCTAAAACAGCAAACAAACATAGGAAACCTTTTCAATGACAATGGACAAGCTGGTCCCATATTAGTGGAAGTTATTCCAAGCCTGCAGAGTATCACAACAGGCTACCCTATCTCAAAGGGAAATGATTATAACGGATGTGTGGGTACAGTACTGAGTGGGAGGATACTAAGGCAAAGATAAAGGGAGCTTCCACTTCTCTAGACTTTCCCTGTAATGCCTTACTATTTATTCATATGAACAGACATCATCCATGCATCATCTCAGCTCCTAAGCAGGAATCCAGTATAGTTGTTGCCAATCCTTGCCTTCCCTTAAGCAGAATTATTTAGGTATTGAAAAGCAACGCATATCCTTCCCAACTAAAACAACACGTGATGCAGAGGTAGCAACACACTGAAACACAAACATAGCCAGGTGAATAATTCTGTAAAAACATCACTTTCCTGCTCCATGCAACTGCTCTATGTTGCTGACTCAGACGTGCTCATTCTAGCAGACAAAAAGCAGGGGTTTACTACTGGTACTTCCGCTGAGGCTTGGGAAAGCAATATTAAGCCTACGCCAGTCCCAGCTAGGCTCAGTCTGGGAAGCTCTTTAGCACTAGAAGCCCCAGCCTTGCAAATCCCCAGCACAAACTGCAGATCGCGGGTATATTTGTAGGAGGATAATTTGTTTCAGTGCCAAGACTGCGCTTCTCCCCCATTCCCTAAATTAAATAAGCCAAGAAAGAGTATGCAGTCATCCAGTCATTCTTGGAAAATCATTTTCCTGACTAGCTCTGCACTTTAAAGATGCCATTTTTCATTATAGTTAACAGGTCTCATTAACTTGAAGCTCTTAAGCACAAGACCATTACTAAATGCAGTTTACACTGCACAAAAGCAATGCCCTTATTGTGGCAAGGGCAGGAGGGAAGGAAAGAGTTTGCCCTTCCATAAACACCAATAATTCAAAATCAAGCACTACTTGCCCTTCATTTTGGTTCACAGTTATTCCAAATGAATTGACAGGTAAGAGAAGAATGGCTTTAAAGATTTCCAGTTTGCAATTAAAAAAACCCCAAACTTCATTTTAAAACAGAGCAATTAGAAAAAAAACAACACGTCCTCTTTTTTGGTTAAGATAAACTTTCAGAGCTTTTTTGGGTTAGTGATTACATCATGGATTTATAAAGATATGTGACCACATCCTTAAATTTCAGGCATACAAGCAATTTAAGGAACAAATATATAAATATTTCCCTCCCGCCATGCTCTGGATAGTGAGCTCTCCCTTCAGCTGGAAGTCTGAAACGATGAGTGTTCTTGGAAGCCTAGAAGAGAAGGCTGCACATGAATTTTACTTTCATGAAGCTACAGAGCTGCTAAGCACAGGGGAATCTGGCATGCTTCTTGCTAAAAAAGTCAGCCCAGGCAATAGTCAAAATCCACTCTCAAGTCAGATAAGTACCTATACAATTTGTTGCGGTGTTTCAGTGCTCCACAAAACATGCAGAATCACCAGAGCTTTCAGTTAGAGTAATACAGTTGGTATCACTACAACTCATGCATTGAATTGGCTAATAACTAATACTATCATTTTCCATGGAGAGGGCTTGACAGCATATTCTTCGTGCTTTCAGTTAAAATATAGCTTAAATCAACCTGAACTTCTAGTCATGAACAGACACCCTGTTTGTTTGGTGGTGACCAGCACATCATTCACAGAGAGAGGCAGAACAATGCTTATAGCTCTAGTGTAAAAAGTTATTTCCAACCACACACCACATCCAGGCAGTTCACAGGACTGAGCTCAAGAAGACTGTGCTTCACATCCTCCACAGTATTAACATTCCTTTTCATAGCAGGAAAAACAAACGAACAAGCAAACAAAAATCAACAAACAAAACACCAACCAAACTTCCTGAGTGTCTTTTATGTAGACGTGCACCACATAGAACTTCTATAACCAGCATCATGCAATGCTACATACTGGTCTTTGAGGCTTTCCCTTTGCTATCTTCTCCGTTGCCCTTCACCGAAACAAAACAAAACAAAACAATTCCATCGGAATAGCAGAAAAATTCTTTGCAATCTGGAGGTCAAAGGTTACAGACAATAGTACTAGCATAGGTTAACGCACCAGCATTAGTCCTCAGCAGCATTACACATTATTCTAACATGCTAAAGATCAAGAAAACAAAGCTCAAGCACAAAGACAAACACGATTTCCAAAAGCAGAGAAAGTCAAGCCACAATGGCAGCTCTTAAATTTAATATTACACTCACTGCCAGACCACTAACTCATTTTCTCTTGCATTCCATAATCAGAGGTGGCTGAAACCTGCTAATTCAGGTAGAATAGCAATAAATCAACTTGCAACATGCTGGAACAGCCACATGGCAGAAAAGATAGACTGAAAAAGGATAGTGGCTGGACGTCCTTTTTTTGTTGTTTGTTTTTAAATCAAGCTACAGGATGGATCACTCCCAATGCTGGAGTCAAATGTCCACCCCTTTCTCCATCTTCTACTCTCCTGCTGTGGTGCTAGGAAAGGGTGTATCCCCAAAGAGAAACTTGTATACTTCTCTGAAGTTACAGAGAAAACAACTGTCAATTAAAAACAAAAAAAGACACAGACCCACGTTTCAGGACTGTCCCAGTCATCCTGGACAAAAGGGAGAAGGAATTAATCTCCCACTGCCAAACACAAATAACCTGAAGAAATAAGTCTGTAAGCCCTTTACTTTTAAAAAATAATTCCTCTCCAAACATGCTGACTTTAATTACACACAAGTTTCTCATCCTTTTTTTCCAATCTGTGATATTTGTCTCAAGGCAGCAAGTTTGAAATGAATTATTGAAAAGATAAATTTTCAATTTGTTGCATAACCACATTTGTCTCTTATTACAGAAAGGGCACACAAGAACATCTAACTGCTTTTCACAGCACACTTTAATTAACCTTAATCACATTCCACCTCTCCCTAGTACTTTCCTTTTCCCTCTGCTTCCTCTCTCATATGGATACTCCTTCCAACACATCCACAGCATGGTTTCTAACTGCCT
Source organism: Eurystomus gularis (assembly GCA_013400335.1). NCBI lineage: Eukaryota > Metazoa > Chordata > Aves > Coraciiformes > Coraciidae > Eurystomus > Eurystomus gularis. The sequence goes on along the minus strand of VZZY01007851.1, from coordinate 150,455 downwards.
TCTAAACAAAATCTGAATCACACTGTTTGAAAGGAGAGTGCTATCCCCAGCATACAGGCTATTTAGTGTAGAATAGCTTTCTGGTCATTCCCTTCCATTCTTTATTGCCTCCCCTGAACCAGCTTTCATTGAATGACAGGTCTTCAGCTCTGTCTTATAACTTCTCATTATTCCTTCTGATGAGCTAACAGTAATCTTCTTAAATACATCCAAGATTTTATTCCTCCCTGGGTGGCAAAGGATGTTCTGCTCTTGAAGACTTCATGTAAGTTTGACATTATTGTATGATCAAGAGGGCTTGCAGCAGTATACCTTGTGCATCTACAGTTGTTTCCTTTGGAAAGACTTCAAATGCTTTAACCATACATTAATGTGAATGTTTACAAATTCTCCAGGAGGTAGGAAACCTCTGTACAAACAGACTGATTACTTAGCCAAAGAGACACAGTAAGTGGGGAGCAGGAACAGTTTCCTGACAGCATACCATAATCTAAATTTTCAAAACTGACTTAATTACTTACTCAGATGCTGAAATGTAGCCAATTTTAGAATTTACCTAAATTCTTGTCATAAGATTGCTCTTATTTTCACTCTTGGATACGGTTGCTGAACCTAGAGATCTAAGTTTTCATTTTTGCCACCTTTTACCCATTTCGGAAAGCAACCTATTGCAGATGTTACTGTCCCCATTCCTTTAGTTATGAGTGATACAAGGAAACGATTTTGTATGTAAATGATCTCCTTTACTTTTTCCAATTAGTCTTCACAAACACACACCAAAAAAACCAAATCACGTGCTGTTTATTGCCATCTGAAGAAGAGCCTTCTGTATCAACAGCAATTACTCCTAGTTTTCAAACCATCTCTTATGACCCAGAAAAATAACAGAAAGGTAGAGAGTCCAAATGCATGCCCAACATAACATATTTCAGAGCTGTATTACATAAACAATAAGAAAATCAGAGGGAAAAATAGTGCAAGGAACATCCCAAAATCTTATTACTGTAACCAGCAAACGAGAATACAACTCCTCTTAATACTACATGCTCTGGCCCACATTACTTTCCTGCCAAATGCCCACAAGTCTTTTTTCTACCTACACTCTTCATATCACTGTTACAGCAAAGAATATAACTTGGACTCTTTTCCTAACTTGTTAGGGCTTATTGCCAAGTGTTCTGGAAAGCAGTTTAAAATTTGCATCTCTCTCAGTATTTCCAAGCGTTAAAATAGGGCTAATAACACTTCCATGCCCCATCGTGGCACTAGGATGATAAAGGATGCCTAATGAAAGCTACTGATGCATTACGTAGCTGATGGAGGAGAACAACGAAGCAAGACTGAGGGTACATGGCTAAAACAAAGCTGCGGGAACACATTCCTGGTGGAGCAGAGAAGCACAGTGCAGTGGAAGGGCCTTCTCTCACGTACGGAAAAACAAATTTTGGGACGCCAAGGGGTGTGGGGGGATCAAACTCCTGGAGAACAAGACTAAATAACTATTCCTTTCCATAGGAAAGAGCAAATCGCTAACAAAACATTGGCAAAAACCCTACTTGGAAGAGGAGGTTCCTGGCATTGACTCCACCTTTACCAACACATGAACAGAAATTAGCTGTCCTACTGCTGAAGGAGTTAACACAGGCTCCTTCTCATACAACCCTGACACACTTCAATTCAGTCAACAGTGCCAGGGCTGTCCAGGCCTGCAGACCTACTGCATCCAGCTCCCAGCTTTCCAACAACACATCTGTACAATGTGGCCCTTGAATAAAATGCTATACTATAAAGCACACTGGTCAAACAGTTGGATATCTTTTGAATGAACCAAGGAAGTCTATGTTTGAACCCATATGATGGAACCACAGAATTTCTGCATGCTCCTAATACTGGTATTCAGCAGAACACCATTCTCTGCTGCACGAGACACACTGGGGGCCTGTGTCCATGCTCTTGCAAGCCTATATTCATCACTTAATTTTTAGCGAATCCAACCAGTTGAGGAAGGGAAGGATGCTGGAAATGCTGCCTTGATTTGGTATTTGAGGGACATGAATGAGAGGAGTAAACTAAATGAAAAAACTCTTCTCAAGGGCACAGATGAATGGTTCTGCATCCAACTGCTGAATGACTCCTCTCCAAAAGGGGTAATACCTCTGTCAAAATACACTTGTCTGACAAGAAGAAACACCAAGTCTCTGAGGATTAGAATAATTAAAAAAAAAAAAGCCAAATCATCTATTTTAAGACTAAGTTCCCCTAGTAATTATAGAACTTTAAATTAAGCAGAGCAAGCTGTAAATACAGAGCAGGATACCAAGCAATTTCAGTGAGAAAAGACTTAAAAGGCACATATGCGCCACACCAGATATCATCTATAGCACAGCCACCAAAACACTTTATACAAAAGGGCAAAACGCACTATGTATTACTAAGTCTGCACAGCAGTTAGGAATACAAGGCAGGGATGGAAAGAGACAGTATGCCTGCCTCCAGCTCCTGAAGAGTGCAAAACCTTGATCATGCATATGCAAGAGCTCAGATACTTCTAGGTATTGTATAGAAGCGAGAAAAAGAGAAGGCATATTAAGAAGAGAAGTTACCGCTCAATAAAGCAACTTTGAACATAAGGGTTACTTAAAAACATACACAAAACTGTTTCTAAGCACTGATAACTTTGAAGACACTGTCTAGTCAAGGAGGAGTGTCTCCAAGTCTTTCTGTAACCAGGCTCCCCTTTGGGCAGCTGGCTAGGCTCTGCATTGTATGGGCACAGTGCCCACCTCCTTGAGACTGCTGCCACTATCCCTGCACTGCAGCCACCCAACTTCCCAGTCCCAACAGTACCAGGTCTGAAAACCAAGTTAATATTCCCCAGTACCTTGATTCAAAGCCACTCAAGGATCTCTGCTCCCCATGCCATTTTCCAGGAGTATGATCTAGGCATGCAAGAGCTATCTCCACACCACTGGTCTGCGTGCACTAACAGACTCCTCCACATGCGCTCAGTCCCAATTGTAGGAGATCCTGGTTCCCGGAGCTACACCCAAGTAATCATTTCCATAGTTGCTCTGAGAAACCTAGCTAGAAAACAAATGCCTTCTCATTTCCACCACTTCAATGATTCCTAACTGAAGGGTTCTTCTGAACTTAGTTTCTTGATCCAAGGGATAACACAGAACAGGAAAGACCTGCAGTGATACAGACAAAGGAACAGACATCTCCAGAGAAAAAGGCAGGTGCTCCTTAAGCCAACACTGCCACCAGAGACTGCATATTATCAACCCATGGTCTTCTCATTCAGCTGGGCTCTGTAATTTGCCCACATTACCTTAATGTTTGCTAGCTATAGCTGCCTTAAAGCTCAATATTTTCAGGTGTTGCAAGCTGCAGATCCAGGGTGGGAGAGGTGTTTAAAAAGAATAAGCACACACCTTCTCCTCTAGTCTAGACCAGGCATCTGGCAGCAACCCAGTGCAACCTAATACATTCAGTACAAGGAGCAAATTGCCTGTTAGGGACAGGCCCGTACACCAACACACAGCTCTGCAACACTGACATCCCTACATACAAAAAAGAAAAAGGACAGAAACAAACCCCAGTGCAATCAAGGTAAGATGCCTTTTTTTTTTTTTTTCTTTTCCCCCCTCTTTTTTTTTTCCCTCCCCTGGGCTAATTCAGTTGCAACATAACCTAGCACCCTGGAAGCTTAGTGTGCTTTTCACAGGGAGTCACGCTGCACAGTCATTGTGGCCATCTCCCTAATCACAGGTGATATAGTGGTAAGGGGCTCATATCCCCCATGAACACCCTTACAAGAGAAACAACAGGCATGCTAGCAATGAGTTGGGAGTCCTTTCTGCATCTCAGTGACATTTTCATCACCATAACTGGCCACGGGTAGAATATCCCAGGAAGCAAACCCTAAAAATAACTTATTACAACAAGTCAGCCAGTCCTCCGGCAACAGGGGAGGGAACGTTGCTTATACATGGTTAGAACGATTCAGTTATTACAAGAGAGCAACGAATGCCCAGGCAAACAGAACCAGCAGAGAGGAAACAGAGGAAGAAAAGCAGATGGTGAATTACATCAATTTGTCCTGCATCACCAATGACCATCAATAGAACATGCTTTCCCAAGCAGAAATGAAGAAACCTAGAACCAAGCCTGCCCAGAACACTTCTAAATACAGTGAAGGAAAGAGCCTTGCCTGCTAAGCACCAGAGTGAAAAAGCATGCAATCTCACCAGCTGTAGCCACCTTTAAGAAGGGTCCCGTGGGGCCCTGCCCAGCTCTGGCACATGGAGCTCCAGGTATCCTTGTGGATCCTTGTTGGAAGGCATCATACTTCCCAGCTACTTAACCATAGAAACCACAGAAGACTTTCTTCACTGGAAGAAACTTGTGGTTGGGGATCCAGCAAGCAATCCTACAAGTGCTCCCAGGCATGGCTGATAGCCAGGCAGTCTTTCAAAGGATTTCTGCACACTGGAGAAGCAGGGCAGGCGGGGGAAGAGAACATCAAGCCATCTACTCCTCAGCCATGTGCTCCAAGTCACAAGCTCCCTGGCCAGCCTCCCTGACACATGCTTGAGGGGCTGCAATGCTTGCAGAACTTCTCTTCAGACAGCACATCTGCCCAGCTTGCAGCAGGATATCGCAGCACATGGGCCCTCTCCTCCTCCTTGTACCAAGTCACTCAGAAGCAGTCCCCAGCCTGCCAGGACAACACTTACAGAGCCATGGCACTCCAGCTGGCTCCACCTGTGGCCTTCCTTCCTGGCATCACAGCACATCCATAGGTCACTGACATCATCCCCTTGCACCAGAAAGTAGTTGTGCTGGCAGTCCATGCAATGGAGGAAGGGACACTAATAAACTTGCAACTCATGGGGCCTCTGAGTCACGTGCAGAAGCTCACAAGCTCCGAATTGTAACAGGACATCCTGTGTGAGAAGGGAGTGTGCAATAAAGACATCCTGACAGGATCAGCCCTAAGCAAACACCTGGTTAGATTCTGTGGCAGAGCGAGGAGAGAAAAAAGCATGACAGGATTTTCCGGTTCCAGGGCTGCTGCCCATTGTGCTTTTCCACACGTTTTCCAGCTCCTGAGCAGCTGGTGCAGACACAAGCACAGAAGGGAGGGGCTCCCAGCATCACACACTGTGCTGCCACCCCTTTCTCCTCCTCCTCCTGCAAAATCTTTCTGAACAAGTCTCTCAGACACCAGGCTCACTTGTGCTCACTCCCTTTTGATTTACAGAACTTCCCTGCTAGCAGCTGCATTGCAGATGAACCCTCTTAAAGTGGACACACAGTAAGTGAGACAGCAGGGCATGGAGCTGCTCTGAAGGTGGCACGGCCATACTGGTGACCTCACCACCATACACACAGCGACTGTGACCTATGCAAGAACTCCAGCGACTCTGCCTCAATCCCACTATGCACAGAAGGTCCTGAATGCACATCTTAAAGAGAAATCCCACCAAGTTAGTTCATTTCTGGACACAAGCTCCTTTCTTCTGCCTATCAGCTGATCACATCAAGTGCTGGTGGGTTTGGATGAACCAGCTAAACAAATACCAGACTATAGCTGGTTAGCAGACAAGGTAACAGTGTGGCAGGGAGGCAGGTCTCAGCAGTGCCAAGTCACTGCAATGCAGGATACAGGAATTCAGAGATGCAGAAGGAAGAATATAAATTCCTCTGGCTCAGTCGAGCTGTATGTTTCCTTGGTCCCAAGCCAGCCCCCACCACCTCCCTTCAGTTAAGTTAACTGCATCAGGGAGACCTGAGTTTTGTTTCCAAGATAGGGAAAGAGTTTTAGCTGTGCTTTTCAAAGGACAAAATCTTCAGCAGCTAACATTTCATGTTTCATCAGGGAGATGAGCAGGCTGAAAAGCCTAGGAAAGCCAAGAAACTCCTTGACCATTTGTGAGGTGGTGAGAAGGAAAGCTGCTTAAGCTCAGCTCCAGGACTATAGGAGAAACTAAATGTACACAGCCACAAAGAGTTAACAAGGCATAATGTGCCTCCTTAATGCTGGGTAACCAGCTCTACAGCAACAGAAACTGCTAGCAGCAGCCACAGTCACCTGGACTCATCAGCAGTATTTGATAATGGTTATCAAAAAAGCAAACTACCTCATTCCTCTTTTTTCACATCTCGCTCCCAGTCTGCTGCTGTTAAAGTGCTTCCACACAAAGGACGAGCTGACCAACATTTCACTTCTCTACATCATCCTTCCTAAGTGCAAGAGCAATTCAGACAGAAAGAGAAGTCTGTGGATCATTGCTCTGCACTGATGTGGCAACACTGAAAATTTTCTTCTTAACAACTTTGTAACAAGCAGTAGACAGGACACAATATCCTAGCCTGCAAAGCCAGCAGATTGTGGGCCAGGTGACATACAAGTCAAACAAAAATGAGCAGAGCTAGAAGTCACTTTTCAATCCTGCAGTTCAAAAATCAGGAATATTTAAAGTAATAGAAGACCTATGACTACTTTAACTTGCACTGGAGAAGCACATTAGTCATGATCGAGCTTTGTCTCTGCATTGTCACCGGTTATAAAATAAAGCTGTGCAACTTCAACTCTTCTAATCTCGCCGACACAATATCAACAGAGGACATTTGATACCCAAAGCTTACATGGAGAGGCCCCAAGGCAGGCAAAATTAAACTTAACAGCATACCAACTCTTTGGGCAAACAACAGAAAGAACTCCTGCTTGGCATCACCAGGCTATGCTCCCTATTAGCCTCCAAGAACAACCTTCCAGCAAGTCCATGTGGGTTACAGACAACTTCCTTCTTCCACACCTATCTCTTCCTTCGGTCAGCCTGGAGGGATTTCTTGGCCCATCACCCATTAAATGTAATATATGCTTTGATACAAGGGGGTAGCAGGGAAAAACAAACAAACAAAAGCACAAAAAAAAAACCCCAAAAAAACCAACACACCAAAAACACACCAAGATTCTTTTGAATGGTACTTTATGAATGGCAGCTGCTCCACTACAGTAGAAATACTACTATTTAAGTATATTTGGCATGCACTGGAGACCAATACAAGAAGAGGTTTAACAAGCTGGTTTCCCTGCAAAAGCTTCCAGGACACTCATGCTATTTGAAATGTGCATCTATTAAGTGCATCCCAGAGAAGCACTGGACTATCCTCTCTGAAGTCACATTTCAAGTCAGGTGAATGACATCAGGTCTCTAGCAGCAAGCACAGCAGCAGGATCAACACAGACATCTTGCACATCTCCAGAGTTGCAGGGAACTTTGACCACCAAATGCAGACCCCTCTGGAATGTACAGCAGATTTGAAACAAAGCAAAAGGTTCAGGAAATAATATTTTTCAAGAGAGAAGTCAGGGTAAGTTTCACCTTCTTCAGCTACCTTATGCTCAGTCCCACCTGTAAAAGACGAGAGCTCAGAGGAAGGGAAAAAGCAACCCCAAAACAGTGCACTCAGGTTTAAAGATTTCTAGTCCTTCTCCCTCTCCTTTCTCATCAGACATCAGGCTGTGGAAACCACTTCTTTTCTCACTGTTCTCCTAGGACTGAGAAAACCTCCTCCAAAGGAAAGTTGTCAACATCAAGAAATGACATCTCTGTCTTCATGGCTATCACTTACCACAGTCTACACCAACTGACTTAACAAGATGACACAGTAACAGCAGAAGATAAAGCACATCCAAATACTGACTTACTCCACTAGACGAGCTGCAGCCTATACCAGCTAACTCAGGTGCCTAGAAGAGGAGTGAAAGTGAGGCAACAGAAAGTTTCTGAGGGTGGTGAGACACTGAACAGGTTGCCCAGGGGGGCTGTGGATGCTCCATCCCGGGAGGTGTTCAAGGCCAGGCTGGATGGGACCTTGAGCAACCTGGTCTAGTGGGAGATGTCCCTGCCAAGGCAGGGGTGTTGGAACTAGATGATCTCTGAGGTCCTTTCCAACCCAAACCATTCTATGATTCTATAAAAGGATCCTTTCCATAAGCTTTCAGGAACTGGCTTCAGAGCCTTAACATGCTTGTTCTCACTCAGGGCCTGTATCTACAGGGGCTCAAAAAGCCCACTGAGATTTGGGCTAGCAGGAAAGACCTATACCACTAATTTCCATAGATACTAATGTCTCATTTCATAAACAAATGTTTTAAGTTGAAGAAGCCCTGCTAGAAAGAAACTAGTTCTAATTACCCCAATTCTATCTTACCAGGTCTGCAGGCAAACATTTTATGCTAGTGTATTTCTCCACAAAGGTTTGCTGGGCACAACTAGGTAACTCTCCTGAAGCAGCCTGCAGAAAAGGTACCATGGTTATTTGTAGTACTGCAAACAACCAAGTGGTACCACCTTTTAAGCTGAGATTTTGGGCACTAAGGGCAGAGCCCTCCTCCCCCCCCCCCCAGCTCCTTGCTCCCCAGCTAACTGCAAATCAGTAATTCTTCTAGAACCAGTGGGCAACCTCCACAAAGGAGGCTGCAGCACAGGGTAGTGACAGGACTTCCCTCAGACTCCAGTGAAGGGAAAACTGCCCAAGCCTAGCCTCTCTCATGCACTACTTGCCCACCACCCAGGCCTTTCCCACCACACTATCAGCTCTGATATGCAGGGACACCACTCCAGCTCGGGGAAGGGAAACCAGCCAGTATTAAAGCAGTACGCAGGGTCAAGACCACTGTTAGCCCCAATAGTGCTGACATGGTTTTGCATCAGACATTTTCAATGAGAACGGCCTTGCTTTATGGATAACAGTAGTGCAAGCTGGTTAGTTTCATGTTCGATAGTATGAAACCTGGAGGCAAGACTGAAACTTGATTATTTGCACCAACTCTGATGTGGAAAAGCTCTAAGCACTAGAATTATTTGTGGATATAGGGAATAGGAAAAAAGGGCGAAAAAAGAAAGAGGCGCTATCTTTCCCCACCTTATGTTTCACCTGGCAAAACAGTGCAAATCCTACCAATTTACCCACTGAAAGCAGAGTGCATTCACCTCCTCTTCAAAGAAAGAATCTGTCAGAGCAGAATTGCCCAGAGTAAACTGGAGGAGGAATGTCAATCCGCATTCCGCCCCTCCCCCCC
>VZZY01007851.1:131303-141315 GCA_013400335.1 Eurystomus gularis | reverse complement strand
CCCCCCCGCCATCCCCACAGCTACAGGAGAACAAGCCTGGTGTTTCTCACTAGGATGCTGTCCCCCGTTAATACATCATGACCCGCCCTCCTCCTCCCCTCCCTTGCCTCCTATGAGAAAGTTTAATCCTTTGGCTCACACGCATCTGGTAAATTTTTCAGTCCCTGTTTGCCACTGTCCTCATGGCAAAAGCCCCCGAGAGATAAGCCAGCAGCTCTGCCACAGCAGGCAGCCTGCTGCTCCCTGCCCTCCCTGCCATTTAGCCTTCGGGTTGGTAGGCCTACAGAGAGCTATGCCCACTCCCAGGCTCATCTTTGTGGGCACCTTCCTCCCTACAGATGTGTTTGCATGGGTTTTGTTTTTCTTTTAAATTAACTATATCTTCTTTCCCAAAATGCCTGCTCTTCCCCAAGACAGCTCTCAGCCCAACTTTTGGGACTCTGACACAATCACACTAACAACAGCACTGCAAAGAGAAATGCTACTTTTGCTGCCCCAGAAAAAAAGGGTCATGTGTTTAACAGCCAAACCGCCTCTGCCTTCTAGCAAAGAGAAAAGCTAGCTAGCACCCTTCTCCGAAGCAGGATGCTAACCTGGATTTGTCCCAGAGTCACTGCTAAGCAGACTCCAGCCACAGGAAAGACAAGACAGCCCAGGGCTGCAGGTGCTTGGGCAACAGCTAACACAAGATGAGAACTCTGGATTGAAGCAGTAGGACAGCAGATCACCACTTCAGAGAGATATGTAACTGATGCTCTTAAGAACATAACGTGAAAGTGCTGAGAGTACAGTATCACATCTATATGCACACACACACACACACACATTCTCTGAAAGGTCATCACATTTACTCAACTTACATCTCAGAGACAGGGAATTCTCCTGACTCCACCAGGAGCACAGAGAGACAGATCCAAACACCAGGAGTAAAGCCACAGTTATCTCCTCCTCTCCTGGCCTCATCGTAAAAAGGTAACATATATTAACCAGCTCTCCTTACATCTCTGAATTATCCTCAGAGTCATCAGTAACTAGCCACTTGCACCAGCCACCATCTTCCCCAATCTGCCCATCTAACAAGTGAGAGCAACAGGAATTCTGCAATATTCTCTGGGATGAAAGGAGGAGAGTAAAGCAGCATTACTAAGGGATATTTTCAATCAAAGTGTTACAGATCAATATAATTATTGGTTAAAGTAACCAATCCACAAGAGACAAATTAACATTCAAAATAAATACAAAATTAAAATTGAAAGAAAGGGAGTTGGCAATTATCAGGTGGAAAAATCTGAGAAATCAAAATCTAACAACTATAGACTTAGTTTCTCCAGAAAGCTAAATCCACATCCCACTGATCTTTGGCTACCCTCAGTGTTCAAAAAGCTGATTTCCAAGATACTGCTGGCCCATTTCTTCAGAAGTATTCCGCTACTGTGCTCCAAAAATCATGTAGGCAGCAATACCAGAACGCTTGAGGAGCCTTAACAAAAGTATACAGCAATATTTACATGGATAGTAAATTTAAGAAGATACAAAAAGGAACCCAAGGTCAGCCTAACTCATGGAACCCCACATTCTGAAGCATTATGCTTATTGTTCTAAGGGCCAGCAGGAACCACAGTTGTTTAAGTTACAACTTGGCATTTTCTCTATACACTAAAAAAAAAATTCTAGTGAGCACTTCCAAAACTTTGAGTACACATTTGCCCATCAGAACCAATGCGCCTCTGCTTTCCCTAAGATGACTACTCTGAGCACTGACATCACTTCTGTTGCAGGCAAACACACAATCAGGTGAGATAATCCACATTTCTTTTTACAGCATTCAAGGCTTCTTTTCTGCGCTGGTGATCCTGATGCCAGCTGATATTGCCCTCTTACCCCAGCCAAGCCAAAAGTAATAGCTCGCTCTATACTCAACCACCGGCAAATTAATATTTTTTTTAAAAGACTTATCTTGGTGAATATCAGGAGGTTTCAAGAACAGAGGAAACAAAAAGAAACACCTGAAACACCAAACCAGGTGATAGGCTAGAATTAATGAAAAAGGAGGTGATGTCCTGCTTGTCAGGGTTGTGAAGCAGATAGATGATGCTCACAGGTGCACAGCGGAGAGAGATTTTTATATGAGTGTGCTTCCCTTTCAAAAATTATCTTCACCTAATTTGCAGGGCCAGGAAAAACTAAAATACTTCCAGGGCATTGAAGGGAACAAAAAGATTGTCATTGTCCTCTCTTAAAACAGTGGTAACCCACTGGTGAAGGAGGGAACACTCTTCAGAAATTTCTTTATGATCCATGGATGAGTCCTGCTCTGGCAGTGATGGTTTTGGTACTGTCCAGAGAAGGATTAAATTTAGAAGCAGTGAAATTTCCACATTACACCCCAAAACCAATAACAACAACAAAACAACATAGCTTTTGCACTGGATCTGTCTTGCAAGAAGTTAAAGTAGCTATCCCTCCCCCAGATATCTACAGTGTGCTCAACATCCTGCTCTTCACTGGAGGGACATCTGGAAATATTTCAATCATGGCTCGCTGATCAGAGTAAATGCTCTAGAGCCAAGGGCTTCGGGACACATGCAGGAGTTAGTCTCATCACATCTTTGCCCTACACAAATCCAGTTTATATTAGGAAAACAAGGAACTCTCTTGCCAAGCCCCTTTCTCCAACCTCACATGGAGGCAGTAGGAACTCCTGTCCAATCTGTGTGCCTGCTGCCTTCTTCCCCCCCCCCCCCCCCCATTGTTAATGCTGGAAATTTAATACTCAATGTGACCACTGAGAAGACAGACACGAGCTGAAATCCTGTCTGCTCTGTTCCAGCTCCTTTATAAAATATACAGCGTAAACTGAGAGGCAACCTGGGGTAACCCCAACCATCACTGACATCCACAGTGGGAGGAAGCCAGCTTCTGGCCACAGCAAGCCACAGCAAAAGCAAGGCGTCCACTGCTCGCCACCCTGCCAATCTCTGCTGGCTCTCATGCTGGGGCCGTATCAATGTGTTGGGGCAGGCAAAAAGCCAGGCTGAACCTCGGCGGCCCTCACCAAGCTCCCAGCCTCTCCTCCAAGGTCAGGATCTCTCCTTTTACATACACTCCTCCTCTTTCCCAGACACCTCTTCCTACGAAATCTCTCCCAGTGACACGTACTGCCTGAACCCCTCTTCCTCTAAGCAGATGGCTGCAGGTGGCGGCGGGGAGGAAGAGGAGGGAGAGGCAGGCTGCTGGCGGGAGGTAGAGGGCTGCAGTTTCTGACATCAGCAGAGCAGCCCCCCCGCACGCATGTGTGCTGCGGCGCGGAGCGGAGCGGAGAGTTCGGCCGCCCGCTCCCGCAGCGCCCAGCCCCTTGCGGGCACCCCGCCGGGCAGCCCCCGNCGCCAAAACGGCCCCCAGCCACCGCTGCGGCTGATCCCTCGTCATCCCTAATCACAGCATCTCCCGGACGCCGGGCGGGCGGCAGCGGGGAGGGGGAGGAGGCGCCGGGCGCAGGGATGCTCTTCGCGCTCGGCCCAAGGCCCGCCCCGCGGGAAGGGCAGCTCCTCTCCCGCACCAAATGATCAGACCCGATTTGGCTGCTCAGCAAGCGCAGCCGAGCAGACACGGTTTGATTCGCCGTCCTCTGCAAGAAAGGACATTTGTCCCCAGCCTACTAATACAGGCACACGCAGAGGGCACCTATTACAGGACATTTCCACGCGGGCTGGGATTTGCGCTCCAGCCATCTGTGCCCGGTGCGCTGGGCTTGCTCGCCCTCCACGCCGAGCCGACCTGCCAGGCTGCAGTGCACCAGGGCTGCGAGCATCAACCTCAGCGGGTGTGCTGTAGCCCACTGGGGACTTCAAACCTGGCAGCCACAAGAGCAGCCCAGGAGAGTCCTAACTCAAACACTGGCTAAGAACATTTACAGAGCAGATCAAGATAGAGGCTAGGGACTGATGCTGCTAAACTTCCTCTGCAGCATTCAAGCTCAACGCTTCAGCGTCCAGGTAAACTACTATTGACACCAACAAAACATACCGTAAAGCCCAAATCGGCAACCACCACGGACCTGAAAGCAAGGACGAGAAAGGTGTATGAAAAAAAGCTGAGCTGGAAGTGTACAAAGAAAGAGCTTCTTCCCTGTCGGGGTTTGACACACAGAAGCAATTCTCTGCTCCTCCCACAATTCACAATCTCCTACAGGAACAACAAACAAAAATTTACAGTCTACCCAGCTATTTTATCTGGCTTACGAATTTGGAAAGATGAAGAGCAGCGAGAGAATCCACCTTCTTATTCCACCAGCAAGTGCAAAGCCACAGTCAGGAGAAAGCAGTGAAGCAGTGTAACTTCCAAGACAGCTGCTTTTCTTTTTTTTCATCAAGATACGTCAATTAAAATATACAGATTTTCAGCAGCATTTATGAACAGGTGTAATGCACAGAGATTTCTCCCCCTGCACAGAAAAAACAAGGGCAAAAAAGTCCTACACATGATGGTAGGATCACCATATATTATTTGGTAAAAACAACATCCTAAACATTATCAGAGGCTAGAACTCTGTCAATGCAGGACTCCCTCAGAGTATACACTATTTCCCTACTGCTTCTTTCTTGATCCTTTGATCACTGCAAGCAATTTTACTTCATTTAAACTTCACTGCTGCCCAGGAACTGAAGCACTACTTGCTATGATTTTTCACATTCAAAAAGTATTCTGATGACACCCACAAGAGAACTTCAAAAAAATTACAGTTATCACTTCCTTCTACCTGTAGCTCTGGTAAAAGCCTGTGTGTTCAATCCCACAGGAATTTCAGATGACTGAGGCATTGTATTTCCCCCCATGTGTAATAACCACTGCTCTTAGCTCTTATGTATCAGCTGAATGCTGACTAAGGTGAAATTTGTTTCCCTTCCCTATCCACAAGCATTTGGCCCCTACTGAACATTACAGTTCTTGGCATACTCTTTGCTGGGCAGTCTTAAGCACCAACACAGTATGAATAATAGCGAATATTTCATTAAAGCTGAAATAAAAATTTTAATCTAGACCAGCTCTTACTGACACGGTTTGTTAAAAAAGAAGGAGAACAAGCATCCAGAAACCAGAGACAATAGAGAAACAGAGACTCTCCTCTCAACAGCTTAGTATTTTACAAAGTGTGAAGCTTACTAGACTGAAGTTGTTAGTACCACCCTTCACAAGGACCAGCACCACATTCATTCTCCTTGTTTTCTCACAGAAGCCCTGTAACAGCACCATGCCTCTTCAACCCCTTACTGCTTTAAGAAAAGTTTTATAAACATGTCAAGTAATACAGAACCCTTTAAACACACACAATTCACCCTAAAGAGCTCCTCTTCCTCCTTTTCAGCTACATACAGCAAACTATTCAGCACTTCCCAGTCAGCTATCTAGTATTTCTTCATCAAGTCTTGAAAAGTAAAGGTAATAAGAAGTACTGCAGGAGACCAAGGCTTTGTTACTGTTTCCCTGGATATAATCAAGGGAAGCACTAGAACAGGCCAAACTTCTGTGAAGCAGCAATAGGCTAGACATACTTCGCAGCAGCAAGATGCTGGCTCTTGAAGTAGGAGTTACTGCACCAGGTTCAAATACTGGTAGAGCAAGTACAAAATGTTAAATGTAGCTACGCTTAAATTGGAGAGGGGCAGGGTGTCCCCACATGAAGGAAAAATACTGGTGCTATGACCAAGCCTAGAAGAAAATCAACAACACAGGAGGCAGGTCAGGAGGGTGGGTTAATCTGTGCAACAGGCAGGCACGCAGTTGGGTGCGTGCGTATGCACTGCTGGGCAGAGACATGGCCTCCCTGGGGAGAAGTGCCAGCTCGGGGAAAGGAAGCATCAGGCAACATATATCCAGGATACTGCAGAACTAATGCCGTAATTCTCCTCCTGTGGGAGACAGCTTTCTAAAATGCGTTTCCCTGAGACTTTAATTTTCAGGTTGCTGAATCAAATCTCCCTAATCACCGATTTACAGCTGCAATGTCTAAATAGCATGCATTTTTACTTCAGTGCTTTAAAGACCTATTCCAAGGTGAATTCACTAAGTTCCTATCAAAATATTTGGTCCCTTTTTGTACTAACCACTTGAGCTATCAGCAAACACAGCTGCAATAACTGAGGAACCTATGTATTCAGCTGAAGTCACTACCCACTTTTCACTATAAATGCAGATTCTTTAGTCCTCAGATAAGACTTCAACAAAACCTGATCAGTCCCTTGTTTCTGATGTTTTTCTGCACTAGCAGAAACATCTATTTCCTTTCTTGGCTCTCCCCCCACTTGCCCTCTACCTAACTAACATGTAAGTAAATCATTCCCAGCTGCCTCAAGTTATGTAGCTGAGGACCAAGCTAGTGTCTTCCACGTATTTTATTTATAGGAAGGTATGAAATCTCTAAAGTAAATAGTAGATCAAAGCATGGCCTGTATTCATCCATAGTTACTTTTCCTACTTGCAGGGTCATAAAACTGTCATCACTTTAATGTGAAAAACAATTAGAATCTATGTATTGCTCCCTCTCACTCATTAGGTGCCCAAACACTTAAAAATGTACTAAATCAGTTCTTCCGCTACTTTTGGACTTCTGCTAGTAAGTTTCTGAATTTTGTCTTGACTATACTAACCCCGCAGATTTCCCCATTTTTCTTATCTCCAGAGTTAACCGCAATTCTACTTCCTTTGTAAGAAAACAGTTTCTCCTTTGTAATCAGTTTATCATCAAGCTACCCTCTCCCTTCTCTAAGCAGGCTTGTGTCCACTACCATCTGGGAAGATGGCTCTCCTGAGCTTTAGTCCTTGCTACAGGATGGACAGGGAACTCTGTGGAGAGAATATGGCATTAATGGCTGTCAGCAAAGCAGAGCCACCCTTCAAACCTCTCTCATATTAAGTCAAACTAATTTTGAACTCCAGAGATTGGATATCCCACATACATCAGCGGGCACTGTCACCTGACCACGGAAGGGCCACCAATTCTCACAGGATCTGCAGCTACCTCCTAAGCAATCTAGGGCTCCCCTGGTTGGTCCCTAACACGACCACATTCTGGCCAGATACTGGAACAACATGTTATCACATACATTTACTTCCACAAGTGAAATAAATAAATACATAAATAAATAGCTCAACCCTCATGGCACAGCACTCTCTACTTCTGACACTACTTCTACATGCAAGCAAGACAGTTAAGGGCCTAATACATTCATTTTGTAAAATACGAAAGGCCTCTAAGGACTTAGATCTTGTCTTGTTCACCTCTTCTAGAAACAGTTGCCTCTAGCATTTCAACTTGTTGCAGCTTCTGCTTTCAGCACCTTTTACTGCATACCTGTTTCTCTCATTCTCCTCCTTATCCACCTCACTTATAGAGCAACTTTAATCCCTGTAAGGGATTCCCTGCGCACTAGAAGACACATTCCCTGCACACTACAAGGTATGTAACCCTTTATGCACGTGTATGTCCCTGGAAAACAGAAGACCAACAGCTCAGGGGAAGGGTTAAGATTTTTTAATTTTTTTTTTCATAAGACTACAGTCAGGTTTCAGGTTTTGGAGGTCTCCAGGACTAATGAAAGCAGAAAATACTTGGTCTAATTTCTTAAGAAGTCAAATTCGTAAGATTTCTCCATCCAACCTACCACTTCCTTTGAAGGCAGTTTTGAAACACACCAGCATGAAAGAAGCAAGGCATATAGTATCTATCCTTCAAAAAAAATAATCACATTTGTTCTGGTAAGAGACATCTCTTAGGTAGAAGATACATTCAGCAAAATCAGCCTGCGATGCTTCTCTTTATTATGAATGATCGGTACACACACACCTAGATAAATCTTCTATAAACTCACCTCTAGCTCAGCTTGCAGAAGAAAGATCTCAAAAAGAAAAAAGACAACATGTCTTCACAGAATATCCATTTCCAGATACAGGAATTTGTCTATCATCCTACACTACCTCCTTTCAATCTCCTCTTTGCCACACAACTCAATTATTTTGTAACACTGAAATAATGACCGAGACAAGCAACTTCAGATCCCTTAAACTTATTACAGCTTCAACTCCAGGGAAGTATTTTCTATTAATAAAACGAAGAAGGGTAGATTGAGACACTAACCTCTGGCTGACAATTTTTTGGTGTTGATGATTTTTGCAGCATATTCCTGTGACGAACTTTTCTTGACACACCTGCGGACCACAGAGAAAGCTCCCCTAGAAGAAACACAGAGAGTAGGAGCTATGAAACTGAAAATTAGACTACAATAACAGCAATTTCTATGCCCAGAGTGGACCAGATTCAGGACAGGGCAGAAGACATACAGAAGAATGAAACAACACATGAGAATCTGATGAACAGTGCATGCTGTTTGATGAACAAATTAAACCTAGTCTATGTGGTACTCAAGCCTTCTGAACACCCCTCGGGCCCTCTCACTGACAGCGCAGTAAGAAGAGCTCACTGCTCAGCGAGGGAGAGACCATACGGGTGCAGAACCAGGACATGAAGGGATTGATGAACAGGAGACAAGCAGCCCAGAACAATGCTGTAAACACTATCTGTTAAGTCCATCTCCCAAAGACAGTAGCCCCAGCAGTTACATCAGACAACCAGGACTGATTTCTCCCACCTTCAAGTGCCAGCTGGGTCACAAAACCGCTGCAACACTTTGCAGAAGTTACTAGCTCTCTTAAATCTCTCTACCCACTTTCAAAATGGGGATAAGCATGTACCTATTATTGGAGTAGGAAGCTACGAGGCTTTGTACATTTTCTCAAGCTGGAACTATTGATATTATTACAACTATTCCAAGGAGCCACTTGGATAGAGGTCTGAGAGAGAGGGAAGAAGGATTTCTGTGAGGAAAAAAGAGATAATACAACAGAAACCAAGGTGAAAAGGTATGGACTCAAAATCTACAGGACTACACAGACAAGTGCTTGAAAGCAGTCCCTTCTTTAAAAAAAACAAACAAACAAACAACAGGGTGGAAAAATAATAACTGGCTTTACAGGAAAGATCTGAAAAGAGGAAATGGATACATAAAAGAAAATTGATAGAAAATTCCAATTCCTTCAGATGAGGAATGTGAACCCACGCCTGTGGACAAATGTACATACTTAAAGTATAAGGGGAACAGAAGCTGCAAAAGGGCCTCAGAAGACAGCAAGCCCTACAGAGAGCCTAAAATATCTTGATTTCTCCCAAGACTGCAGAGTCCTGCCTTTTTCTCCCCTTCCTCAACCTCTACATACAAGCCAATAAGCAGCAAGGTGAGCACCAGCACCAGGGCCCGGGCTTGGTGACACACAGCTGCAGCAGTGTGGGGAGGGACGGGGACACCGAGCTGGAGAGATGCAGCAGAGCCCAGCAGAAAGTGCAGGAAGGGAGGGAGGGAGGGGAAGAGCAGCAGCACCCAGGAAAGCACCGTCCCCATAATCCTACCCTGGCCGTTGCTACGCCGCTTTTCTGTCCCACACGGGTCCCCCTGCAAAGCCCTGTCCTAGGGTGCAGCAGCAGGTCTGCCAATGCAGAGACGAGTGCGGAGAGGGAGGGCGAAGCGCGGTGCAGCAGCACCTGGTCCTTTCACAGGGATAAGGAAGTGGGGACTGAAGCATCGCAGAGCGGCAGGAACAGCGCCGTGTCCCAGCGCAGAAACTGTTGAAGGGAACGGCAACGTGCTGCAGGGACGCGGTGCGGGGAGGAGAACGCGGCAGCCCAGTCCTGAGGAGGGCAAGGGAGGGAAAGAGGAACCCCCGGGGGGGCAAGAGGAGCGCGGAGTCCGAGGCAGGCTGCGGGGACGCCCCGTCCCGCGGCCGGGAAGACCTGGAGGCGCAGAAACACCTTTTTCCTCCGGCGGCGATGCCGCTGAGGTGGACGGGGGGCTGGAGAGCGGGATTACGGCGCGGCAGCTAATCCTGCTCCGGCTCCCGGGAGAGCCGGGGCGCCAGCGCACGGCTCCCGGCAGCGCCGGCGGGTCCCCGAGGCCGGGGCGGG
>VZZY01007851.1:116790-130545 GCA_013400335.1 Eurystomus gularis | reverse complement strand
CCTGGCCGCGGCCTGAGGCCACCGCCCAGCGCAGGGCACCGGGCGCGCTGCGCTGCCCCCCCGGCGAGACGGGGAGAGGAGCCCCAAGTCCTCCTGAGCCACTGCAAAGTTGGGCCGGGCGCGCTCCCGAGCCGGCAGCGCTGTCAGGCTGCCCGACCTTGGGGGGAGCGTGTGGGAGCCCCCGAGGAAAGGAACCGTCTGGTGCAGAGGCAGAGCGGTAACGCGCGGAACGACTTGAAACTGCAGCAGGATGAGCGGCGGCGTTGGCGCGCACCTGTGGGTGACGGTGGTGGGCTTGGGCGCAGAAGACAAACACAAATCATCGGTCTCCAACTGCAAAAGAAAACAAACCGGCCTCTGTTCTGTCTCTAATAGCATTCCATCCGAGAGTGCTCTCTGTAGTGCCTTTTAAGCAAGTTTATTTTCACCTCTTACTTACATGAGTCTGTCTCTGAACAATTGCCAAGTCTGCTTACACGGGAGATTTATATAGGGCAGCCCCTGATCCAGCCAGAGCAGGAAGGCTCATCCCGGTCTCTCCTGCGTGACCAGGAACACGAGCTGTGCTAAGATCATACGCAGAAACATGAGTGTACCGTAAGCCAGGAGCTGTATTAAACTGATCTGAAAAGTACTAAGTACCACGCATTACTTCTCTGTCACTGGACTACGAAATCGTTGCGTTACTCAATCCCATGAAAAGCAGTGACAGCAGCCACCGGCGTACCGCCAACCCCCCCTCGTCTCCAGGTTAAATGCAGCCGGCCCAGTGCTGCAAAGCCTACACCTCAGTGATGCAGTGGGCAAAAATTCACCCAGCCTATGCAGAAAATAGATAGCAAAAGTAGGACAATGTAACAGTAGCAATACAACAAAGCAATACCTCTAGAAGGTGATTATGAAACAACAGCATTCTGCATCTTACACCATGCCAGCATTTAAACCTGGAAACCCGCTGACCCAGCAGAATAATTCAGAGAACCAACAATTTCTCTATCCAACAAGTGCCAGTCAGTGAATCTGCTTCCTGTAGAGCTAAAACCCAGCCTCCAACAGCCTCCTTCAGTGGTCCAGCAGTTTCTCTAACAGTTAGAAGAGTTGCAAACAAGGAGGAAAGCAGTGTGATAACCCATGGTCCTGCCCAGGGGAATCAGCCGATAACATGAAACTCGACTGGGAGATTCTAGATGCGGCGCTTGGCAATGTTGCTGATACGCAACCTGCAGCACACTTCCACCATCCAAAATTGCATTAGTTGTTGTTTGTGCAGGAAGGGTGAGCTGTTAAGTTAGTGCTGTGGTTGCACTAGGTAATGTAGTAGTCAAGATATATGCAGGTCAGTCCCCTACGTTAAAATGTACGGAGCAACTGGAACAGGACTCTGTTCCGCTCTTTGTTCCTCGACACGAAAACTCAGGGTGGATGTTTAAGACCAGATTTTAGTACACTGTGCTGAATCAGCAGTTGGGGTGAGAGAACCTAACTTTTGTGCATTTGTCCTGTGTTCTTACAAACTAAGGAAAGGGGTACAAGCCATGACAAAGAAATAGAGCAATAGGAGAGGTTTACCTAAAGCTAGGTCTTAAACTGTGAGACTCTGCAGTTGAAAACAGTTTTAACTGGACTCAAGGACTGTTCTTTGCCCTACACAAAGCACCCCATGTTATTTAAGAAGCCCTGGCTTCAGTGGTCTCATAAAAACACAGGAGAAATATAAAAAGAGAGAGACAGAAGAGGAATTTTCTCATCTTCAAGTGTTACGAGGAAAAGCAAGGTCTGGAAATCAGGAAAGGAACAGAGAAGCAAGTGTGGAAAGAAAAGCTAACCATGTGTTCTGCATAGCAAGTGCTACAGAAACAGATTGCTAACCGAGACACTTGTGTTAAGCGAGAAGTGGGATATAAATTGAGTGACAGACTTGATTAGACCAAGTACTGAGTGGGAGACTAAATTACAGGCGTAGAGTTTTCAAAAAGAATGTAGACAAAGTGAAGCAGGAGGAGAGGTGGCAATATGGATAAGAGAGTATTGTGTCAACAGAAAGAAATATTGATGTTCTGGCTGACACAGCAGTCTACTTCTACTGAGAGTAAAACTGCAAACAGAGTTGAATCGTGAATGGTGCCTGGTCAGAATAATGTTGTAGGGACCAGAAAATATCTGAACAGTAAGAAAGGGTTTAGAGAGAGCCTATGCGCTAGTAATGGGAGATTCAGCTAATGAACACTAAGTGAGATTCTGACCTCAGTTATGCAGGACTGAAATCTGGAAGTAGTATCTGCCAGCTGCAGATTTCACATTAGCAGGGCAGCAGTTTTGGTCTCTATGTTTTGAAGTAGCACAGGTTCGCTCATACAGTACACTGAACTGTCAGGGATCTGTCAGGGATTAATCTGATTTTAATAACTGGAGCCAAGTAAGAGTCACTAAAAGAAAGCAACTAAAATGCAAAGGATTTCATGCAAAGCCCATGGGCGTAAATGGACATTTCCTCTGATGTTAATGGACTTTGGATCAGGCCCCATCTGTCTGTGGAGCCCAAGGTCAGCTTTGGCATGTTGAAGAATGTCTGTGGGAAGGCAGTAACACAAAAGCACTGGTTTTTAGGGAAGCAGACTGAAGGAGTACAAAATTACTCCACAAAAACTAAGTGGAATTCAACCCGCTGTGGAAATGGGAAGGGTGCTGGAGAAGCTGCACAACTGTGTCTTTCCAGCTAGGCTGAATAGGCCAAAAGGCAGCATGCTTCAGTGTGCCGAGTGGAGCAGCGCTGGCTAGTGCCAGATATGAAGAGAGGGCAGTAGCAAAAATAAGAGACCTGGGAAGAGTAAGAATGGGTGGAGTTAGAAATCAGTCTGGGAGGGTGAAAGCAAGAAGCAAAAAAGAAAGAAGTAACGAATGAAATGAGTAGGCATATTTTAAAAATAGACATTCTGTGTTTTTCTGCCATTAACCTGGGATCCCACAAAGAATCAAGTAATTTTCTTCTCTATGCCTCTGCTGTCCAGTCTGTCTATTTACAAGTGAGTAAATCTAGGTAGGTCTTCTCACTCACAAGGCATTTACAGAACATAAAATTCAACCTGCCCTGTTCTTATGTGGGGCTTCCTGGCTCTATTTCAGTATAGTAACAAATGAAAATACAAAACGAACCATCAAAATCTCTAGAATTGTGCGAAATATTGCATTGTCTTAAAATGAGGAATTTTTTGGCAAGTGAAAGTGAGGAAAAATGTTAAAATTCTTAACAATTCTTTGGTTCAGAAAAAATGCAAAGACTTACCTAAATCAAGCATCTTTTCATCATGACTGTCCACAGACTCACTGTCATGTACACAGAAAAAAACCCCTTATTTTCATTCTTCATGTTGCTATACAAGATCTCTCAAATTTTTTTTTACTTAAGCTGTTGCTGCATATCTATCAGAAAAATAAGGTTCCTTTAACATGCCTGGTTGTTCTCTTCCTTCTCCCAGACTGAGGTTCATTTGTTACCTCTGAAAAGTCATGATTCAAATGAGCCTAAGTGGATCTGTAGGTGTAGCTGATAAAAATAAAAAGTACCATGCATAGAAGGAAGGTTGGAAAGAGGGGAACTTTTTAGTGAGTGAATATAAAATTTATACTTGAAGTAAATGTTAGAGTTCTGGAGAGAAGCAAACATTAAATTACTCTATTAGTACAGACTATTCAGCCATCCATCTAGTTTAGTGTCTTGTCTTCAGTAGTGACCTATTATGGATGATAAATGTGAGGGAGGGGGAATGGGAGAAGATGAAAGGAAGACAGAGAAGGAAAAGGAATCAAACCAGGCCGATAAAGAGCTCTGTATAACCCATGTGCATACTGCACACTACTTGATTAGAGAGTGGCTTTCCTCCTGACCTCAAGCTAATGATCAAAATATGCCCTGAAGCACAAGGATTGGTAGCCCTTGTAATTTTGATCCTAGCTTGTGTCAGTACATATGCTATTCTGTTTCATGTCAATGCCTAATCCTTTTTGATACTTACTAAGCTATTTAAGTCAATAATATCCCATGGTACTGTGTCGTATGTTAATTATATGGCTCATAAAACATATAACCTGATATCATTGCAAATTTGTTCTATTTTAGTGTCACAGAGTGCTCTCTCCTGTTATGAGACAGGGTCAGTAGGTATGTCCAAATGGACTGTTCTATACATCTCTGCTCCTCAGTGCTGCCAGTCGCTGCCCCCAGGGGAGTTCAGACAAACAAGGGGGCAGCTGTGGTCTGGCAGGGTCTCAGTGCCTGGGTGCCCTCGGGCAGGCCCTGCGTATCCACTGGTGGTCTGCCTGGTTCCCCAGCTCCCCCAGTGACTCATGGGGACACGTGCCTTTCATTGGCACTTTTACAAGCCACCTAGACATGAGATATTTTCCTCTCAGCTTGAACTGCTTGTGACTTGAGTTTCAGAAGCACAGGTTAGGTCCCCAGTTAGGAAAGGGAAGTGTTCAATACATACTCAGCTCATTTAGCTGCCATAAGCTCACTGCATACAGTCTTTTCTCTGAAGCCTTATCCTACCTTTACTGAGGGATCAATACCAGGTTTATTGACCAATTTCACAGCCTGTTCTGGATTTCTGCACGAGTATACATGATATTGGCAAAGCCTGGTGGAAGATAACACATGAACAGTCTAAAAGAGCTGAATACTTCACTTGCAGACACATACAGAAGGGGCTGCAGCAGCCCGAGTTTGTTTCCAATCTCATGAATATGCAAGTGCTACAATGAACCCCATGAGTGTCTCCTCCTCCTAGATCCTGAGCTCTAGGTCAGAAACTGAGTGAACTCCAGAGGAGTAGCCTTTTCAGCCTCCTCTTTGAATCTTTCTTTGCTAAAGAGACACCACTAAACAATTTCTGAATGCTGAACTGCAATGTCTACTGGCTGCTCTCTTAACTGATCAGTTCCACAAAATATCTATGTTTTTATCATATCTAAACTATCCTGTGAATTGTATCCATAACACTGTATGGAAAACACAGGTGATGATTACAAAAATGAGACAAATGTCTGAGCAGTAAGAACAATTTCCTCTAGTTCTCTATCTGTAGTGATATTAATAATATTGCATTCAAAGAATTTTAAGTTTTCATTCCTGTCTTCTTGAAATCGGCCAATTTCTATTGTTCATCAGGTGAAGCACAGAGTTCCCACCATTTGTATGGCAACAGGGCCACGTTCCATGAATTCCTCTAATAATTATCCAGTAACAATAACTGGTATGTTAAAAATCACCCTCAGATTAGGCTAGCCTCAAAATGTTTCATGTCTATTGCCTCCCTTGGTGGGTGGATGACAGAGAAGCAGATTGTCTTGCTTCAGCAGAGCAAGTGAACAGAACTGTGTGTCCAGTGCCGAGCACAGCTTAATACTGTCTCTAGATGGCTCTGCTGTCACTGAAGGGTTACTGTGTGGGTATACGATAGTGGGGAAACATCTTGAACATTCATTTGAATATGACCATCGGTGGTGGAATGTCCAGGGGCTATTTTAAGATTCACACTGTTTGTTTAAACAAGATTATGTGACTCAATGACTGTTACATAAAGGATGAACACAGACTTCTCCCTATATCCCAGATATCTTCACCAACTTGAAATATTGTATGGCATTATACATAAACAATACTGAATTATATTGATTACTGAATGAATAGTGAAAACTAATGCCACATCCTGGGGTGGGGCCACTCTGTTTTTTTAAATAAGGTCTCTGTCAAGGGGAAGGCTCATAGTGCAAAAAAGATGACAGATGGACAGTCCTCATGAGCTGAATGCTGTCTTTCAGTGTTGAGGAGAATATGAATAAGTAAATCCCTCATTGATGTGGGTCACCCATAA
Organism: Eurystomus gularis; assembly: GCA_013400335.1. Classification (NCBI taxonomy): domain Eukaryota; kingdom Metazoa; phylum Chordata; class Aves; order Coraciiformes; family Coraciidae; genus Eurystomus; species Eurystomus gularis. The sequence continues at coordinate 124,672 of VZZY01007851.1, read as the reverse complement.
CCAAAAGGAATGAGAAATAAGCAGTTTGGTTTCTGTGGATCAGTCATTGCCATCTACTGTTACTGCTAAAAAAAAAAAAAACAACAAAACAAAACTTCCATTTAGTGCCAGCTACAACAAATTTTGTTTCTTTGCTCTTTAAAATGAAGCACAGATCACTGAAAAACCCTTCAATTTAACTCTCACCACCAAAGTAATTGTAAATTTTGGCCATTACTAGCTCTGTTTGAATTCAACTCAAATGAAAGATAAACTTCATGTATCTCACACTATCCATCTTTAAATTCTTCCCTCTTGTCATCTCAATTGAATTTATGGCACAGTCCTTGGTGAGATAGTAAGCTTTTTCCATTAAGTTCTTAGTTAGGTCTTGATTTAAATGTCTGTGGGTTATTTTCCTAGAATAAGAGTGCTAAACACCAAATCTACACTGAAGTGTATGCACACACTGATTACAAAGAGACCAAATCATTCCCTTGGGGAACCTGTCGTCATACTGTATCTTGGAAGATCAGTCTCAAACTGCAGTCTCTTCAGAAGGTGGCACCTGTCTGGTCTTGTTTGGTAAAATACTGTGCAACTCTGGGAACATGTGGTAGGCTGATCAGTTTGAACTGCATCAGCTCTCAAATCATAACACCCTACTAATTAAACATGGAAACAAGACCAGAGCGGAGTTATTTAATGCCATCACAAGAAGATAAAGTTATTTTTAAAAATACAGGGTTTTGCTTTCTTCCAGCTTACTAGCATTCCATAAAGCTTGATTACTTTTGTCAAACTTGAAGTTTGTAAGTTTTGGATTTCGAAAAGAAGAACTCTCTGCTCCTTACCCAGGCGGGAGCAGCATTATAATATACAAAATGACAGAATCATCCAACACTGGGATTCTCAATCCTTTTTCTTCTGAGACATTACTCCAAATAGGGGAGACCTCACAAGCAACGTTTAATCATCACAGCCTCCTGGATCATTATAAACCATGAAGTAGTATACTTCCACATCACGAATGTCACCACCAAAATTGGCGTGAACTGGCCCCTCCTGGCAGTCTCAGGAAGTCAACGTTTACAGAGCCTGTCATCACCAGGCAGAAGTCCTTTCAACTTAGGACTAAGGCAGGAAGGGTGTATTTTCACTAGCGATGTCCACAGCACCAGTACAAAGGAGTAGATGCAGAATCAATCAGTCTCCAAAGTATTTCGCTACCACTTTCACCAGCACTAAACTCTGAAATAACACCTGTTAGCAGAAAATACTGGTTTTCATTTTTTCATCTCTGACTCCTCTTGGTCCAGTGCTTCATCTCCTCATTTTAAACAGTAACTGTTTAAATACGACCTTGACATTTTTAAAGGAGCCTGTAAAACCTCTCTGTTGTAAAAGAGCCAGATTAACATTTATGCATAGTTAAAAAAAATAAACACTTTAGCCAAAATTGCCTGAATGTTTATGTGAGGGAAGAGATGGCTCACAGGACTCCTCAAAGAACATTGGCAGCAATTTCCTACCCTGAGTAAAATAAATTAATTAACACACACATCCTGTTTAACATCAAAAGAAAATCTGGCTCCAAGGAACAATCCAAAGGAGAGGGCCTGTGAGTGTTTACAAACACAGCCCAAGCCAACAAGTGCAGCAAGAGGGTATTTGGGAACAACAGCAAAGCCTCCACCCAGTAGCTGGACTCTCCATTTGCTCCAGGGTTCAATTCTGCCTGTGTGTGATGAACAGAGAACAAAAAGTGAGAAAGATGGGCCTGATTTCTCAGCCAGAGTAATAGTAAAACAGTGATTTACACTCTCCATTAACAGCCACAAAACTTGTGGGAATAAGTGAAGTAAATAATGTCTTACAATGAGAGAAATGAGGTGGAAAGCAGGACAGTGACTCTCTCATGACCTCATGGGAGCCCAGCCGCCATGGAGAGGCAGAATTCTGCTTGCTCCTCCAACAGATACAGATGCTTTCCTATTGATCTTGAATTTGGGTGAAGGTAATGCAGTGGTGCCACTCTGAATTAAACATGCAGCTCTCACCAGATTCTCCCCAAAACTGTGCCTTCAGCATGGAATGCCATTCACAATTAAAAACTCACTAAACCTTTGTTATGCTCCTGAAACACTTTGCTGTGGAGTGACTGTGAACATTACTGCTTTCTATGCCTCATTCTGAGTGTACTTTGTTTCTTGTATCTTGTTAATAAAAATAAAATGCAAAAGAAAAAAAGATGGTTCTTGACAGGTTAAAAAAAATACACTCAAGATCTGTCAGTTTAGGTTGGGATCCCCATTAAGAATCCACCACTGTGAGTCTGCAGTGACACAGACTTCCTGCCTTTGAAGGGCAGGAGGCAAATACACCTGACTGTGGAAATACAAATATTTGCAAATTCAGAAGCCCTCAAGGTAGCTAAAGGAATTTCTATACTGCAGAGGAGAGTATTATTTCCATGTTTAATGACCTTATGTTACATTTGAAAAGTACTAGTGAAAAATACATCACAGCAGCAGAATAAGATGACAGCTCATGGCTGTTTGTTTCTTGAATACCTGCAAATCACAGAAGTGTGTATGAATGCATGAAGCAGAATTGTGTTTCTGGTCGCAAAAATGTGAGTAAGGTGACTCATGATGAGGTGTGCATGTGTACACGCAACTGGATGGTGCATAGCCTATGTGTATGTATGTACTACAGTCCTGTAATTGGGGACAAAAAGCAGCAGGACACCATAAATTGAGCAAGGAAAGATGAAAGGTGTTTTACATATATATTCCAAGGGAAAAAAAAAAAAGTCAGAATGGGTAAAGGCCAAGGATCCAGAGACAATGGGGAGGAACAGACCTAAAGCAAACTCCCTACAGCAAAGGATAGGCTAGTGGGTGTGTCAGAGAAAGAGCGACAAAGCACTTTATCTTTACATGAGAAACTAAATGCTGTTGATACAGTTATGGGCCACACTTCATTTAGCTTTTGACTTTGCATGAGTTCAGAAGGGGACATGTACTCCGTGATCCCATGCAGCTGTAGCACTGGACTCAGTGGGGAAGAGCAAGGGGAGAGCAGTCTCCTCATGGAAACCACACGTGCTGGCTGTAAATAAAATCCACAGAACTAGCATCTTTCTCAGCTTTAGTAACTGTCTCCACTCCTAGGCAGGCACAGAGGCAGGTGAAAGCAGTCTGGACTGTTCCTGACTCTACTGGATGGCCCCCAAGCTCAGGGCTGGGATGCTGTTGGCTCAGGAGCCAGGGTAATTTGTCTGACAAATGAATGATGCCAGTTGAGGACTTAAAAATCCTATTCCTAGCTCACACTTCTCTTTGGCAAGGGGTAACAGTTTAAAAGTTACTTGTATTGCATGTCACTAGAAATACCATTACAGAGTGAAACTCAGAAGTTTTACAGGCACACACACAATTTTTGGAGCTCCCATATGATTCCTTTTCTCTTGCTTTGAGGATAGCTTCATGCCTGTATTGTTTTGTCAACATCTTACTCTCTAAACCTAAGTATTGCCTATTTATTTAAATCCGTATCCTCATCCTTTTGTCTGCAGGGTGTGATCCTCTTATTCCCTTGGGATCGTATTCACTTCTTGGCAACTGAAACAGTTTCTTTAGCATTTTCTAAAGCATATTTAGCAAGACTGGTATCATAAAGGTGCCTAGATCACCAGTTTTTGGGGCACATGTGACTGTCCCATACCACTGACAACAGACCTGCTTTACTACAAGTAACATTTGTTCTTTTCTGTATATGAAACATTGTGATGGACACAGTTTTGAGCTATGATTACTGCCCAGATGATTCAGAGATGCAGCCTTCTTTTGTGCACCAAAGTTATATGTACTTGCTTGTCTACCTGCTAACAGGCCAAACCTCACAGAAATCTGACGCCAGAGTCTAGGATCTTGCCTCCTATGTTTGAAATGCCTTTCTTGAGCTAAAACTTTGTTGGTTACACAGTGTATAGCCAGTACAATAGCAAGTGTTGTATCAAGTGAAAAGGATACTTACTATCATCAATGGTTTCCGGCTGTCCAAAGTCTACCACCCCACCACTTTAGCATAATGTCTTACCCAAACGCACAACACATGGCTTCTCTAGCCTTAGACTAGTGCTAATGCAAGGCTCAGCAACAACAACATTCAGAATTCAAGTTTCCAGCACAACTTCTCCAAATGTCAGCACAGGCTGACAGTCAACAATGTCCTGCACATGCTGGGCTTGTGCGCAACCCTGTCCATGTGAGTTGCTTCTGGAACTGTTTTAGGAACAGGAGCAGAGGACAAGTGACATTCAAGACTTGCCTGTGACATTCAGCACCACCTTGGAAGCACATGTGCCTTTTGGGAATGATGCTTGCGGGGACTCATCCCCACACGAGTCCAGCACAACTGAGGGGGAAGAGAAGCAATGCTGAGTACTCAGTCTGTGAAGGGTAGCCTGCAATGTATATGGGAAGTTCTGAAATGTAAAGATATAAGAAGCATCAGGGAAAAATATGCTAGCTACATACAGTTGAAACAGATGTAGAACATCTGGGTGGAAGGTAAGGATCACAAAAAGTTTCAGTGACTACATGAACAGTCCTGCTACTACTGATTAAAAAATAATAATAATAAAAAAGAGGGCATTGCGTGAGAAATAGCAATCCATTGCCAATGCAATTTAGCATTTATAAAACAATCATCAGTATGGCAAGATCTTAAGTCTCGCAGACAGCAATGAAAAGGGAACCCAAACTCATGAAAGATGGTCCAAAACAAGTGGCTTCAAATTTCTTCCTTGGCAGTGAAAAAAATGTTAGTAGAAAGGAGAAGAACCTTAGCTAAGCTGTGTGCTGCACTGGAAGAGTTTTGGTCACCAGTCAGATATTGAGATGCTCAGACATCCTCCAGAACACATCGCTGACAGGCACCTGGTGGAGCCATCACCCTGGCCCTGTGGAGCTGCTGTCAAGCCTGACCATGAACATGGTGGTGAACACCCACGTAAAAGGTAACATAGCTGCAACCCTGGCTACAGCTGCATAACTGAACACATAAATCTCTCCCAGGTGTAAAGACCCCAATTGCCAAGATCTCTAGACTGCCCAAGGATTAAAACCACATCCACAACAGTCATTTCAGACTGTTTAATCCTATGGTTTAATTAGCTAAGAAAACAGTTTCCAGTTTAAGGGGTTATGAATTACCCACATTGCAAAACTACAGTCCTTTCAATCAGCTTCAGCTCCGTGTCCTACTCTTGGCATTGCAGTGTCTACTTTTGTTGTCCTCTGCCCCTGTAAAACCCTCTTTGTGCTCATTTGCCAGTGTTTCCTTGTTAAAGTCTAACCTTACAATCGGACCTTGAGGCAGGTGACCCTGCCTTCTCCTTATAAATCATTTCCTCTACTGAACAGTTATTATGCCTTCTTGGAAGCAAATGGAGCTCTTTGGAGACGGGCTACTTATTTGCACAGTACTTACATAGTGATGTACAACACTGAAATGAGATAATAATAGAGTTGCAGTAATGAGTCATGCCTGGACATCATTACACAGGTGGAACTCCTAATCAAAGCAAAAAAATATTTAGAGAAAGGACTAAGAAGAAATTTTTCTCTCCCTTTTCTGTGCCATTTACCTCAATGGAGAAATCAGAAACCATCATTTAGATTGAATTTGCTAGGTTTAAAGAGACTTTTGGCACTTCTGAAATGATTTATTTCACTCAGTATTTTGTAACTATTTAAAGGAGAATTGACAGATATTCACAAATATAGTTGAGGAAAATATCCAATTTAAACAAGATATCCAGGTACATAATTTCAAGTTTAATTTCTATGAATCTATTCAAAACAGTCTTTCAATGCTATATATAAAAAGGAGGGGGAGAAAGACAAAAGAAATTCTGGAAGCATACCCCACATTTCCATCATAATTCATGTAGTAATTTTTCCTAAAAATTACCGCAGATTTAACATCAGGCTGGGCTAGCTAGGAGGTCCTCATTCTTTTTGTGTCCACCTCAGAAAGCTCCTGCTGCAAAACATTTCTAAGCATGAGGATGCACTACAACAAACCAACCAACCTACCTATCCCAATTATTAATTTCTTGTGTTTTTCAGAAAATGATGGTGTTAGACTGTGTTTGTATATACACCATAACAGAGGAGAAATCAAAGACCCAAAATCATATCTTTCAGCACCCAGAAGCCTACTGTGAATTTTTTCCAGGCTTAAGATGCCATCACTGGTTTTAGCAGTTTGCCTAAACAACTTTACTGAAAGCCCAGCCTCCACGAAGGATATCTCTATAGGGTCCCTCCAAATAGCTCTCTAGTAGGAGAGGGTAATAAGAAAAAAAATCAACATGCCTATGTATTTAGGAAAAAAAAAAACCAAAAACAACTCCAAAGATATCTAAAGTGAAAAGAGACAAAACTCTGGCAGGTGGTGGTGGTGGTGGGGAGGGAAGAATTCACTTAATTACTCAAGTAATGGCCCCACTGTTAAGGAGTACAGGAGGTGTAAAGAGCCAGACTAGATTAGAGGAGAGGTAGTTTCAGCATACGAGGAATTCTCGAAACAAGCACACAGCCTGCGCTTGAGAAAGCAAGCTGAGCCTGGTTACTGCAGTTACACAAGCTCACACTGCCCCCAGGAGGCAGCTCCCACACTTGTCCACTCCTGCCGCTTTTTTCCCCTGCTTCTCACTTCCCTGCCACTAATACTTACTGCACATAAATGTCAAGTGATGCTCATGGGGAAAAAAAAATAAGTCCCAGCTTCATGTATGAAGTGATGGACTCTGCGCTGATGATTACTGTTCACAAATAGGAAGGGCAACAAGGATCGCCAAATACATGGAACATCACTCTAACAGAGACGGTTCAGTAAAACATGGCTCTTCAGATTAGAAAGGAAACAACTGAAAGTGATGTGAAACTTGCATGTAAATTAACAAGGGGATTCAGAGGAAGAAAGAAGAGAAAGCAACTGTGATAAACGCCATAAACATGTGCTTTTCATTAAGAAGTTAGACCTGGTATTTTTCCCTGAAATTCACCAAGCCAGGTGGCTTTAGACTTGCTAGGTGAGTATCAGGCTACTTGGAACAACAGGGTGACATGGTCCTCCAGAGTTCCTCACATCCCTGCTGCCACCCTGGGCTCCCCAAAAATAGGTCTAGTCTTAGCTACAGAAACACAATCCCTCCTTGAGTAGTGCATCCTGACCTCCACCAACTCATAAGCAGCACTCACCATGGTTCCAACCTTATAGCCTGAGCCTTGGGGTATGATGGCAGCATGGCCTGGGCAGAACTGAGCTGGTACTTCCTGAAGGAGTTGGGTAAGATTTCATGATTCTGAGCAGGGCTCTGAACGTTCTCTCTGGCTGTCAGATGGGCCTGCACAAACTGATCACAACCTTCAGCAGAGGTAAGCAGCTTAAGATATCGAAGTGGCTGCCACCTTCAGAGCAATTTTTTGCATGCTGTTCTCACTCAGTTTATATTTATTGATAAATTCTTCTGCTCTGAGGCCTGAAACAGCTCTGAAGCCTTTTCCAGCCGTCCCCTCTGCAGAACACACACGTACCTGCAGTCGTGCAACTCCCTCTGCTGCTTCCTAGCAGGCCGAAAATGCCAAACTCTGGCCCTAGAGGACACTTCGCTGTGAGCAGGCCGCGGTGCTCTCATAAATGCGCTGCTGGGGAGGAGCGGGGGCGCCCCGGCGGGACGCCCGGCGTCGTAAAGGCCCGAGCACCCTGAGAAGCCCAGCAGCGAGAGCCTTCCGCACACCCGGGAGCGCGGCGGGAACACCCGGATGCGAGTGAGAAACCCACCCGAGAGCAGGGGGCGGGGCGGGGCGGCGGGGAACGCGCGGTG
>VZZY01007851.1:56855-116419 GCA_013400335.1 Eurystomus gularis | reverse complement strand
CGGCGCGGCCGGTGAGCGCCCGGCGCCTCCCCGCGGGAGGCTGGGGCCGGCTCCGGGCCCTGCGAGGGCACCCCGGGGGGCCGTGCTTGCCTGGCTCCGACAGATCACCCTTCCTCGCAGTCTGACTCCTGCAACGCCCGGGCAAGGATCAACAAGTCCGATCAAAACTGGGAATCTCCTGCAGGCCAGCTAATTGCGAACTCAGTGGGAAGGAGGAATTGATCACAGGGCAAAGGGGGTAGCGCAACACCAGACATGGCACGCGCCTGGGGCAACGTCCGGTTTAAACGTAACACAGGCTGGGGGAGCCCATCCTTCTTGAAAAGTTATTTTCAAGTAAGGACCTGTTTGTGAACGGAGGCACCTTGCAACACGTGTGACCAGTAAGACAAGACCAATGCCATCAGACAATGTACATTTGTCAAGGTGGGCCTGGAGCTGTCAGATTTTCCGTTGCTGGCTCCGCGGTAGCCTCTGACGAGCGCCGCGCTTCTTGCTTCTATCTATTTGCAAGATGATGATAGCGCTTTTCTCTCCAATAAAGCACGTACAAGGCTATGACTGACAAGTGGTATATAAAGAATGGAGACTTTTTAATAGTCCCTGAAGTGATGCCAACTAACAACCCCACAAATTCATTCTGTTCTTGCTGTGGGTGTATTCATTTAGCTAATGAATATCAGTGTGTGGGATTAACCAGACAAGCCTGTAGCCAGTGAGAAATGAATACTATGCAGGGTGTGCGTCCCTCTTGGCAATCTGTGATTAATACTTGTCTCCACTAGAATTTATGCTTTTCATGAACTCCAGAATAACAAGCCTCAGTTTGCCCAGGGGACTTAATTTTTCTAAATTCAATGCTCCGGAGGTTGTGGCTCCCCAGGTGACTGTCAAAGAACAAACAAAAAATTGGGAGAAAAACATTTTTCTTGTGGAATCTAAATGTACATCCCCATCGCAAACAGGAGGAGGGGCTGTTGTTTGCAGTTTAGAGTTCCCAGGGCTGTTTGTCATGGCCAAGGGAAATGTTTACTACAGCTGTAATATGTTACGTGCTGTTGATTTTAATTGCTTTTCAAAATGTGAAGACAACTGTGATATTTGGAAGAGACAGGCGAGCTGCAATAGTAAAGCTTTGTTCTGCAGCAGATCCAGTTCACACTGTGCCATGCAGGCTTCTCTGCAAAATTTTGCCAGTACCCTGGGGAGTGCGGAAGGAAGGAAAGGATCTTAGGCGTGCCCTACCCAAAGAAGTGAGCCTGATTAACTATTTATCTTGGAGCTCTATCAATACAGGCCTAGCTTCTTTCTTGCAAGATCCTACAGTAAAAGCAGCTCGCTCTAGCTACAGAGCTATGGAGCTACTATGTTAAGCCTTATTGTGAGTAAAAGCAACACTGAACAACAGATTTGGCAAAAGTTATTTGGTCCATTTGAGAACTGTCTTGGGAATTAGCGGCTTAACACTTGTGTTAGAAACGGGCAGCCAGCAATGCACCTTGGTTGAGGGCTCAGAGGGGCTCCTCAAATATTTGGGAACACTCCAATTCCAGGCTAATGCCCATCTGGAGGCTGTTCCCAAAAGATTTCTGACCCTGGTCCCAGATGGTGATGTATGAAGGAAATTCATTGCTTCCTTCCGCTAGGAAATTGGTATTCTGGGATTTTGACTCACCTAGAAGTGGGTTGGAGGTGCAGTGGGGGTGCTGATTACAGCTGGGTGCTCTTGAGTGATGGGAAATGGTGCAATTTGTTTCGTCCAGCCCCTCAGAATCCAAGTGCGTAGGCTTCTTCCTGGGGCTTGTGTAGAGTCTCAGCCTCAAATATGGAGTGTATTTCTCACTAGCAAGAAATGAGCCAAATGAGAATGACATGTCAGAGGGTTAGGAAGCTTTGCCTCAGCAAAGCTGTGCTGTGCAGACCCCACAGCCAGCTTTTCTTTTTTTTTTTTTTTGCAGCTGTGAGCAAACCTAGCACTAAAATCAGGAAAAACTTCAGCAAGACAACTAGTGGAAAGTGGTGGATTCAAATAAAGTAATGGAGCAAAGCTACTGCTCTCATCCTGTCACTCTCAGATAACCCAAAGCTTTTCAATAAAAGTGGATGTAAACGTGAGTTTCAATCATGGATCCCAGTGTGTGTTCCTCAGTAAGAGCCAGGTGTGACTTCTTTGTACGCCAGTTGCTTAGCTCAAACTGCTGCACCAGAAGTTAAATGTCTATTTATAAGTACAAGTGGGTCACAAATACAGACGGATTTTCAGAAATGCTTAAGTGCCCAGTAATTTCAAAGCAAGCTGTGGATGTTCAGTATCTCTGGGGAAAAAATAAATTTAAAAAAAAATCAGTCTGCTTTTGTGTGCCAAATACCGACTCTTGAAAGACTGACCTCACACAGGCTGGCTCACCTCTTGTTTGACCTCTCTGAGACCTGTTTTCCTCCTCTGGATTATGCAAATAATGATATCTTTCCTTGTAATTTGGCTGAATAATAATATGTAAATACTAGATATGATTAACTGCTGTCCTCCTCACACATCAGGAATAGGCAAATAATTAATTTCACTATTTCTAAAGATTTTGGCATTTGAACTTGGCATTTCATTTGATGAATAGGTCATGCTGAAAAAAACCAAATGCTTCCAGTTAAATACTTGCTGAAATTATAGCCAAAGCCATATCCTTACTGACATGAACATTGTCTGTGAATAAACAGGCACTTTGGATTTCTTTGCATAAACAACTAAAAGCAGGTCTGAACAGAGACAAGTCTGTCTCAGCCTCCTTCACCACCCAGTCCCAGGTGCCAGTGCAACACCGGACTGTGCAAGTTTTACCTGCCAGGGCCCTGCGTGCACCTCCCCTGCCCCAGGGCTTAGCTGCCTGTGCTCCAGCTCTGGCTGACAGTGCTCGGCTGTAATCTGGGTGCAGGCTGGGAAGCCAGGGCCTGCCCTGCTTTTGCTCAGGAGCAATCCTGAAGCTGAGACCCTAACCTTCGGTCCTTGCCCTTGGGCCCGCTTGTGTTGAGAGAAGGTGCCTCCCTGGCCTCATACCTCCCTGCTCTGCTGACCTCCTGGCTTGACCACAGACATGCCACTATGGGCAGAGGTGGCAGCTGGGCACCTGGATGCCCAGCTAAGGCTGGTTACCGTCGCTGTGGCTGCCCCGCTCGCCATGCTGGCTGACTGTGGTCCGTCTGGTGCAGGCACAGCCCTGCCTGCCTGCCTGGGTTGAGTCCCTGCTGCCAGCTCACCTCCCCAGGGCAGCACCTGCCCCTGCTGCTCCCTGGCACCCCAGGCTTCAGAGCAGCCCTATTTCCTTTTCACAAACAGATGTAAGACACAAGAAAAAGGTTTCCTCATTATTTTTTATCTTGGCCAAATACAGCTGACTGCTTTTGGTGAGCAGAAGTCCCTTCATAATTCTACGCTTATGATGACATAGCTTAAATGTTATTGTGAATTGACAAAAAAATCCGCATTTAGATGGAAACTTTCCCCAGAAACTGTGTCCTTCCAAGACAGCTGCCTATCTGATCCTCACATATGAACCAACTATGTCTCGGAAATAAACGATGAAACTTCCTGTAATTTGAAATGGAGATTGTGGAGTGCTTTCAGCACATGTACACACCAGCAGCTCCTCGCCGCACACAGCTAGCTGGCGTGTAGTGTGTACAAACCCTGACTCAGCGAGACAGCTCAAGTCAGTCTGAAACAAATCTGCCTTGCCCATCACACTGGTAGGGCTCAGGGTAATAAACACACCACCCTGGCATCTGGGCCATATTTGGCGTGCCTTTGGTAAGGTGGATGGAGCAATGCTAATGAGCACCAACCAGTGTTCACCTTCTGTCATCCAACCTCAGTTAAACACGTTCAGGAGAGAAAGCAGAGTTGTAACTCTCTGTTGCAGACAATGCATTATATACCATCTGAAGAAAAAAAGGCAGGCAAAAAATGCTTTTCACTGGCTCAATAAGGAGATACTCATTGTCACAATACTGCACAGAGGTAGGATTCAAACCAAATCTACTACCAGCTAACCATTTAGACATAAACACTTTGAAATATTACTTCACTTAGTTTGTACTTTTTGAGGGAAGAATTGGGTCCTCTGCTTGTTTTGTGTTAGTACAGTGATTAGCACAATGAGGCTTTGATCAATTATTCAATAGCTGAGGCATTTAAGAAGTATCAGAAAATTGCCCAGTGCAACTGGCAGATAACCTCACTGGTTGTCACAGGACAGACTAAGGACAGGATAGAACAAAGGCAATGACTTTGCAAAGAAGATATAGGCAAAATGATACCTTTTTTTGGTATCATTTTTTTTCTGCTCTGCCTACACCCTATGTAGCCTGAATAAAAAAACAAAGCTTTTCAATAATTGCTCTGTTTTAAGAAGCAGACATTAATTACCATATTAAACTAAAGGGAGAACGATGGAATCTAGAATGACCTTTGATTTTCCAAGTAGTTTAACTTTAAAAAATTCTAGTCTTCCTTTTGGGTAACTACGATAGTCAAGAATCAAAACTTTACAATATTAGTGGTGTAACCCAAAGCAAAAAGATATGTTATTTCAGCGCCATGTGTACCTCTAATACACTGAAGTGATCTCAGGCACTGCATGATGATTGATTGCTGAGATTTTCCATATTATTAATTTTACTCTGATTTACTAATTTTCTATATTTATATTTTTATAACACATTTTGGTGTTTCTAAGGCTAAACATTTTGTTTCCAGCGTCTTCTCTAACTAGTCATAGTTGAATGATGTGACTGATTAAAAATGGATTACGCTGCATTGGGTATTTCCATTATGTCTTCAGCCTGTGCCTAATAGCAGTGTTTTTCTTACTACAAAATATTTTGGTTTTCATGAAGAAGTCCAGTGACAGAGATAAAAACAAAGATTAAATTATCCAAACACAGATGCTCAAAAGCAAACATACAAAAACCTCTGTATGAGGATCCTTAGAAAAGTAATGCCTTAATTTGTTAGAGAACACATATTAAGAATATCAGATTAGAGGGACATGCTAAGCCTCAGATTTTGTTCCTGGTTATTGAAGGAAGCCACTTCATAAAATTCCATTTCTTAAAATGACTGATTTTGTCTGTGAAACAGCGACAGGCTTTTTGCCTCATTTCATCATTTGGGAAGGTATGTGATCGTCAGAAAACTTTCAATTTCCAGTCCAAACATACAACCAGTGGACACTGTCTGTACAGTCTGTTCCAGGGGTTCCCCTAAGTGACATTTCTTGCATAAATAGCTTCTGCCACGTAAATGCCTACATAGAGGTAAATTTTTTCCATCCAGTCGTCTTTGTGACCTAAGTAATTCTTCCAATTTCTTCAAACAGTAGTATACCCCCCCACTCATTCAGTGCCCATTTCCCTACAGACTCACCTATACATACCCTTGTTTACTACTTTTTGTTTTCTAGGATCCTCTGGACTTGTCTCTGTATTTTTTAGCTTTTTGCCTGAGTAAACACTGCATAGTATTAACAGATTCACCAGCTATGTGCAAGGGAAGGGAGGAAGCCTCCTCCCAGCCTTTAGTTGTATGCTAGGCCCCTTCTCACAGAGGAGAAGCTGCAGATGACATGGCACCTGGTCATAGTTCAGCTGGGGAAAAGATCTTCAGCTCTGACAGACTGACGCTTGTTAAGACTGACAGTTAACATTTCTAACTATGAACAGAATTTTCAGGTACTCGCATTGAAAGATAGTGATTTAAGATGTTGATTCAGGCAATTAATTGGAATAAGCTGTGCGGTGCAGCCAACATGCTGCAGGGAAGGGAGGCCATCCAAAGGGACCTTGACAGGTTTGAGAGGTGGGCTCATGCAAAATTTGTGAAGTTCAACAAGGCCAAGTGCAAGGTCCTGCGTATAGGTCAAGGCAATCCCAAGCACAAATACAGGCTGGGCAGAGAATGGATTGAGAGCAGCTCTGCAGAGAAGGACTTGGGAGTTTTGATAGATGAAAACTGAATATGAGCCACTATTGTGCGCTCACAGTCCAGAAAAACAATTGTGTTCTGGGCTGCATCAGGATAAATGTGGCCAGCAGCTCAAGGGAGGTGGTTCAGTGATTCTGCTCAGACCTCGTGCAGACCTGAGGTGAGACCTCGTACTGTGTTCAGCTCTGGAGCCCCAGCATAAGAAAGAAATAGACCTGCTCAAGTGGGTCCAGAGGATGGCCATGAAGATGATCAGGGGGCTGGAACACCTCCCATATGAGGACAGGGTGAGAGAGTTGAAGACTCTGAAGACTTCAGAGGGGATCTTATAAGTGGCCTTCTGGTGCTTAAAGGGAGCCTACAGGAAAGATGGAGAGTGTAGCGATAGGACAAGGGGTAACGCTTTTAAACTGAAAGAGGGTAGGTTTAGATTAGATATTAGAAAAAAATTCTTTACTGTGAGGGTGGTGAGGCACTGGAACAGGTTGCCCAGAGAAGCTGTGGATACCTTCTCCCTGGAAATGTTCCAGGCCAGGTTGGATGGGGCTTTGAGCAATCTATCTAATGCAAGGTGTCCCCGCCCATGGCAGGGGGGTTGGAACTAGATGATCTTTAAGGTCTTTTCCAGCTCAAATAATTCAAGGATTCTATGATGTTTCTATGAAATATATAACTGTCTTAACAGTTTCTGTAATGACCTAGACATCTTGTTATCCAGGCAACTTTACTAGGTGCATCATAACCAGGTATCTGTGAATTTCCCAGCTGATCAAAAGCAATTTTTTTTATTAGCTTCTCAGTATTCCCTAATTCTCATCTTAGCCTGAAGAAAAGGAAAACCCCACAGTGACACATGAAAGAACAAGAAAACAGGCACAATAGAAAGCACAGCATTGCTTAATGAATTGGGAAAGGAATGAGAACACCTGCCTTGTAGCTTTTTGTTTACAAGGTCCTTCCTCCAACACTACTTAGGGAGCATGTACTTGCCCTGTTTTTCCAACTATCAGACACCAAGTAACCAAGGAGTAGATTCAAGCAGGAAGTCGAGGAGGGTAATTTTTAATGTCCACTCTGTCTTTATGTATAGGATCTGTGCCCTCACGTTTTGTCTAACTATAAGTTAGGTTGTCACTTACAGGTATAAGCTAACTTTATATAAACCAGATTTAAAGTGACTGAATCTGTTTACACTTGAAGTTGCAGCAGCTTCATTAAATGGGTTCAGCATTCCGCTAAACAACCATACCTTTCTGCTTACTGACGTTCTCCAATACAGATATCCCACAATAAAGTAAAGCACCACAAATGCCAAATGATTGAACACAGTGAATATGTTCTTTGCATACCCATGTCCTAAAGCACTTTTTGCCTTAGGAAAAGAAAAAAAAGAACTGAAAAATACCTCACAATTCATTACACATGCAAGAATTTGAATGACTCACTTGTTTTAAGAGTATAATCCACAGATGGTTGGTCAAATAGGTAGGCATTCCTTCTCAAAGGCTGATATGGTATGAAAAATTACTTAATCACGCTATAGTGGCTTCTGAATGCAACTGTTTTTTCAACAGCCCATAGCCCTTTCTTAGTTGTATAGGAACACGATAACCCTCCACACAAACACAAGGCATGAGAACAGGTGTGAGGAAAAATTAATTGAAGTTGTAAGTAGCTGATCAGTTGAGCACAGAGATTGTGGTTTCTCTAGAGTCACTCAAGCCAGTGTCAGCAATGAAACTGGAATGCGATATCACATAGCATGTGAATCAGCACTGTCAAACACGTTCACCTTCACACTGACAGTTGTGTACAAAGGTGCTAGCCTGCAGCCAGAGTTTCTCAGTCTCTGCAAAAGAAAATGAATCATTCATTGCTTTCTCATTAGAGATATCCCTTCCTTATAACATTCAGGCTCAAATTTAAAATTTCAGACACACTAAAGCATACAGTGTTGATGGTCTGAGTCCTGTTTCCTTACAATTCCAATAACAGTTTTCAGGAATAATTTGGATTAAATTATCTGCACCAGAAATATCCTTCTCAGCAGAGTATAAAGTGGGAGTAGACATGGTCTTCTGGTTGGTTTCCATCAACAGAGCAGATTGAGAGCTCCAAATATAGTTGGCACATTACCAGGTATTCCGAATATTATAATATACTGCTACTCTGTATCAATGAAGTCCCAAACAGAAGAATGTATTTGCAATAAATCTGTGTCTTCCCTTATAGAACAAACTTGGTCCTTGAAGGTTAAACACTACTTAAGGGTGGAAGGAGATAAGCCATCCTATAAAGGAAGCCTTTAATCAGCAATAAATACAATGAAGGAAAGTAAGATCATCCTGTTGGAAAGCAGTGTGAAAGGAAACACAGAACCATTTCCTCCTAAAACCACACACTGACCATGCTATTAATTCCCAGGACAAGTATTTAGCTGCAGCTCCTAAAATTATCAGCTGCATCATAAGGTGAGATCAACTCCTGCTATTTCCTATGGAACTCATGCAAAAACTTGATAGGAAACAAACTGAAGGCAAAGATGTTTGAAAAGTCAGGAGAGATTTTTCAAAGATGCACCTGCATTTTGGTGCTTTTTTTCCCAGCTGTACTCATGCCATAGACAACAGAAACCTGTGCAAGCAAGGTAAGGCCACTTTACCAATTATTTCTGTGAGTGGTGCCAGAGTATTGAGCCGGAAATGCACTGAGAACTGTCAGTAGGAAAGGCCATCTTCCTGTTTAATAAGAATGCTGCCTAACAAAACACTTCATTGAAGAGCCTTATGGCTGCGGATGTTAAAATGCCCCAGAGACGGAAGGACACTGAATGACTTAGGGTTTGGCAAATTCACCTCCTGAATGTTGTTGGTTGCCAAGAAAATTCATTCTGACTCACAAGCAGCTATATGTATTGTTCCATGAACGGATATGAATATGTGTAGTACTTGCACCGATGGCCCTTAAAAGCAGTTTAAAATCTCCAGTAGTTTTAGTAGATTGCTATCTGGCCTGAAGAATAGTTCTGGTTTGCACAGGAGACCTCCTTAGGCTCTCTGAATGCCACTTGTCCAAAAAGACCTCTGGCAAGTGGCCTGCCTGGGAAAAGCAGAGCAAAAGCGTGGAACTGGAGGTGACCTGGTAATGTGTCAGCAAGGAGTGGCAGGCCTGAAAAAGACAGTACAAAGCCAAAATGGGATAGAGGCATATAATCAAAGGCTATTTTACTAAAACATTTCTGCCCTGCAGAGTTCATTTTTTTTATCCTGTGCCACAGGAACCCTGAGGAAACATCACCTGACCTTCCCCATGCCGATGCTTGGTGATTGGCAGTGTGTTGACACAACTATCAGGTTATTTAATCACAAAATTTGGGCCCTTAATTGCTAAATTTAGTTCTTAATTATTTCAGAGAATGGCTGACTGAAGGTCTGCACATGTGTTTGTCAAAAAGATTTACAAAGGGACGAAAACCGAGCCTTAGCAGCATGAATGTTCAGACTCTGTTAAAAACAGTTTTGTCTTTGCACATCTAAAATGTTTTCTATCTTGGACAGCAACATGCGCTTCACGTAGTCAAACTACACAGCATTTCTAGGTGGTAAGTAAGCTTTATAGTCCACTAAATGGATATGTATAGTGAGAAACTGAAAAATTCTGACCTACCTAAAGCAACAAAACAACACAGTGGTAAACAATTTGGAGCTAGATAACATTTTCCTACTTTGCTTGATGTTACTCTTTTAGGTTAACTAGCAGAACTCTTCAATTCTGTCTCCAAAAAAAAAAAAATCAAGAATCTTTTCGTTCCATACATGTGGGATCTTCCCATTCTACACTGGCCAGGCTTGAAATCATAGGCTTCTTGCCATATTAAAACAAAACAAAACAAAACAAAACAACCCAACCCCCAAACTGTTAAGTTTCAAGAAAGTTGCCTGCATGTCACAAGTTTCTGTTTCCATTAGCTTCGTGCTTGGAATAAAATTTTTAAATCACATGCAATGAGGATATGTCCCTTGCATCTTGTAACATCACTTTCCTGGAGTCCACACTCCAGCTGTTGATGTTTGTGTACATAAGGACATGTTAATGGTTTTGAAAGGGAGATAAATGGACAAGACACACCATAAACAGTGAAGACATCAACATAAAGCAGGGCTCAAAGAGGCATCTACATCCCCTCAAAAGCTGGAACAGAGGAATACTTAAGAACCTTCTCTCTTACTGGCATGGGCACCAGGGCAGAACTGCCCAGATTTGGAGTCCAGAAACACTGCTGCTCTTTGTAAGTGTAAAGGAGCTCAGCCTAATTTTTTTGCTGAGAATTCACTGCTTGTTTTAATGTCCCCACAAAGTATTTGGCAGCAGCACAAAGGTTTCTTCAGACAGCTGTGGGATATTACTGAGCACTTCATGCTCCTAGCAATGCACTAATTACCTAACCACTGTATAATTAAGGGCTTTGTTGAGGTCCAGTGACATATTTGTGCATTTGAAGTGCTACACCTTGTTTTATAGGTCAGATTGACATGCACCAAGAATAAAGCCTAATTTCTTGCCAAAACTTTATCTGCAAAGGTGGATTCTTTAGTAGTGCTTCATAGCTGCTGGAGTGTAGTCCATCCCCAGCCTTCCCCACTTGTCCTGCCTTGGAACATTATCATTCTCTGCATTAGCTTTTAGTCACCATTAAAGCCCTGGTGCTCTGTTAGAGAACTGCCTTGGCTCTCTCAACATCAGAGCAGCTAAACATTGAGCCTTTTGTTCTCATCACCCAGTGAAAAGAGAATGAAATTCCTAAGTGGATGATTCTATCTTATTTGATCATCGTTTATAATTTCTTCCTTTGTTTCCTGTCATGGATTTCCCTGGGAAAGAAACAAAGAAGCTTTCCCTGACTGGTGTGTGATTTCCCTGCCCTTCTGCTGACAAACCGAATGGTTGGTGCTGACTGGTGATAATATTACACTCTATGCAAGATGCAAAGGGGAAATGACCTGTCAGCACTCAAATAATGAAACTTGCAACTGTTACATTTCACTGCTGTGACTTACTTGTATTTCTATCTTTTTAGAGCCTTCTTCACTCTGGAAAATCTCAGAGAAATGTTAAAACACATTCAGGAATTAAAAGGCTGGTTCTACCAGCTTTTTGTCATGCAAGTGCTTCATGAAAATGTGCACTGAAATCACAGGGATGACTCATACAAATGCCTGCAGAGGAAAGCACCATTCTTCTATTCTAAGTAGTAAGTACATTTACGGAGTGTACTATATGCATTGTCTGCAGGATGGGAGATTACACCTCTAAAACAGGCATCAGTAGAGCTGATAAAAATTTTAAACAACTTGAATGACAAACACAGGTCACCTTCAGATGCCTAACTTTTTCTTTTAAGTGCCATTTCACGTTTCAGGACCCAGCGGCATAAAGATATGAGAACTACTTGAAATGTTATCAATCCTCTGCATTTTACCAGTTCATCACTATCTGCTCCTTTCATGGACCGGTATTTCAGAGGATTTAAGGAATTCTGGCTCGAGGTTTGATATATGTAGACAGAAAGATCAAATATTGTCTAAAAGGATTAGATGAGTTTTGCAAAAATCTCACATGTAGGAAAAAAAAAGAGAAAAGAAAAAAAAATTGTAAGTAGAGACTAGCATGTTAAATAAAGCTCACAAGGCAGTATAATAGAGAAGCAATATTCTGGGCAACTATGTATATTCCAACCCGCTGGTGTAGTAGAAACTATAGACTGACTTTTCTCCAGTGACTGAAACCTCTTGAGGCTTAATGTAATTTAACCTGCTTTTCTAAGGAAGTATGTTCAATGTAGGTTTTGGCAACATTTTATTTTTCACACATGATGAATTAACCAGCAAAACATCCTGCCCTTTCTCATACAGATGAAAGAAACGGTGTGATTTTCCATGAGAGATTTTCTCCTCAATAGATTTTAAAAAAAAAAGAAAAAGAAAAAAGAAAACACAGAGGAAACCCCAATCTAAGGTTTCTCCATTGAAAACATTACATTTGGTAGAATATTCACTCTTATGGGAACTGAAATGAGATACCAACTTCTGAAAGTTCTTTTACATGGGATTTTGCATATCCATCGTATCTGCAGTTTTGGGTGTTTTTCATAACCATAAGAGCCCCCACTGACTAGGATGACTTGAAAACTTCAGTTACTCATTACTCCATGTCTTTCTGGCCTATAGAGGAGGTTGGGTAAGAAAGGCACAGGGCTGAAACTCATGGTGTTCCCAGAAAATGTTTCTGATTCTCTTCCCATGCTCTGCAAGACATGAGGCAAGTCACCGTCAACCTGCTGCAAAATCTAACTCTGGATAGGGTTATTCATCACCTTTCCATCTATAAAATGAAAAGAGTGCCTTTTTAGAATAGAAAGTCTTCAGGGTAGGGAGGATGTCTTAGCAAGTAGTTGTAAATTTCCTGGCAGTTGGGAAGCCTAATTTCAGCCCTGGCCTCCAGGCAAAACCTTAAAGGTAATGCAAGAGATAATAATAAACTTTGATGCAGCTTCCCTGTGAAGCACCTGGGTGCTATCAGTGATCATTATCTGACTCTCTAGTCTGTTTAATGGCTACTATTGCTTGTAAAGTGCTAAGAGTTACATCTAATGATGGTAGTTTCATATGCCCCCATGAAAAAAAGTAAAATATTTCAAATACCTGATAGCAAAACAGGTGTCAAAGGTGTCTGATCAAGCCCACACATCTCCAGTGGAACAGTGCTACAGGATATGCAGTTGTTAATGGAATTTTTGAAAATCTGTCCAGAATAGGAGAGGCAAGAGCTGAAATTTTGCTTCCCTGAGTGGTGACACTTGGATATATGGGGCTTGCTTCAGTGCAAAGGCAGATGCTAAGCACTTTATAGAAAAAAAATCATGCTGGCCTTTTATTGTTTCGTCCTTCCTCTGTAACTCCTGTCATCTAGATGTAAAAGTAATAAGTTTTTCTGGGTCCTTGTACCATAAAAAAAAATCACAGCTCTCTTCCAAACAAGTTGTTTGGAAGCAGTCAAGCAGAATGAAGCTGGAAGAACAATGATAGCTGGAACTATAGGCTGAAAACACCTTTGAAACATGGTTGTACCCAGAAAGAAGAGAAGACCTGAGGCCTCTCATTCAAATAACTAGATCTGAAGAGGTCTGAAAGACAAAGCCATACATATGGCTAGTCCTGAATAACAGCTGTTCTAAAAGACGTATTTCTTTTTTACAGAAGAATTTCATTTTATCTTCTATATCTGTAATACTACTTCTTCTAATTCCAGGAGTAGATAGAGTGATTCTGGTGTAAGACCGTATATAAGATCTATTGGTGTTCCAGTTTAAAATAAATGTGCTGTATTATTTTAAATTACATGTGTATAAAGTCAGTCCTCATATTCTCTGCCATCCACCGTCAAAACAGATACAGCATATCCTCTAAAGTACAAGGAATCAAAAACTGTTGAGTAGATAATGATCTCAACATGAATGAGCTTGTAGCAGCAAAACCAGTTTCTACAGGGAGATAGGCATTCTGTGGGTGCTACTATTGAATATAGTAATTTTCATGCAATCATTTATGTGGGAGTGTCCCTAACCTCTGGTACCTTGCTGAAAACAAATGTCATGTGATACTCAGATACTTAGTTGATTTTTTACTTCTATTTCAAGATATGTCTAGTTCAAGTCTGGGCCAAAGGATAATTAAAAAACTATGCCTTTTCAGATTTAGGAAATTAGTATGCTTTATGTTCCACTACAGAAGCTGTTTTTGTGTGTCTTGTTCATGCAACTTAGTGATCAGGGACTAGAAATATCAAGCACTAATTAATTCTTATTCTCCTCTGGTGATGGTCCCACCTGCAAGCTGTGATGGTCCTGCCTTTTCTGGGGTCACTGAAAGAGCAAGCCTTGCTATGTGAGCCTTCACTGATGGTGGTATCATATCCACACACATGCGCATGTTCCTGCACATTTCTGTTTCCTCCCTTAAGCTTTGGAAGTGCTAAGGAGAAGCTGAAGTGCTGTGCCCTAGCCAAGAGCATGTAAGCCCCAAAGAGTTCAGGTTCTAGATAAGAAATAGAAAGTAAAGAAAGTACTGGGTGAAAGGAAGCACTGGTAGCCCAATTTCATAGATGAGAGTCAATTTGAATATATATTAAAGGTCAGTTTCAAGAGGTACATACAACAGCAAGACCTTCAGAGGTAGCTAGACTAGTTAAACTCTTGAACTCTTCAGTGAGTTACCCGTGAGTAGGGTCAAGTTCCAAAACACTGTTCCTCTGCATCCATAACTGGAGGCCAGATCTGTGGCAGGTTAAAATCAGAACACATCTCTTGCACTTGGGACAAACAGAAGCTTAATACAGAAACTGGCTTTGGATATTGCTATTTGGTGCTGAGCCTGGCTTTTTCTGTACAGCAAATACTCTGGCTGGCTAATTCTCTCCAAGTGCATTAAGCCACATCTCTTGCAGAACAACCATTCTCTACCTGGAGAAGACCCAGCATCTTTCCTCCTTAAGATTTAGCAAGCTACAGTTTTATTATCATAAAACTGCTGGTCCCAGAAAACTTCTGTTACGGGCTAGCTAATCAAATCAATATACAGTCCAAAAGGAGACCAGCAGAAGTCTATTTTCTGGCTATTTTGATATGTGTTGAGTTCAAGTAAGAATCATCCCAGGTTCAGGATAGAAAATCCTAAGTACACTGGAATCCCTTGAAACTCTCAGGTTTCAACTTTCTGTATTCCTTATCCTATTAATTCTTGTATCTTCTTATAATTCCTCCTCACCTTCTCAATATCCTACAGATACTGGATATTAGTTCCAGCCACAGCTCCACAGCTGTGGGTGAGCCTGACTGCCTTGACACCTTGCAAAAAGTCACTGGGAGAGTCTGTCTGCCTCTTCTCAGCAGGCTCTACTATCTCTGTACTACACCACCCATTAGTTCTGTTTCCCAGGGTGGCACTGACTGACTTGCCTTATATTTAGCTACTGCAAGTCTCATGATGTTTCAGAATGTCCTCAGGTAAACTTACTAATACCTCTGTCAAATCCATGAGTCAAGCCAGACAGCTTCTACTGTCTCACATGCTAAAAAGGTTAGTCCTCTATAGTCTTTTCTGATCAGAAAAGCCTGTGTATTAGGTGAGACAGCCTTACCTTAATACATCTGCTTGTTTGAGATTTTCTCAACCAGACAGCCAATAAGATTCCAATAACCAAAGGTAAGGAATAGATGTTCCTACAAAAGGTGCAATACTTTACACTGCAAACAGAAAGTAACCTTGTAAGGCCTCTTCTTTAGCTAGATCTCAGGACACAGGATGTACAGCCTAAAGGTCAGAACTTCTCATTGCTAGGGTGCCTTCCACAAACAGCCAGAACTGGAGGAAGAGCTACAACAGGTTGCCAAGATGTATCAGCAGAAAAGGTGGAATTTCTGTCTTGTTTCCATTATGTTACCGTTTTCTTCTCTCCGTACAACCCTGTAATCTCTGTTTTCTTCACAGAGATATAGATAAAGACGCTTGGAAGCGCTGGCTTTCATGACACTAGAGTTTGGATTTTGCCAGGGCAAAGATCAGCAATGTGGTCATCTATGAGAGATCTGCTAAAAGGCAGCTGCAGATGGGGAAGACCCATCATTCAGTAAGAAACAAAACCATGAAAAGCAGATATAGACCAGTAAGATATGACATAGAAATACAGGAAGATGGACTTTCTCTCTCCTGGATGTGTATCCCAGCTTATTTTTTGTTTTCTCTTCATCCATACCTTCCCTGTTTGTGTGACCCTTTCATATCATCAAGAAGGAGATGGGGGTTCATGAAAGGCAGGGTACATGGAGTACAGTAAACTGGAGAAATGTAGTGAAGTGTCTTGGAGCAAGATAGACGATAAGACCGTTTCCCTCCTTGATGGATCAATCCCACTTGCTAACCCTCTTTCTCCATGTACTTCTTAGGGAGTTGGCTGGTGTGTCTATATCCAAACTGAGCTCTGCAAAGGCCAGCATGAGCAGCTTTCTGCAAACCACTGTCTTGTTTCATGTGTGTGACACTGAGCTCTGCTTTCATCACAGCCCACTTACTTTCCAAAGAGCTCTCAGTCCCTCCAGTCTCAAGTGGAGACAATGATCTTCACTCCCCTCTGCTCATGCTCTGGAGATGTCTCCAGATTCACAAACCTCTTCAGCCCCGGCATAAAGCCTTTGAGGAGTCCTTCCTCAAAGTTTGCACCTCCTATTTAGTTGTTACCTCCTCTCACCTGGATGTGGGGCATGTCTGCATTAGTACATGCTCATGATTTTATCATTTGCGTTCCTGTTTTGCTCATAACTTTCAGAACGGTTTCTGAAAGACTTGGCATCTCTGTTCCCTATTTACCTTAATGGGGACTTTGCCTTGTGATACTCAAATAGGCAAAAATCCCCTTGTAAGACCTAGGCATGTTTTCACAATCGTTCTGTCTGCCTGACAGGGGTATTGGGAAACATCTCAATTACAGTGTGCGCAAGTGCTCTGTAAGACCAAACGACTCCCAACATTCTCTAATGTGTTAATAGGTCTGCTATAACTGTAAAAGGGAAAAAACTCAACAGGAAAGGCAGATATGACCAGTTCCTTCCTTAGACAGTCTCATTGACTTCGGCTCTGCCACTGTAAGCCACCAAACGCAATGGGGAAAGGAATTCAGGGGAAGTAAGCTGGGGCAATGAGCTGCACAATACACGCACAACTTACATGTTGCAGAACAAGATATAGGCCCAGGCAAGTCAGAGCACCACTCAGACTTGTGAACAGCAATGGGGTGTTGCTAAAGTCCAAAAGCAGCTGCAGGCAGGTCTGTAGTGGTCACAGAATAACCTGCATGGTATGGAGAGAGGAGGTCCCAGATTAATCCCTGGCTCTTGAGATTTACCAATTCAGCCTATGCAGGCTGATTAGGGTGCCCTTCTGTTTCTCTCCTTGTTCTTGCTGCTTTTCACTGCCTTATTATGTCAATAACATAAGAACAACAAACTGTTTCAAGCTCACTTTTCTACTAATATTTCAGTGTTTCATCTGTAATTTATTATGCCTCACTCTCTCTCTAGCAAAAAATCAGAATGAGTCTAGAAAGCCACAGATTAACTACAAAATTCAGCCCACTGCATAACTATAGTTTCTCCTATCAACAGATGGGTTTCAGTAGTTTTGTGCTAGTTTTGGCTAGCTGCTAGAAACGGCCCTACAATGAAGAATGGGCTTCTGGGTTGCAATTTCAAAGGCAGTTGAGAGACACAGTATCTTCATTTTATTTCAGACTCAGGATTTTCAGTGCAGGAGCATGCACCTGTGAGAGCAGCTACTGCAAAGGTGGCCCTTTGCCCCTTGTATTCTGAGATTCTGTCCTGGATTCTCAACTCGAACGCAAGATCAGACATCCAGAAAAGAAATGGTTCAGTCAGGCTCTGCTACTGATTTCCAACATATCCTTGAGAAGTGCCATCCCTCCCCTCAATGTCTGCACCTGTAACATGAGACACAGAGAAATTTCCTAATGGCAAAGGAGGTGAGATTGAATTAATGAGTCTGTGAAACACTGTATGAAAAAAATCAAGTACATGGGACACTTACAGAGAAAGAGTATACCGATGCTACATCACTGAAAAAGTCTCTCTAATAGAGTGGTAATCATTAAAAATCTAATGCAGCATCTTAGGTTAAAGGAGAATATGGATTTTAGCCAAGAAAGAAAAACCTGTACTAACCATTTGCTAAATATTGTGGTCTGCACTTTAAGACTTACTTAAAGGCTACACTGGATACCTTTGGACAAAGCTGATGTCTAAGGTAGACCCTTACAACATATTATGATATTTCAGAACAGGGGAGGCAGCTCTACTGGTATTGGCATTCCCTTGAAAACTCCTAAAAGGCATACAGAGACAATTACATTACTTTTCCTGAGAAAAGTGGGGTTTTTTCTCTGGCTGTCCAGGAGCTAGCTCATTACTGGACACTCACACACACAGAGTTCTGTGTGTCTGAATTGATTAACTGTTAAAGGATTTCTAAACCATAATGTATAGCTCATACTATTACAGGGCTCTCAAAAGCCACATTTTTCAATAGGCAATAGTGCTACGTTATAGGACAACTGTTGTATATTCATGAGTTACTTAGCACAGTGAAGTACCCTGTAGTTTGCTAGCACCCTCCATCAGGAGTCTGGAATTAAAATACCCCAAGTCCCTCATTTCAATTTTGTTCCCTTATCTAAAGGGCATGAAAATATGAACAGGACATCGGGGGTATTGAAAGTGTTTCTTAACCACGTGGGGGTAACCACCAGTAGTCCTGCTGGTAACTCAGAACCAGAGATCCCCTCTGTTTCAAAGGTCTTGAGCTTTACTGAATCAAAGCACAGTCCCAAAGACTGAGACTTTGACCTTGCCTCGACATACTCATATATACACTGCACCTGCAAAGAAATAAATTTTATTCGGATTTGCAAACCCAGAAGTAAGCACTCTGCATAGTTATTTTCTTAGCTAGTCCAGCCAAAGGAAAAATTTGCCTGACGGAACATGCCAGCAGTTTGCTGAACAAAGGCTGCTCGTGTTCCAGATAAATTTCCAGCCTTTTTCTGGTTTAATCCCTGACAAATACTCCATAGGCTAATTTCACTTGGTAAAACAGGTTCTGACTATGATGTTTCATCATTAATTGAGTTTTTAGATGGATTCCAGCTCTATGCCAGAGTTGAGAACATTGAGTACGTAATTGGACTTTCCCTGTTCTGAAAACTTGTTTATTTGGCCAGAAAACAGTCATAAAAGGTCACTTGCATGAGTATGAGAAAAAAGCTCGTATCTTGTATAACTTAGGGTTATATAATTATTTTGTGGTTGAAATCACACTGGTGATTTTCTACTTTTGTTGCCACATGACAGATGCCAACCAGCTGCTCTGCTCTCCCTCCAGTGCAGCCTCCTCTCCCCCAGTGCCACCAGAAGGAGATGAGACATACAGAGGACTGAATATTGTAGGAAAACAATCAGCTGTGAGCCAGATACTTTGGTCCCCCAAGCCTGCATAGCACTTGTACAAGCAGCGCAAAGTTGCAGAAGCAGCTCTGACCTCCCCTGCACTGGAATCATTTTTTTCTGTATATAAAAAGAAACAGGGAATGAGTCAGAGAAGTAGGGAGAGAATATGGGAAAAGGAGAGTCATGTTTCAGACCAGGAAAAGGAGGGGGACGAAACACAGCTCTGCAGACCCGAGCAGTTAGCCCAGCTGCTCCTGCCACGCTGCTACACAAGCAGCGCAAGTTGAAATGGTTTCCTGCAGCATGCAGCTAAAAGCTGAAAAGGCACGCTGGAAGCATTTGGGTGAATAGTAGAATTATGCCCCCAAAGTTGTTGTGAAAAGGAGCAAATCCTTAATCACTGCTTGTCAGTTATCCCAGCCTGCCTCACCCTTCCTTGCTTAATGTGGCCTCAGGATTCTGGCACGGAAATTAAAAGAAATAAATCACATCTTCCTGTAGTAAAAATGAGTATTGCAGCATACCAAAAGCCCAGGTATAACCTTTTGCACTTTATTCTGTATATAAGAAAATTTCTTTGTAAATGACAAAAATCTGTTTTTACTCACTTCTTGTGAACTTGGAAATGAAATCTTTGTGTAAGTGGTTTTCTTCTGTCATACATTCACACTTGCTTATTATTGCAGAAGAGTAGGCAAGTGCTGAGCCTATGAGAACATTGGTTTGCCATTGTCTGAATGGTTACAAAATGCTGACTTTTACACAAAATTTTTTACTTCAAAGTTTCTCAGAAGGTCCGAGTTGTTTGCACAGGTTTGCTATTCTAGGGTTGCTTACAAGTGCTGAACTGTAGAAGATGTGCTTGTTACTACATGAAAGGTACTAAGTGCTAGAGGGTTGTTCTGGTATTTTCTTGGGGTTTTGTTGTTGTTTGTCTGGGGTTGGTTTTTTGGTTGGGTTTTGTTGTTGGTTTGTTTGTCATTTTTCATGGAACCAAGGATCAATTGTACGAAAAAAACCCTACAATTAACCAACCCTTCCAAGACCCCATTAAAGCTAAAGTGTAAATTAATTCTATTTTTCATTTCCCCACTTTCTTGTGGCAAATATAAGAACTGTAAAACAAAGTTATGATGTCACCATTTAAATTGCTAGACAGGGTAAAACAGTGGCATTATAAAAACTACATGTTAATTCTTTAATGAACAATTTCTTAACCTATATACAATTAACTACTACAAAATATCAGAAATTATAATATTGTTCTGATGAAGAAAATATCTCTCAATTGTATCCCAACTGCAGGTAAATTCTGTTCTCATTTGCACTATGTAAACAAAGTAGCTCCACTTAATTAAATTCCTGTGGTATCCTGAGGAACCCTAATTTACTGCTCAATTAAAAGAGCTAAGCATTATTGATCAGATGCAAATGACTGTCATTACTTTACAGAAAGGCTCTCATCTTAAAGAAATGGAAGATCCAGCACCTTCATGCACTGTTATGCATATCAACAAGAACAAACTCTGTCTTCCTCATTTTTAACATCTTCCAAACAAAATGAGAATAGAATAGGAATACACAGATAAGAAGCTACATGGATCTTATGAACATGGAAGATACTGATACAGGCAACAGTTTTTACAGGCACTGTGTCCTCTGCCCTAAGGCATTTTAAGGTAATTTGAGCATTTAAATCCCTAAGGCTGGTATCAAAATATCATCTTTAAATGAGAGACAAAGCAGCCTAAGAACCATTTGCCTCAAGGATAATTACATTGAGCAGTAAAGTTAGAACTGACATAAAAGCAACAGAGCAGTCCCATGGCAAAATTACTGGAACTCGTTTATAAAATTTCAAAATATTTTATTAAAGAGGATTTGAAATTATTGCTTTGTAATGGACAGATATATACCTGTGAAGAAGCCCTGCCCTATACAAGGACACATGCTTTCAAAGGGATACTTCAGAATTATGGATGCTGAGCTAGGCCTTTCTGAGATACACAAAGTCTACAGTCTTATCTCACAGCAAAACCTGTCTCAGAATTTAGAATTTTATCTTTCCTAATACTAATATAATAATATTGTATTACCCAAAACTATAAAACCTGAGACTTCTCCTCAGGTAAGGATTATGTTGTATTAATGTTGTCAACAAGATTATGTTGTATTAATATTGTCAACAAGAAATTGCAGCCTCGATGCTGTCTTCAATTACTGTATGGTTGGAATTAATTATTATGACATCTGGTCAATATGACAGCTGCTCCAATGTGTGTGATTCACTGAGTTCACTGTCTAGCAATTTGGTGGTCAGGCTCTGAGCAGCTAGTTTGTGAAAAGGCACCAGGCTGTAACATTCACCCTTTGACTGTTTTTGCAGCTAAGCTCCTTCTTTTCCACTGTCTCTTCTTTTCTGTGAGCTTCTTCCTTCAGTTAGCCAGCCTCATCTCTTTTCGTGGTCTCTCTCATACCAAAGTGCCATACAGCTTCTGGTATATTGCCTGTTCAGTGCACACATTTTCACTCTGTGTTTCCACATGGCTTTTTTTTCATAGCACATTTTCATGGAGTGATGTTTGGAATACTGTGGCCTTTCCATAGTATTTGTGAAACACAGTTCATCCAGTTCCTAGTGAGATGTGAGCTTGGATATAAGTGAACAGAATGTAACCAGCCCTTCATATCAACCTCTTAGTTTACACCAGACTTCTACTGACTCCAAACAAATGTCTGCAACTGACAAAATGTTTACCCATCATTTTAGAAATATTTACAAGAGGAAGTGATAGATAAGGGTGGAAGTGGCCTATAGGTAAGTGTCTTTCTGGAGAAGTCTGCCATTTAAATAGCTGGGCTAGGACGCTCCCTCCCTCACTGTACTCTAACACTAAGAATAGCCCTGTAGACGAATAGCTGGTTGAACTGCAACGGTGCAACCTGCCCGACAGCCCCATCTGGCTGTCCACAACTATCCATACCTTTGAAAACGTAAGGATAACACTGGCTGCTGTTGGTGGTGATGTAGCACTGGTCAGCATGTTCAGGACTGTAAAGATTCTGTTACTGCTTGTGGCAGTTTCTGCTTTTAAGTTCATATGTCGACTCATTTAACTTCAGTCTGTGGAGCAACTTCTGAGGACAGGCTTTGTCTTTCTACTAGAACTCCCCATCCAGGGCCACATCCCTCATTTTGGTGTAGTGAAGCTGACAGTCAGAGTGTACCCTCTCCCTGTGGCAGAGGAAAATCTGGCCCCATTTTTACAATCTCGTGCACTATAACTAGGTCAGTGAATCATACTGGTGACTCACTCCAGCATCTGTTGGTTATAAGCACTTTGATAGATGCCTGTTCTTGAAAAACATTGGTGCAGAGGCCAAGACTTCAGGAAACATGTTTATAGGAATGTTGGTGGGTTTGGATTTGAAATGGGATTTACAAAAAATTAAGTAAAATCCATAGAAAAGCAGATTCATCCCTGTCAACTCATTCTCTGGCTCTATTGACCAATGTCCAAGAGCAGAAGATGGGCCACCAGTTCAAGTTTTCAATCTTCAACTGGCAAGAGTCTGCATCATTACTTTATCATGACATGGTATTAACCTGCTGTAATACAGTGTATTATATGTTGCATCAATCAGGACCCTGCTAGTGACCACAAGGAGCAAAAGTCTTACCTCAAGTGCATTATGAAAAGATTTTGCTTAAATGAATGACATTTTCAAAATACAGTATTTTGCGGGTCCTATGATTTCCTAGCTGAATCCATGCTTCAAGCTTTTTTCCAATAATTGGTAAGGTAAAAAATTATAACTGAGATTCTCCACTGCTCCAGTATACCAAGGAACCTTGAAGTAATGTAGCAACTGTAAAAAGTCTTGCCATGAAATTGTGAAATTTGGTAATACTGACAAACTGGAGGGTGGCTTGCTGCTCCCTCATAGTTAGCTCATAGGAGCATCCAGCCAGGTCGGGAGACTGAGTTTCTACACAGGCTCCTTTGGGTCCACTTCATGACATGGTGTCTTTGTAATAACTCAATTGTTTCCATGGTTTTATTAAGCACAATGAGACTTTAAGCCTTTGAGGCAGCATGAACTCAAAATTCTTGGGTTTTTTGCTGTCTTTACTGTAACTTTCACAATTTCTGAAATTAAAATCTGTTTTTTTCCTCTTCTACTGTTCTCTGGGTCTGTGCTGCTGAGGTGGAGGTAGGGGTGCAACATTGCTGGACACCTGATTTGGGGAATTGTTCAGATTCTGTGTATTCAGCCTCAGCAGAAAGGAGTGGTTTGCATGACTTGATTGTGACTGATTTGATTAATTTACTCCTTCCCCAGGAGTATAGTGCCTTGTAACTGGGTTTGGGAGCAGAACCTCTGACTTTCCTGTGCAAGTAAGGATCATGACATGTTCAGAAGATAAAGAACAAAAAAAAGGCAATCTGAGTAATGTGGTGAATTAGAAACCACATTTTGCAGAATAGTTCTGATCTGCCAGCTGCAGTCTGCTAGTCAAATCCTTGGGCTTTCAAACTTGTGACAAACACATCACTTCCTCTGCAGACCATTTCCACTTAATAGGACATTGTCTCTGAAAGAGACATGTGCTCTGCTTGAAGCGCCAGCTTTGGCAGCCTGTAGGAAGGAACACTTCCTCTTAGACCTCGGAGCTCACAACCTAGTGCTCTGCCATGCTGGTTCTCTGTTTTGACCACTCTATCTCCTTACCACTGGAAATAACCAGCACTAAGATAGGTCCATCATTGTAACATTCACTTTTGGAAAGGAGAGAAAAAAAAAAAAAAAGCCCTCGAAACCATTAAAAGGCAATGTATATACCAATGCTCCTTTGGAGCTATCCTGAGCTTGTCTGCATTAGCCAGCAACGTGTTCTTTATTAGTGTGTCCTCTACTACACTGTCCTAAGGGGCTGCTGCATCACTAACACCAGCTCTGTTGCAATGTCTGCAGAATGTGGGTTCTTCTCAGTAACACACTGATGTCAGACCCACTGAAGACCAATAGAGCCTGGATGATGGTTTGGATGACGAAACTTAGGTCAAGCAAATTTGGCACATGCTCTTGGTAAATGTAACAGATTTGTACATGGGAGGAGACATGATACCTTAAAGGGCACATTTGCTAAGCCTTAGCCCAAAGCTCTTTAGTGAGAGTGAAATAATAAAGCAATGCCCCTCATGGCCTAACGTTACATCTGGCAGCTGCATTTCTATTACAATAGCTTGTTTTTACTGGCTGGATTATCTTGGCCAAGGTTTGATTCAAGCCGTATACAAATGAAAAATTCTAAAAACTGTAATGCTGCCAGCTTGTTTTGTAAAAAAGCGTTCTCAAGGGATGGGGCTGCAAATGTGCAGTGATTTGATATCTTCCTCTCCATGTCTGTGGAAAGAATTGACAGCCTGTGACTAAGGAGATCAATCACACAATGGCAATTACAAGAAATGGAGAATCTCAACTGTGAAAAGATGGTGGAGCAATATTTGGAAATAAGTCATTGATGATACAATGTCTATTCTCAAAAGAAAGGGTGCCTGGAAAGTGACATGTGGGTTTTTGAATGAGAGTTATGCATAAAAAACTTGAATATGGACATTATCGCTAATGATAGAATGAGAGGAAATGGCCTCAAGTTGTGTCAGGGGAGGTTTAGATTAGATATTAGGAAGAAATTCTTCACTGAGAATTTGGTTGGGCACTAGAACAGACTGCCCAGGGAGTTGGTGGAGTCACTATCCCTGGAGGTGTTTAAAAAACAAGTAAATGTAGCACTTGAGGCTATGGTCTAGTGGCTAGAGAGATGTTAGGATGAAGGCTGGACTTGATGATCCTGGTGGTCCTTTCCAACCATAATGATTCTATGAACATAAGACTTAAAAATATCTTATCCATCCTTCATTGAGCTGTTTTATTGTCTCGCCTTCTGCTTTTGCTTAGCTGTCATGACTGCAAAAGCAAATATGGAAGAAGGCAACAAATATTTGCCCAAATAAAAACCCTCTGCACTACCACTACACTGCATTGTAGCCACTCTACAACAAATTACTTTTACACTGAGTGTCTGGCTGCCCTAATGTCAGTGACAGTGCTGGCACTTCTCCATCTATTGCAGCATTAGCAGCCTGACTCCATGGTATTTATGTTCAGGAGTTCGGTCAGCTTTATCCTCTAGATTTGCATGGCTGTGTAGGCAAGTTGCTAAAAATAATCAAATTGTTTCTACTCTAGTATTGTAAATAGACGATAAACACTATTTTGAGGAGAAATTCCTAAAACTGCCAAGGTTACACAATATCATGATGAAGTATAAACACTGCAGATTTCTTTTTCCCGCAGTTAAAATACTTCAAATGCATAAACCCTGGTTCAGAAATGCATTTAAGCAGATATTTTATTTCTGACACATGACTTATAGACAGGTCTGAAAAGGTGTGATTTCTTGAACCAAGAGAGTATGCATTTCAATTACACAGTGCATTCATATCATACTGGCTTGATTATAAGGTAACCTCAAATTTAGGATCATGTTTAATTTTGGAAGCTCAGATATGAAAAAGGAAGAAGAAATTACTAACATTCGCTTTGTTTTGCTGCTCCACAGTCCTCCTGCCCCTTCAGTCCCTGTACCACATACACAGGGGACCTTCCCCAGTCCTGTACATAGCCTCACACAACTTCTTTCCCTCCTGATCCCACCAGGCTCCACAGAGCTGATTGATCCAACTTTCTGTGCCACCCTGCAGCTCCCCAGAGCTCTAGACTGAGGTGATGCTAACAGAGAAGGAAGATTGCAAAAGGGTCTTCTTGACTATATAATAATGACTGGAGAAGGTTGGGCTATTTATATCCCCCACTACCCTCTCCAACAGAGATTATAAAATACACATCTTCACAGGAACAGGCTAAGCAAACAGGACAGTTACCCTCTCAGCCTTCATATTTTTTTATTTCATCCTGCTAGGTGTTTAGCAGTACCTCCCTAGTCATGCAATTATCAACTGCACAACAAGGGGCTTCAGCTAGCACATTGTGCTACTGGAGTAGCATCTGCTCTAAGTACATCTCTTTTGGGTTATTGCTCCCAGGTAAGCCTAAAGCCTGAAGCCTGCTAACAAAAGCCCACGCAGCTTTGTCAAGAACAAATCATGTCAAAACGTGTTTCCTTCTTGGTGCAGAAGACCTACGGACCTAAGGTAAATCTCAGCTATTTCTAAATTATCAATTTTATTGTGGGTTAGAGAATGGAGGTGAAAAGCCAATGCTTCCTACTGTTGGTGAAGAGGAGTATGGTATTGGTTTAAAGACAAACAAAATAAAGATTTAGGCAAACTGGACAAAGTCCAGAGAAGGGCAACATGAATGATAAATCAACTAGAAAACATGCCCTGGATGGAAAGGTTGAAGAAATTGGATTGATAAGGGTCTAGAAAAGAGACAGCTATGAAGGACTATGAGGAAGCACAAAGGTAAAACTTCTATATATGAAAGGATGTTATAAAAAGGAAAGTAATTAAGTCTTCTCCATCTTTAGCAGAAGAAAAATAAGAAGTATAATATGCAGAAGCTGAGAGTTAACACAGACACTGCAATATTATGGAAAAAGCTCTTAAAGAAGTTAGCTGGGGAGGTTTTAAGTCCCATTCACCAGAGATGTGAACACAAATGTGTCCCAGGAATTTATATGGGGTTATATCTGGTGATATTATACATAATATATTATAACATATATCAAATATACCTTATATATATATATTACTGGTACTACCTCAGTGAGGAGGGTCCATGACCTCTCAAAAGTTCCCTTTCATTTTCACACATCTGGGATCACTTTAGTCATATAGGAAAATACAAACACAGAAGTATGATAACTTCCCTAAACTGAGAGAGATTAGAAAGAGCTGAGAGAGAACACAGATCATGAGACTCTAAGTTCTCTGCTGTCATCAATACCTCTTCTCTCCACTATGCACGTAGCACTAAGCACTGAGAAAATTGATATGGATTCCCAAACCTCTCAGTGAAATTCCCAGCTTCCTCATCTTTTTCATACACTATACTTGAAGTGTTAAAACCGGTAACTTAGTGTTACTGAACTGTGGGACAGTGATGTCAGTAATTCTAAATGGTTTTACACTTTTATAGGGATTGTGAATAGAGAATGTGAGGCTGCCTTTGTCTGCCAAGGACACCTATTCCTTTGTGATACTTGTGGAGCTGTGAAAGAATACATGAGTCCTCTGTGTCAACATTTATAGCTTAGTCTGCCCACCATCAAGGAAGGAGCCACCACAGCAGGGACAACCTAGAGTCATACCTAAATTCTACCTGGGGCTTCACTATCCACTTAGGCACTTGCAAAGCCTCAGATGAAACACTGGGTGCAGTTCTAAGTGCCAAGAAGTACAGGAGCCAGTAAGGGACAGAAGGAGATCAACTAATGCATTCAGAGGTTCAGGAAACACTGCCTGTGAGCAGAGATCAGACACTGCATCGGTTGCAGAAAAAGGCAGGAGAGGGAATGCCACAGCAGTCTTCAAGTACACAGGGAGTGTAAAGTGTTTAAATGCCTGTGGTAGACAAGACAAGAACAAACAGATTGCAGTTGCAGTGACTGTAATCCAAGTTTTCATTAGAATAAATTGATGAGGAGCATCACCATCTGTATTGTCACAGGTTTTTTTAAAGTAGGTCATAGATATGTCATAAATAGACTGACCCTGCTTTTGGACAGGGGGTGAAACTAAGGTTCCTTTGAATTCAATTTGTTTTACAATTTGATGAAAGAAATAGTAAAACAGGGCATTGTATTGTAGATGGCTCACTCTTGAGCTTACAACTATAAAAGAAAACAGATCTAAAAAAGTGATGTGTAACCCTCTGCCTCTCAAATTACTTCCTTCTCACAAGACCATGCGGATGTGAATGTTACCATTTCCTGTTATGGTATGCAGAAACAAAAATACTAACATGGGAAAAAAGAACCTCAAGCAAATCACCCTCTTCCTCTTTAATATTTAACACAAGTGCCTTCTGTTCAACAACAACAACAAAATTTCTGATTTATGCCTATTATGGAAATGGAGAAGTGTTTGACACACTAACTGCAAATCTTTCTAACAAACATTACCCCTTCCAGAAATTAATTCCTTGCCTGACATTATAATCTATTATGCAGCCCAAAGCCTCTGTGAGACACACTGCCTTCAGATACCTAGGAATTAGTTAATCTTTTTAATTTGCTGTGGCTGCAAGTTTACCTAATTTCCCTGTGCATCAATCCCTGTTTCCTGGGAATACGGCAAGGTTGAAACCATGATCATATAAGAAAAGTCGCTAAACAAATACATCACAATATACTTAAATCAGTCTTTTCCTTGCCAATACATCAAAATATAGGGAATGGGCTATATAATATGTTGTCCGGAATGCGTATCAGCTACATCCATTACATACAGCTTTTTTAATTACTTAAGCACCATTTTATTTTGGTGTTATTTGGAAGATGCCTTCAGTAGTCATAAAATCTTGAAAGGATTTGAAAACCTGGAAAAGCACCAGTCCTAACTTTCTTTCATTTAGTAAATATGGCTACTATAATTGCTAAAAGAACTTTAATGGCTTGAATAAGGTAAGAGATATTTAGATTCAATAAATGCATTTTCACATGAGAACATCTGCAATTAAAGATCCCTTTTCACAGCTGGAAATATTACTGTAATGAAGATCCTTATTGGGAGCATTTCCATGCTAACTGAGGATTCAAAATAAGAAAAAAAAGTATATCTAAATCTCATTCAAACTCAGGGTTCAGGATACTGGGATTAAGGGTTACTGATTATAAAGCTGCAAAGAGCAGGCTGCAGAAGAGAAGGAAACTGAGACATTCCCACCATCTGCTAAGCAACCAGCTTTGCACAGTGCAAGCACTACAAGAAGCAGAAGAGCTGGGATTCTGACAGGGAACATGGACTATAATCCTGCAGCTAGGGAGCTCTTGGGTGCTTGGATGGACAAGAGAGACCACTAGTGTGGTCAGACCTACTGCCTCGAAAAATTTATCTGAAAAGGCAGTTATCCTTCATTCAAATTGATAAAGACAGATGTAAGACATGAAACACTGGTGTAATTATGTCACCATTTGTACACCTTTCTGCATCTGAAATAACCACTGTGACTGAACTTTCCTGTTTGCTTCTTCAGATCAATAAAATTTGTTAACACACAAATTTCAAATATATGCTATGTTCTTAAATGTAAAGATATTAATAGACAAATTACTGAACAGGAATGGTTTTCTAAACCAGGTTTCCAAAGTAATAAAACACAGAAAATCAGAGATGGTCACAGAGGACAGACCCAGCACCCTCAGTTCTGAAAACTGTGCCAATAACAATACTGGGGACATTGACTCATCAAGCTCTGTTTAAATTCCCGAGTAAACTACTGTACATCTGCATTATATCCTGGAGAAAACCCAGACTTGGGGAGATTTTATCTTCTTCTTTTATGAAGCTCGTTAAAATGACTCTTGGGCAATCTCAGACAACTGAACAGAATTTAGGAAATAAAGAACTCCACTAGCCAAATTGATTGAAATAAGCTAAAGGCGGGTAACTTGTAAGCACGCCAGCTTCAGTTTAGTAAGCCATTTGTGCCTCTTGAGATTAATTTTAACCCAAGTTAATTTGACAAAGGCAAGGAAAAGTTGCTTCACCCATACAGAAGTTCAGATAGTAAAATTCAGATTTGTCTCAGACTTCTAAAAGCATACCTTAACTTTTGAGAGTGACTCTCAAATGCCCCTTTCAATGTAGAAGTCTTTCTGAACAGTCTTAGCCTAAAACATCGCTTTTTTCAGTATATTACCAGTATCTGAGAACAAAGAACATTACAAGGTGGTTTATAATATTAGCTGTAACAATAGCTACCATGAAAGTTCCATGCTTACAAATACAGCAAGGGGTGTATTATAGCCCAGTAAAAGACGGACTGCACTGCAAATAGGTTTGATTGTAACATTTACACTGAAGACTTTTTGGGTTTGCAAGTATTTCACAAGTCAGTTCTGATTACTTCAGATGTAGTCATTGGGTCATATGAACATATCGTAATATTTTTCATAAATACCTGAAAATAAGTTGAATGAAATCTCACAAACTATTATAATTCTATGTGTTACAGTATTTGCAATGTTGATTCAACAAACTCCATTTGTCCTCTCCAGCACATTTCTCTATCATTTCTATTGTTATAATCATAAATTTATATTAAGCAATACCAGAATTGCACTCAAGACACTACAAATGATCACAATATATTTAATGCAGAAAAGAGAAAGACTTGCATAATCAATACTGAGCTCTTAAAACTAGTAAAAGAAAACAACTTGACTTCTCCATATGCTCATAATTTATGAGTATATAATTTCTGGGATAATTATCTTCTTTCCTAGGTTAGGCTAAATCTCTGAACACATCCCTAAAATATTCAGCTTTGCCATGAATTGCATAAACAATTAACAGAAAAACCAACAGCTGAAGCCAAATGTGAGAGGAAGACTATTTCTATGACAGAATAAACCAGCATAATCATGGTTTAGTTCCACATCAATGTCTGTAACTATGCCAGTATGGGGGAAGAAAGATGGAAAGTCTACAAAGTCATTAATTTTTTCCATTCCAAATATTTTTTGGTTCTTACCACATTATTAGTTTACTTCTTTAGGATACTCAAATCAAAATTTTGACACATTAAACTACATCATCTGGTTCATATTCATTGCTCGTTCTACTGACACGTTCAAAGAATACTCAAATAAGAGAAGCAAGATTTACTCTTGCAAAACCTGTATTCTTTCATCCTCTGAGAACATCTTCCAGTATTCCCTCTGTTTTAGCTACAGTTTCAAGTAATTGCTGAGAATAAAGGTAATGGGTTTTTGGTATACAATACTCTGAATTAACCTTGTAATATTTTTCAATGCTAGAGCAATCTTACTAATTATGATCCTCTTTAGTAGCAATAATTTTAATTGAGAAGTAGCACTGGTTTTAACATTCCTGTATTTCATATTAAAGTTTATTCAAAAGTTTTAGGTGCTGCTTACCTGACAGCGATATGTCTTTCCAAACTACTGGTTTGATGAGGCACTCCTCTTTTTGATATCTCATTTTTCATATATATTAGAAGGAGAAAGCAGGTCCAAGACAGGTGTCTCTCCAAAATTAATAGAGAAGATGGGTACAGAAAGTTGGTTTACAATCACAGCAATTGTCTAAATTTCCTAACACCTTGTGATCCACTAAGCTAACAAAATCAGTCATGGGCTTGTCTTTTCCAATAAAATAAAGGTGGCACATGATTCTTTGGTTTGATTTTATAACATTAACCATTTTCTGAATTATTTGTAATGACATCTTCCCTCTGTCATAATTTGTATTCCACTTCACTGATTTCACTTGGCAAAGACTTCTGTGTGGCTTTAGTGGATTTTCAAACATCACCATGCAGCCAAAATGATTCTTTTGGAACAGAATGAGGCAAATGTTTTTTTAAACTCCTGTGTTTTGCTCCAATTCCTTTTAAAAGAATTTGAATTTAAATTGAGCAAGCATGGATACAGGATCGAGTAACCTGACCTAAGTAGATGTCCCTACTTGTGTAGGGAGGTTGGACTAGATGACCTCTGGAGGTCCCTTCCAGCCTGAAACATTCTATGATTCTATGAATATCACTCTGTCATGCCAATGCAATGCCTCTTTGAAACAGCACTGGTGTCCAGTAAATCAGGCTTCAGTGCCATAAAAGTGGGCTACTAAAAAACGTCAGGCCAGATGGGAAAAACCTGAAACAAAAATCACAACGTTTATAATGGAGTGTGGATACATCAGTCAAAATCTGAGATGTAAATTCAAAGGGAAGTCAAATGCTATTTGGCTGGTGGTTAATAGTCATTAACAAATGGAAAATAACAGAAGAAGAGAGACTACAATGTACGGTATGCAGTATCTATGTAGAGGAAATGAATAAAGATGACCCTACAAGGTTGACAGTCGTATTCAGTTTTAAAAAACTACTTAAGTCACATCCTACTTTGTTTAGAAATGCAGCCCACAGTTATGTAAAGAAAGACAGACTTAGCGTCAAGTCATGATTGCATAAACTTATTTACAATAGCATAAATAGAGGAAGCACTGTGAAAAATATGTTGCAAATTTGTCTGATGTTAGACAGTCCTCTCATTCTATTGCAATCATTTTGCTGCTGTGGTGATCAGCAAACTTGGATAGGGAAAGATAGGTCTAAAAATTGTTACTTGCCATCAAAAATACTGAGTATGCAAACAAAGCATAGTTCTGTGTTAGATCTGAGGAATGAGTCGTGGGTAATGAAACTACTAATAGGGTTGCCAAGCATCTGGACTATACTCTTCTGTGGATTCAAGTTCAGATAAGGTGACACCTGAGAAAAGGCAATATGGTATGTACTTCTAAGGAGACACGGACATGCTTCAGGAGAGCTGTGCTATATCCCATATATTTGATATGTTAAGAAGTACTATGAAGGGGAACCTTATTCTTCAGATCCTGGGTTCGGTACAACTAAATCAGTTAATATTTCACTCATGTAAGACTTGGATTTTGAATTCTTTCTTAACTGGATGGAGAACTATCAGTCCTTGCTCTGGCACCAGTACTATCAAATGAAGCACATCTCTATACAACTTCATTATTTTTATCATCACTTTGCCCAGAAACATGGGGAAGGTTGCTTATTAAGCTGTACTTGTACAGTATTATATCCAATTTTCTTATCCAGATCTGGCATGTCTTTAAGTCTGTTGGTAAAATAGTTGCACTCTAAGATCTAATTTACATATCTCTTGACATCAATAGAAACACTGGTACTAAAAGATACTGCTCAGCAGACCCTCACTGTACATTTAAGCATCTATGAAACATCAAAAGAAACGCATGCAAGGACATCATCTAAATACTTCTTCTTCCCCCAAGTCACATTACTGCCCTTCAGAATTTATTTATGCATCTTTTGTATATAATAATTTCAAATGTAGATTTTAATATATGTATTTAAGTACAAAAAGTCTGCCCCTTGAAAGTTTTTGGGTAGGTAAACCTCACACAGCTGTATGACTGCAAGTGTCAGAATCTATTTGTGCATGTCAGCAACAACAAAATAATCCTATAGATTAGCTCCTGACAAGGACAGTAAAGCATAGAGGCATTCGATATTGTTAAAGAGAAGAGACAAGTCTGTTGCATGGGTAGAACACAGAGCTCCAAGCAATACAGGGATTCATGATGTTTAACTCTGTCAGTAAGACCCTTGCTGGGGTACCAAATAAGTGTTGTAAGTTTAATTAGCATGTATGATCCTCTGAAAGCAAGGAATTTTAATGTACTTAAATCCTGTGTTCTTGGTGAAGAAAAGCTAATGAAATACACTAGTTTAAGGGCACCCATTCACTGCTCCTTCGTGAGAGCTGCAAGAAGATCAGTATTATGTGCAACCTAGGAATACAGCTGTAAAATTTACAGATTTTAGCTTTGCAACATTTAAGATGAAAAGAAATATTCAGGCTGTGTTAGAAAGTGTTACCAATGACAATTGAGTAGGAATTTTTTCTATTTCTATACTATTAGAAGTCTTGGTGCAAGTATTACTATGCTAGAATGGAAGGGGGCTAAGGATACTAATATATTTTATTTTGCTCACAAAATTATGATGTGCTCAATATGCAAAGCATTCCAAATAAAAAATTCTATAACAAACTAGGCCAAAGGCAGGGATTTTCTAGAGAACATAAGAAAATCATATGGTAAATCTTATTGAATCCCAGCTCATTCCAGAGCTCACTTGAAATAAGTATAAAGGATTAATGTAAGAAGTGTGGCAATGTTATCTTCTGAAACTCCTGATTTAGCTGTATGTTTTGCATACCTGCTGAACAGCCTTTTGCGTGAAATATGTGGGATCTGTGAAATAATCGAGATGGAGGAATATAAAATCATTGGTATTGACCGATCCTGGTTCAAGGAACATTAGTCCAGCTTTTCATGTGGTGGAGATATTAATCACAGGAAGGAAATCCTTATCAGCATTGAAAGAAGGTGTATCTTTATCAGCCAAACAGTGAACACAATATCCTATTATTTTCTCTTCCTCATTATAATTAACATCACCAGAGAACTGGAAGTCTGATTCAGAATTTTTACAGGTTTTTAATGACTAAAAAGTCAGGAAATGGGAATGGTGATGCAAAAAGTATCTACTTTTCATCTTCCTAGGGATGAGCAGCTCCACTTGAGTGTGCACAGAGCTTCACTGCAGGACAATGGATGTGATGTGTCAGTGCACTGTATATATTCATGTTACCACTGCCCTCCCACTAAATGGCAGTTACTGCAGAAAATACAGAACCAGATGGGAATTTAAAACCACTCCTATTTTATTTTAGTTACATTCCTCTTTTACGTTAAATACACAGATAGAATAATGGACAGGAGAACGGTGAAAGAAAAGGGAAATGGGCTTTAGTGTGTGTTACTAGAAGCAAGCAGTTCATTGCGGAAAAGCAGTATGCCCTATTTTAACCAGTGAAAAAGCAAATAGGTTTCAAATTGTTTAGCTTCATTCTGACAAAATCACCAAAATTCAGAAAGTACTCAACTTCCATGGTCCAAAAGGTCTGACCATCTCTCCAGACTTCAGAATGATGCTGCTTTTTTCAAAATTGTGCTACTATTTTTCCTCCCAACAGGCCCCAAACATACCTTTTTTTTCTATCACGCACTAGCATCTCCATTGTAGCTTCTCTTGTCCCAGTAAGACATGATATTTGCTTTCTTCTAACATGTCCCTGTTACTCCCTACTAGCTTTGTGGAGTCTTTTT
Source organism: Eurystomus gularis (assembly GCA_013400335.1). Classification (NCBI taxonomy): domain Eukaryota; kingdom Metazoa; phylum Chordata; class Aves; order Coraciiformes; family Coraciidae; genus Eurystomus; species Eurystomus gularis. The sequence goes on along the minus strand of VZZY01007851.1, from coordinate 81,432 downwards.
GCGTATAGAGCAAACTACTCAAATTATATCTCCTAATTATCCTTGTATTACCCTTGTTGGGTACCTGGGGAAGGATCTTTTATTCTCCAAGCAAAACATCTTGGAGTTCATTTAATATTCCCTATTAATACTCAAACTTGCTATGCCCTTAAGGCCTGAAAAAAAATGCCTTCATTCTTCAGTCATCTACACTTTGAGAGCAAGAGAAAGATTAGCGGTTGCTTAGCTTTTTCTCCTTCCCTTGCAAGGCATATCAAAATGAGAATGAGTGAGTGATGGCAGAAGAACTGTTGAAATCCTTCCATTCCCTTGGATATTTGACACATGAAACATGTTAGTTAAATGAACTTTGTAAAGGTTTAAGGGTGTAATGACAGGGATTTATGTGCAGGAAGATTTTCTTTACCCATCTTTCCAGCTCAGGAGCACGAATTCTACAGAAGCGTGGGGTATTTTTGCTGCTGATGTACAGCATCTATTGTCATAAACCAGAAAGAGATGACACTTCCTATTTTCTTAGAACATGGGCCTTGGTTACTCTAACATCCATATTCTGTAGCAATCCTTATTCCCAATAGTTAAAATTATGGATTTGTTCGTAATTTCACAGTGATTAGATAGATACACTGCCAGCATTACTAGCTGCTGAACTTTGCCTTCCACACACAAAGCTGTTTTCCCTAATAGGGCTCTTTTTTTAGTACACTTCAACTTCAACTGAACAATGTTTTCCTTGAAAGATGTAGATCTGTAAAACATCTGACAGGAAAAAATAAAAAATTATCAGTACTTGCTGATCCTAGTTGAAAGAACAATAGTTCAGCTTTTTGTCTGCTGGAGATATTAGTTACAAGAATTGACAGATAATGGCAGATAATACTGCTGAATCTGGGAAGCAGCAGAGGGGATTGTTGCTGTTCAGTATGCATGTGTTTTTTTAAAAAGCCTGAAGTTTCATTTTTCAAATGGTGTGCTCTCCAAACAACTAGCATATAAACAGATTTTTGGCAGCCAGTAAACATTCCAGCTAGAATACCAATACCATGTATCAGGGAAAAGTAAACATCTCCTGATTTACTCTAACGTTTCTAGGGGAGGAACTGATTTAATATACTTGACAATTACACACAAACTCCTAATCTTCACAGAAATTAACATCATGTCATACCATAGCAAAGACTGTTTCTGGTACTCGTTATCTTTAAGATTGGAGATCTCAATTTGTCAATATTCCAAGACACATCTCCTAGGTGGGCAGATGTCTATGAACAATGTCCATTTTAAGAGAAGAGAGGTGTATAGGAATTGACTTTGCTGCTGATGGAAATGGTTTGGGAAATCTTTCTAGTACTACTGTCATTGATTTGTCTTTCCAGACTTCATTTTTATGACCTTGATCTAGGCAGCTGAAATATCCATGCCACAGTTTCTCATTTGCTGTCCCAGCAAATAATGGTGTATTATTTGAATTGTGAATTTTTTGAAAGCCTGACTTTCTATGCTTTTATAAAATGCTTAAAACCACAAAATCCTATTCTATTGTAGGCTTTTGAAGGACCAAAACCAGAAAATACATATAGATTGCAACAACTTTCAAAAAATACCTGAAAGAAAAGATATAATATGGTTTTGGGTAGTCAGCTTCAGATGCTTAAGTCAATTTCTCATCAAACTTAAGTTACAACTCATGGATCTTTAAAAGGGGTGAAAAGAAGCACCCACACTTAAAAAAAAAAAAAAATCAGCACTTGTAACGTACTCAAGGTAATTCCATACACTTTATGGATTTGAATCACCTGTTAGCATGGCACGTGACTTTCACTAGCTTTTAAAATTCTAAATATAGACTGCATATATTGAAGTTCCTTATGTAATCTTAAAAATTACTCCACACCCAAACTAAACTAATCTACCATGAGTGACCCAAAACTCTTTTGACTCCATTAGAGACAGCAGGCATGCAAGGAAATGCAATGTCCCCAGTGCTGGGGGAGAACTGTATACTTTGGACTGACAGGCCGCTTTATTTCAAACTTTGTGAAAAAACAAATCTGTTTCAATTAGTAAGTATTAAGGGCTCATGTAACAGCTTGTATTTACAAACTGGAAGATATAAGTGCTCTGACAGACTGTGGAGTATGCAACAACATGAAAATACAAATATTTACCATTTACTTTAAACTATTAGCCCAAACTTTCCAAGGGAAGGCTGATATGGAAGTCAGAAATTTGAGCATCTGAAAAGGTCTTAACTTAAGGGAGTTTATTGTTCTTTATGAATTTTTCCAAAACTATTATGTAGTATCTAGAACAGCAGACTACTTTTCTGAATATTCTCTGAGAGAAATAATTGTGTGTGTGTGGGGGGGTATCACTATGGAGCCATTAAAAATGGAAATAATTAAACCAAACACATCATATGTAGTCACACGCACACTGCCTTCAGGGCACTTCAGTGTTCACGTGATTTCACTGAAGATACCAGTAAGTAGAGCCCTGGAATGGAACTCACAAAATTTACGTTTACAACCCGTGGATCATTTCCCACTGACCTATAAGCAATATAACTTAAACTTTTGGTGCCTCCTGCTGCAGCTAAACCATTTATTCATACTATTGTCTATCCGGAATAGCAGATGCAATTTATGGCTGGTATCCCACACAAATGTAGTGTGTTTATCAGGTTTTTTAGCCTAGACCATGTGTTACAAACTTAACTTTAAAATTATTCAGGAGAACTTTAAGACTTTGCATGGAGATGTTTTCTTAAATTTCTGAGTGGGGTCAATTTTGGCATAGGTGAAGTGCCAGCAGGTGCCTAGAGCAGGTGATTGCTAGGGCACTACTGGAAATGAGTAACAACCAGACCTGCAAGCAATCAGATGTGCTCCTGTGCTTTTCTTTAGAGGAAAGATCAGGGCATGGGAGATGACAGCTCCAGCTGGTGGTGAGGGGAATATATGCCTTTAGCTATATCAGTCCCTGCCATTGCTTTCCTTCCATCCTTCATACACACTTGGGAGCAGCAAAAGCAGCAAGTTGGTCTCTCCTCCGGTTTAAACTGTGTATGCTACTTTTACGGGCATGAGTTTAATTTTGTCTCTTCTTCTTAAAAAGGGCAAAAAAAGAGCTGACCTACTAGCTAGAAAGCATTGAAATACTTTAATTTTTGCCTAATGAGAAAGGCAAAGAAAATACTACTTTCAGTTGTATTTTTAGTGGTAGAAATGTTTAATGGATTGGCTGAAAACCAGGCTGAAAGTTGGATGACCTGCTTCCCAGTTAATGTCAAGGGGATTAAAATAGCTGGCCATCTTCATTATGGAAAAAACTACTAAAAGGAGTCCCTGTTGACCAAAAGCACCACAAAAAAGTATTTGGTGGCTGTGACTCTTAGTGCTACTTCCTCCTACTAATTGTATTCTTATAATCAGAACTCTTACTATTACAGCGAATGATTCTATTAGCATACAATACCACCATCTTTGCACTTCACAATTACATCATCGATCGCTATGAATACAACTGTTTGAAGGTCACAAACTGTGACGTCGGTGGATCTGTGAGGGTGTAGCTAGGGACAAATTTTGACTCATTATTTGTATATGATCAGTCTAATGACCATTTCGATACTGAGCTACTTCATCACAGTGGAAGATGTTTACCATTTCTCTAGAAATTTTTCAAATTATTTAAGTAACGTTCATACATTGCTAACAAATGCAATGCTGCTCTCTTCCTATAATGCACTGAATAGTTTACTTTTAAAACAGTGTGGCAAGCACAACATCTGACAGTGCCACAATTCTTTTCAAAATTACTGTCAGCTGTCAAGACTGCACAGTCCTGGGCTATATCTTTCCTTATGGGAAACAATATTCAGGAACTTGCAGATATAAAGGTAGGCTGTTTATATATTTGTAATCACAAGTTTTGGTTGAGTCTGTTAAGTAATTTAAGACTATGGACAGTGTGACCGTTTCTTTAGTCTAGCTGTGAATACTGGTTAACTCACTGAAATGCTATCTGAGTACTATGGGAAAAAAATTTGGTGCTCCTCAGTTTTCAGCCCAGCTGATAATGTGAGCCATTTCTGTCATTTCTGAGCTCTACCTCTACTTCTGCAATTATAAAACAGCAGCAAGAGTTCTCACTATACCTATTTCACAGAACTACACCTGTTATTTTCTGCAGTCTTACCGTCAGATAGAAATGCTCAGGCATAGATGGAAATGAAGACACATAGGACACCTTAACTGTTACAAACTTTCATGCTTATTTAAAACAAACAACAACAAACCCCTAACAAACTGCAATTCTTTTGTAACTTGATAGAAGATAATAACTTGACCTTACAAATATCGGCTGAAAGGTGCCTGCTAGGCTTGCAAGTTGTGATCCCCACACTCTTGTAGCCAGTCTCTACTGTGAGTAAATTGGTGGCTCACATACCCAAACCAGCAGCATTTAACATACAGCTAGGAAAGAAGTAAAGAATACCCTTCCTGTTTGCCCCATCCTTATGGAGTGACACAATGTGACATTTGCAGCTCCAAACAGCAGTAAGACCAGAAAAACAATCTAAATAAATAACCATATGATTGTCGCAAGCAGCAAACAATCTGAGGGGAGCAGGGAAGAAAAAACCATGAGAGATGGGGGGGAGATGATGAAAGGGTAGTTGGGTTAATGGTCTTTGCTGGGCATGACTCTGATAGTACAAGGGTATCTTTGTGGGAGTATATTCTGGGCTGTCCAGGAAGATTGCCCACAATGAGATAGTTGGAGTAAACCATTGAACATGGTAAGACAACTGTCCTTAGGACAGGAGGTAGGAGGAAAATGGACAAGTCATCAACACCTTTCACATAAATTTTAGAGAATAGCACACACAGACACCTATCTTAGGAACACATCCTATTGTAAATATGACATACTACAGTAAATATGACTAATTCATAGTCCTCCATCACTCAGTTACTTTGCTCATACCATCTTGCTTTTCCTCTTCTAGGTTACTAATTTAATGAAGACCTTCCTGCACTATAAAGTCCACAAGTAATTTTACGGCATACCTACCCAACACAGTATGTTACATGCACCTCAGCAAAAAATGGCAGAAGCATGTACAGCTTCACTAATTTCAGTACTGAGATAAAAAATTATGTAGGACAAGGAAATACATACGTTTTAGGTGAGAACTTAACTCACCCCTCTACCGTTATGCCTGGAAGCTGCATCAGTGCATATTGGGTTGGCACTTCAGCAGACAACAGGATAGTGCGGCTCAGAGGATCTGTTTGTGAACCTTGGCATAAGAGATGTGCTGGAAAGCTGAAGATAAACCAGACATGCTACAGATTTGAGACAGTGGTGTAGCTCATGGAAAAGAAACTTTGAAATAGTTATAACTTGGATGTCTGTGCAACAGAGGTTTGAGTAGTGTTCCTACTTTTGAAACTGTCTACAGGACAATCCAGTGGCACTGCAACTTGTGTAGACACATCCCAAGAAGCTTTAAGCATGAATCTTCATAACTGTGTCAATTCTTCATGCCCAAAAGGGACTCCAGGCCTAACATGCCCCTGCAGCTCTACTAGATGTTAGCTAGTGTAAAGCTACCTTAGGAATACCTACATCAATTGTACTTCCTATCCAGATTAGAGGAAATTTGAGATACAATTTGGAGGGAGTTTACATTAAAGCATACAAATCAGTAACATCCTGGGAAATGAACATTTACTGTTAGCTCCTTTCAGGTTCTGCCCTACAATAACTCTGTTTCTTAAAGTGTGTCAAATCTAGCGAAAACTGAATATGGTGCATGACAGCTACATATCTTTTCTCCAAAGCCTGTTTGTTTTTATATTTTTCACAATAATTAGGATGTTGCCTGCCTCAACCTTCTTATATTTGACGGGTCACTTTGGCTATTTAGCTACTAATTAATGAATTTTAAGAACTGTGTTTTCTACTATTTTATTTCAAAAAAATATAAAAGCCAGTCCAAACCTTATTCTTTCTTTTTTAACCAAGATATCTTAGCTCCTTTCAGCTGTGTTTACAGTCAAACTTCTTGTCAGTATCAGTTCTAGATTACAAGATAAGCCAATGACTTTGAACTCCACAGGGAATTTATTCCAACTCACTGGAGTATTCTTATCATGCTTCAAAAATCTTTAAAAGCTAAACAAAACTAAACAGCCCCCTCTTATTTACACAGAATGGGTTCAAATATGATGTGACCAAATGCCCACGCACTGTCAGGCAGCAGGATGCACTGGTGAATTCTGAGATGTTGTAGACTAGCAGTAAGAACACACAGGGCGTTTTACTGCATAAACTGTACTGCTAGCATTCCCTGAAACATATCCCTCTGCAAATTTTGGCTCATGTGGAACGGTGAAAATAAACAGTTTCCATAATAGGATAGAATAGAATATGTTATGCACCTTGCTTTAATGTGACACCATGTAATTAAGTCCTTTGCTTTATAGTTTGAAAAATTTTTATTCTATTACCGTAGACTACTTTCAAACATTACAGAAACCACTCTTTCCACCTGTCTTTGAACTAAGCTAAGACTTCTTCCCTGTGAGGATATGATGTCATTTCAACCCATGACTCTTGCATATCAGATATCTTCTAGAATGAATATGAGAAAGATAAACTTCTTTTATTTAGTGTTGCTTGTGTGGCAACACCCAGCTACACCTTACTTGCTGGTGAGAGCTGTTTTATTGCTCTATCTGGAACACCAAGAAAAGACACTGCCTTCTGAACAGATCCTACTGGCAATAGGTTTAGTTGCTATCCTACCAGTCCGGTGCAGTGGAGAGAAGAGCCCCAGACATCCTCTGTGGAACTGTTTCTCTTTACATCTTTTCCAGATGTGGCAGATGATTTTCTTTGTGGAATAATACTTTGGGGAACAATCTGCTAGTCTTCAAGGCAAGCAGTTGCCTAAAAATAGTTTTTCTTAGAAGGCCTTACTGAAATTATTTCTGTGAAAGGAGTAATGCTTTTTTTTTCTAGAAAGCAATCAAAGGTATTTATTATGCAGACAAAATATTCACTTTGCTAGTAGAAAGAAATTAAGTGGGCTACAGTTTCACAGCGTGAAACTTATTCCTGGCTAGTCACCTCCAAAACTGAACAGGCTTCAGGATGTCTGGCGCCTTCTTGTTCTTGTATGGTCAAAAATATCAGTTCTTTGTTCTCATGTTTTGAAACCGGAGGGTCATAAGCACATAAAAATGGAACTTGGAAACAGAGTTCATTTCTGCCAAGTTAGAGAAGAACTGTCAAAATTAGACTTTCATTTCTAAAAATGTTATTTTGAAACCAGGACAATCAAAAGGAACTAAATTTGTATGAAGTTCCATTAGAGACAATGAACTTGTCTTAACATTTAATATAATCTGTTCAAAATTATTTGACTTTTTATCCATGGAACTCGGACAATCAAAGGATTATCCGTCAATAGGGATCTTGCCCTACATGTATTTTCTTTCATAGCTGCCCTCATAAGTCCCTCTCTCATTCATATTCACAACCTCCCTAGCAAACCATGGGAACTCAAAAAAGTAGTAGGAAAGTTCAGTAAGTAATATGAATAAGCATCTGTAATGTTAAAGACAAGGTTGTTTCTAGCAACTTTCAGAAAAGTAATGTTCCCTGTCTCCTCATAATTGCTGATGGGTCCATATACCCAGTGGGCCTGAAAATTACTTTTCTTCCCCACTGAAGTCTTAATAAGAGGTGGAGGGTAGATGCTTGAGCTTTGCTTCCATTTCTTCGGCTGCTCTCTATGTTTTCACGTTGCTAGGTGTGAAAAGTTTTGAGGGTTTTTTTTGAGGCAGCTGGAAATAATAGAATGAGGACTTGTACTAAATAGTAACCTAGCCCTGTTCAAGCAACAGTTTGGGAAATCTCTGGCTTAGAATTCAAGCACTAGAATAAAAGGCAGGTCTCTGTCCTGCTCTTCATCCTGACTGTATGACCTTGAAAAATTTACTTTCCCCTAAGAAGTTAAGGCAAATAAATGTATGAGGCAGTCAGGTAAGATGCTCCTATATGAGCATTTTCAGCTAGATGACAAGTAATAGAGTCTACATCTACTGACTATGCCTGCTGCTACATACTTCAGAAAAATCTCATGGCTAGAAAGGAAACTGTGAAAATGTAATGATGGTATCCTGCACCTGCAAACAACCTCGGTTAGTTGCTTTCAGAGAAGGAGCTGTCAATCTTTTCTCACCAGGGTGATCCACTGGGGAAGACTCTGCTAGCAGCACTTAATTTCCAACAGGAAAGAAAGAATGAATAAAAGTCCTTTCCCCAGAAGAAGTGAAAGAAACAGAAACTTCCTGCTGCCACTAAACATGGTGTTCTTGTTTCTGAAGGAAATGGGGAAGTTGCCCCAATATACCTAAAAAGATGTTTGCATGAAAGGTATGCTTCTCCTCAATATTTGGCCTTCAGTCTCTCTTAATCTTTATCCCACAGAGCTGTGTGTACCCTGTCTAAAACTCTTACAGTTAGGTGAGAAAACATCTAATTTTTGATTGCTGATCAGGCTGCACAAAACAAAGAGGCGCACCGTAAGCAAATGAGTTGTATAAGAGCAACGTAAGCATACATCAAGGAGTGGTATCAGCTACTCATCTCATTGCAAAACTCAATGAACGCTCACAAACCATAGGCACTGACACATGGTTGAATTCTCAAGCAGTTAAAAACTCTTGTCTTAGCCAGTTTATCTTCAACCAGGTTCCAAGGAGAGGGTGAAATAAGCCTGCCCCTTAAATTCTTAATGAGATACACAATGGTTTTGCCTGTTCATGATCCCATAAGACTCAGAAATAGCAGAGAGCGGCAAGTGGAACAAATCCTATTCACAAACCAAGTTTAGCAAAGGAAGAGACAATGCCTTTTGTTTGCTCAATGATTTTTCACTGATACACTGTAAAAAATCTCCCTAAAGTTAAAGTTAGAAGGGATTTGAGCTACATAGTTACTTGGCAATGTAAGACCTCTCCAGTAAGTTTTCAACTACTAACCCTTCTCCACAACTTGAAAAGAGTAATTGCTTCAGCAATTACACTCTTCACATATAGTCTTCTCCAAAGTCTAGGGAAGAGGTGGTCAAGTAATAAAATATCAAAATAACAATGGTAGTATTTTTTTTTCAGTTCTCTTTTATCAGTCCCTAAAAGTAGAATTTGTCAGGAAACCAGAGCGCTTGCAGAGGGCCTCACCCCACTCTCTGTGATCCCACAGCTCTTGCCAACTTGCCCAACTCATCACCTTCACTGTGAGCTTCCACACTATTGCAATACAGGTATAAAATACCAGCATTTCAGGTTGAAGAGCTCTTAAAAGTTTTTTTTATTTTCTGCACTGTGTCCTTTCAGTAGTACAGAGTGAAAGCAATACATCTACAAAACCCCAACACGCTCACAACAGTTTGTTTGGCTTCTATATTTGTTCACAGAACTACAGGCAGAAAATACGCTAGCTGAAGAAATACCCTAAAAGCAACACTTAAAACAAGCAAAATTTGAAAAACTGAAAGAAAAACTACTTAATGTAGGAGGGGCTAACATGAAATACATTAGTGTATGTTTGCACAGTACAAAGACCAATGATTATTTGGGTGTTTTTTTTTAATAAACAGACACTAATATACACATGCAATGGACACCAATACAGTAATTGGATATGACACAATAAATTTCTTCTGTTGTTGTGTGTGTTTAAACTGTCAGAATGCAGGCAGCCTAAATCATTGTATCTGAGGGGGCAAGAGAACCCACAAAGAAAGGGGCTGTACCAGGCAGGATATGACAGATGAAGGCATCAGTAAGGATTCTGATCAAAATGGAGTTACAGTCAACTAAGGAGCTTCAGCGTAGGTAGGATGCTATGTGAAGGGCATGCTGTGTGCAGAGCGAAGGGTTACCAGGAATTTAATAACAACTGGCATTTCTGGTTCAATACGTAGTTGAACTGGCACTCTATATTATTTTGCTGGCAGTTGGTCTCACACAAGGCCACAGACTTTGACAGCTCCTATTACTAATTGCATATGATTAAATTGCCTATATTATCCCCCTTCCTCATTTCTTTAGAAGTGTTTCAACATATTCCTAGTCCAAAGCTCTGTATTTAGAACCTTATTTTTCACTTACCATTTCCTTCTCCTCCCCTTTGCTTGACTAAGTGACCCAGCCCTTCCTCTAGCTTTCTCTCCTGGAGTAGCATCCAGGCTCCCTCACTTCCTTTATTATCAAGTAGGACTTGTCTTTTTTTCTTTTTTTTTGGAGGGTGGAGGAAAGATAAAGGAAGGGAAAGGGTAGAGACCAGGATTAAATCAGTGTGCTGTGCATGATCACTGCATTCTTTCTGTGACACCAAGAGAACTTCTTGATCATGTTTCAGAGTTAAATCTTGCCACTGTTTCTCACATTGAGTAATATCCTATTCCTCACCCTGGTGGAATTATTTACTCCTTTAGGAACAAAGGAGCTTGGACCTGCAAGCCCAGTTCCAGCAGGTGTTCATAGTTGGTACTGTTGTACATCTTCCTGATACAAAATTCAAATCATTTATATGTAGCTAGTAATGATTTTAACAATAATGTTAGCAGGTCCAAAACAAGTGCTACCAAGAGTCCTAAAGTTTCTCTATGATTAAGTCATATGCAGTAGATATTTTTTCATAATTACAAAAAATTAAAATCAGGAAAATTATAAAAATATTTCTATGAGCAATTAAACATAAAAAAGATTTACAATTCTGAACACTATGTCATCAACTGCATGCAGGATCACAGCACGTACACTGCATGTTGGACCACTTCAGATTTGAGGCTGTGATCTTTCACAGCAGCTTCCGGCGTTACTTTGTAATCCCAAATACCAAAATTTGCTGCCACAAACCTTTGCATTAATTAGCGTGTGGATGAATGACATTAGACATCTGTTTTGATGACTTGTTTTTCTTAAATTGTAAAGTGGGGATTAATTTTTCTACATAATGATAGGATTAAAAAACCAACAACAAAAAAACCCCAAAAAACCTACTGAGTAGAGAACAACTCTGTACTGGACATGTGAAAGCCAGTGGACAAGATCACATGTGCAAAGCATGTCCAGTTAAACTTTGCTGTGGTTTGTTCAACTCCTATCCCTAAATTAAGACTTTGTTCAGAAAAGGCTGTTCTGAGTCACTGTGCACATCTACTGGGTCACGGGTCCTGAGAGGAAATGTACTGCAAATGCCTCAGTGCGTCCCTTCAGTTGCAAAATTGAACTAGCTGTAAAAGCTCAGACAGATTACAGTGATGGTGTCTGTCTGAAAGACGGTTTCCAAGTGGGATAAGTCAAGGGACTGCAAAACTACAGGTGCCAGGCCTGGCACTTCCAGCAGTGCCTACAGAAAGACAGACTGCATATCTGAATTGTGGCACTCATCCTTCCCACGTGCCTAGAGGATGGTGACAGGCTAAGTGCAGTGAAAAGGTATGAGTTTAGAGGAAAGCAGAATTATTCTCCCAATGAAGTAAGTGGGGGAAAGTTGTAATTATCCCTGTCTGGAATCTGGGATGTTGTGGTTAATATCCCTGTTCTCGTCAATAGTTCAATGAATTTCCCAGCAGTCACAAACAGTCAGGACTTAAGTTTTATGTTCCACACTCTAGAAACACATTTGGACACTGGCTCAACACTGACTCAGTGGGCAAGGTGCCGTTTACTGAATCACAAATACCACTTCCTGTGGGACTCTTTCTGCCTGTAGTATTTCAAAGGAGTGCTTGGCTGGTTAGCTGAGAATCAACCTCATAACTTAAGACAACAAAGTTGTAGAACATACACAGTTTGGGTAGTGTTTGAACAAAATACACTATTACATCCCACAGACTTTGAATGAGGTTATTCCATAGCATTTCATATGGGTTATATGATACTCATGTTTCTTAGGAAGATAAACTAAGATTTTTATAATGGAAAAACAGAAAGCATGTCTACCGTTATACTTCTCTTGCTTTGTGTCCTTCTTCAATGGTGCTGCAAAGCACTTTGTTATAACAGAATGGACATCTTCTTGAATAGAATGATTTTTCCTTATCAAAAGGTCATGACAGCTAAAACTTTCCAAGAGAGTTGGATTTCCATATCTTATGCTGTACAACACTTTTAGAAACAGACAAAACTAAAACAAGCAACTCTTAGGTCACTGTAATATTACACATTTTAAAAACAAAGTATTAGTAGGGGAATTTTACATGGTACTCTTATCACAAATTACACGTATAATTTCATGTGCACATATTGCACCTGACCATACCAGCTCATAAATTCATTGCTAAGTCTACACTGGCAAATGTACTTGTCCTTATGATATGTAAAAGAAAGACAGCAGTCTCTTCCTCTTGGTGTTACATTGTTGGCTGTAAGTAGCTAAATGGTTAATTCCTAGTGAGGATCAGTGAGTTTATCATGAGGTCATGCTTGCATACCAGTGCTAACCACTTCAGCTGTATGTGGGACAGCAGAGCTGTTTCTGCAACCCAGCCAAGCCTAGGCACTCTCCTGCAGTTTTGTGACTCTCCTGCTATGATTTCCATTAGCAAAAGTTTTGGCAAGTTCCGCTTATAAAAATGTCTGTCGAGTACTAGGAATATGCATGAACTAAAGCTGTAATCAGAATTAATGGGTGCTTCTGCTTAGATTTCTCATTGTTAGACCAGCTGTAACTATTGTCATTAAAATACATTTGACTACTTGCATGCCTGCCAAAGAAGCCAATATTTCACATCAAGTATCTGCTTTAATTGGTAATAAGTAGTAAGTCACTTTTCATTCTAAGAGTGCCCAAAGATTTAATTTGCCTGGAGTATGACTTAACTAGATTTCTGAAGAAGTTTGTCCAAAAGGAGATTAGCGATATTGGATATCTATTAGCAATAGAGATAACCGTGAACTGCCAACACAATCAAATTTCCTTCTTACGTTTAGTGCACATGGAACTAGGACATTATTTTGCTGGTAGAGTAACAGAACTAACCTCTTATCCCATACCTGAATGATGAAAACAAGAACCACTGTCAAACTTGAAAATTCAAATCAGAAATTCTTAAATGACATAAGATGGGCTAAGTATGTGTCAGGCACTAAGATCTGAATCAAATCTTTTGCAGTGGATATCATTTCTGTCTTATAGAGACAGCCAAAATAGATCCATAGCATTCACGATATTCCTATATACCCAAAGCTTCAGCTTCTAAGTACATTACTGTGTAATTACCCATAGTCACAACCCAACACAATGCTGCAGAAGATTGCCCTGCTGTAGGATACAGGTGTCAGCAGAAGTGAGATGGCAATAGTACTATACAAAAACTCTTAAGTTCTCTGTTTCCTTCAGTCATTGCATAAGATCTACCATTCCAAGGCTCTGGGATAGAGTATCAGATAAGGACACACTCTTACTGCTAATCATCTGCTTCAAAGCAGTGCTTATAAGCAATAAACGCTTTATCGACATTGTATTTTCTTTTTACTTCTTGACTTCCAGCTGCTCAGCTTTCTGGTTCCTTTTCTCCCTACAAAGTGTTAAAGTAACACTTTAAAAGAAGCATTACTATTGCTTCAAAAGGTAGATCTCATGTCAGGGTTCAGAGAAAGATCTGTCAAACCAAAGGTGCTGAAGCGCTCCTGGTGAGTCACAGCTCCTGGATTCTACCAGCTCTAATTGCATTGGTCCATCTAACATCTGAAGAAATCCTCCAATAACATGAAAGTTGCACCAAGTATTTGGGTATCTATTCTTATTTTCACTTTTATTAAATTGCTGGAACATTCTCATGTCATTTATTAACAACTAAAACATAGTTTATAGTATTTCTTTGCCTTTTGAAGTGTCTGTACTACATAGATACATACTAGAGCTTATACTTATTTTTGATAGTTTTTAAAAGATATTTAAGGTAAAGTTTGCTTGTGTGCCTAGTCTGAAGTTAAACTGTTTCAAGTTATAACACTTGACATATGCTTGCACAGACTTGAAAGTCACATGCTCAAACTGTGGTTTCCATACGTTCCTTAAATGATTTTATCTTTCCTCTTTTTCTTTATTTTCTTATTTTTTGAGTAATCACTCTTCTCAGAACATATCACAGCTAGGGAGAAAACATCTAATGTGCTGATAGAAGGCAGTGCAGAGAAACACAGACATCCAAGTATGCCAAATTATCTTGCTCCAGAGCTGAGTGCTGTGAAACTGTAACTGTGCAGCACTGTCAGTTTAATGAACCTCACTTTCAGGAATCATCTCATGTTAATGTAGTGACATGCTTTGAGAATCAAAGAAAACACCTCTGCCTGGCATTGAATACTATTGTGGAAGCACATACTAATATATCACCAGACTGTCAAAGACAAGATAAATTCCTTTTTCATTATGAATCACGCAACAGAAAGAACAAAAGGCAGTGGAATATCATTAATCACCTAGAACTATCTGAAGCAAGAAAGTGACCTAGTAGCCTACATTATCTTTATTGGAATTTAGCTTGAAAATCATCACTCTTTTGAGCTTAATTTCCACACATACCAAATTCAGGCATGGAAATATTAAAAAAAAAAAAGAAGAAAGAAAGAATAAAAAGGTGCTTGGCCTTGTTCAGAGTGCCCAAGGTAGGTATTGGATGTCCTTATGTCCCATGAGAGCATCCTTAAAAACATTTAACAGGTCCTATGGCATATGGGCTCATAGGATGGCATATGGCTCAAGCTTTTGCAGAACCATCGCACAACTGACATTCAGTGCCTGCACTAGAAATACCCTTTCCCCTCTTAATGCTCATATCAAGTTATATTCTAAGAGCAGGAGCTTGCCAAAAGAGCCAGCAGTAGCAGCACCCACTTTTTACAGTTACCCTGAAAAGAAAGACTGGGATTCCAGGCTCTTGTTAGTCTAAGGCATGAATTTCTAGCTTTTACAGTGAAGAGGGTGTCCTAGGGCAGGAGTCATTCTCCATCTTTTCCAGATGAGAATGAGGCCCTGTAGAGAGAGAAATGGGAGATCTATGAGGCCCAAGTAGTTTCCCAGGAAAGTTGTTCCATTGGAACATATGTTTTACAGTAGGCTTTTTGTATAGTTTTGTGAATACAAGAAAACAGTGATGAGTTATTATGGGCCAAATGCTCATTCCTGTTACACCAGTATAAACACGTTATGAAGTAACTGAGCTTACAGCTGTGAATTTCAGAAGAGGGTTTGGGTCTCTGGTTTAGTAGGTATTTTGGTACCCAGACCACCTATTCTACTGAAAAGAACAGAAGATAAGAATCTCCCTAAGCTGGTTTTCTTTTAAATAACATTCAGTCCAGCGTAAGGCAGTTTTAACTAATATTCAGTACAGTATAATACAGTAGTCTAGGACTTGTCCTGACGTTCCTTACTCCCACTGAGTAATGCTTATTCATAGAAGTAGTTCCATATAATTAATGGTATTACACAGAATATATTAGAAATTTCCATTTATCTCGGGGGAATTCACATAGGCTGGCAAAAGCTTTCCTATTGGACTACAACATGAATGATCATCACCAGATGCCAGGAGGGAAAACCCAATTCTTTCCTATCATCTCTCTTACCTTAACAATATCCCACCCTTCACACTACTTGCAACTCATTCATGCATTGATTACTTCAGAGCTCAGCAAATACAAACTTAACAGTGAAGTTTCTCCTCCAACTCCAGTTAGGGCTTTCTCTAATCTTCTGCTTTTCACAGAGTGGAAGCTATTCTCACCAGAACTGCTCAGAAGCAGAGCTCTGTACTCATTCTCCTCATTCTCCTGAGCTTGGGACCTCCCTTTACACATCAGTAGCCACATTCCACAGCTCTCTTCTTCACTGCCTCTCTTCATACTCTAACTTAACACTTCTTGCCTTGAAATGGCTCTTTTTTGATTCTCTCTTTTTTTTTTCTCTTCATTTTACATCTCACTTGGAAACAAACTAATTTGCCATGTCTATGCTGGTGATGTTACACCTCTACTGTAAACCTCCCTCTCTCTGACAAAGAGTAAATCCACACATCTCTCTGATATCACCTTTTGTAAGACCTTTCATGCTATCATGCTGAACTTAATTATAACAGAGCTCCATCTTTCCTGGTCCTTTTGAGTCCAAAACCACTGTCCTCCACCCTCTTTCTCTACCATTGAAAGCAATGCAAGTTTTCTGCCTGCCAGAAGCCTTTGACAAATGCAATTCCACTTTCCATCTGCACTCAGAAAAGCTCCAGCAAAGGCTTCTCTTACAGAACATACTTTGATCAAGTCATCCTGTACCATCTGCCTGTTCTTCAGTGAGTCAACCATACATATTTTGTTTTCACTGTCAAAACACCTCATGACCTATGCCCTCTAGGCCTATCCTCTCACATTCATTCTTTGGATGCTTACTCCTCCTGAATAACCTGTGGCCAATCTCCACTGCTCACTTACTAACTTTTCTGATATTAACTCCATGGATAAGTGCCTTTCAATCTTTTCCAGCACAACCTTCATTTGCTACTAAGTTCTCCTTCCACTTCTGACAACTACTTACTAAACTTAACACTTCTTTCTTAACCTCCTCCTGGCTAAACCACAGCAATTTCTGAAAGGCAAATGACACTTAACTCTGCCTCTCTTCCCATCTTGCCCCAACACCTTCCACCCTACCATGACTACAACAGCGCTAGCATGCAGCCCAAGATGCTGAGTCTTATACATTTATTAGCATGGACTCTGCTCTACACCTTGTCTTCTCCATCTCTCCTGTAAATATGAGTCTTACTCACTGCTTGGTCTACAGAGACAGGTGAGTATACTCCTGACACTTCTTGGAAACAAAGAGAAGATACACTCGAAAGCTGTTTCAAAAACTCTCAATGATGGAGGCTTTGTTGCATCTCAATTTGAGATACTTTGCTCAAAAAAAACCCTTACATTTAAGAATAAATAAAACATTGTCATTTCCAACAGTTCTAACCAAAATAACAGAATGGAACAAGTCATCGGTACTGCCAAGAAAAAGCCATGGAGACAGACGAGGGAAACAAAGTATTTCTGCTTTACCCTTGGTGGTACTGATGATAGGTGACTAAGTGCCAGAACCTCCTTCTGGAAGAGTTTTCATAAGGATAAAAAAAGGGCCTATTTTGCAAACAAAAAGTGTTTCCAAAAGTTTTTTCTGCTCTGCCTATCATATAGGCTCTGTAATCTCTCTTCGTGTGTGTGTGTTTGATCTTTGTGCATCAACAAAAGCTGCAATTGCTGTAGACAGGATAGGTGTTACAGTTATTGCAGGAGAGCAAGCAAAACTTTGTAGAGCCTAAGTAAATACATCTCTAAAGAAACTTTATGCAACAATCAGCAAACAAAGATTAGGGAAAGCAGCACAGTGTCTATACTGGAAATAAGTTACAGGAAACTAGGAAAAAGGAAGACTGCAGTCAAAACACGAAATGAAGTGGGAGAAAAGATAAATACTATTATTAGAGCGCTTGAGATACATGCTATTAATAGAGTACCAAAGTTATCTCTGTTTCCCCTTTCTTCTCAGCAGTTTCTTTATGAGCTTATGTGGTAAGAATGCTGTTGTTCAGCAGCACCCAGGAAGCAACTTATTTTCAATCCTTAAAAGTATTTTTCCTCTGAATTGTTAAGCAGTTGTTCACTTGCAAGTATACTGAGACTCTGCCTGACACATTGGGCAGTACTGCCCTATGGGCTCTCTATAGTCCCATCTTTCTGCATTTGGTGTCCTTTTTCTTCAGCTGTAAATTCACTGCGGTGTCTTTTTTCTTCAGAGCTTTTTCAGCACTTCATAGAACAGTCCATTACTAACGCCATTAATGTTATGATTACAGAGTTATTTTTCTGTAGCTTGTATTTATTAGATAATTAATGCTTTATAAATTTATACTGCTGCCCACCATTATGGTATCCAGATACTAACAGTCAAAACAATCCTGCCTTTAAGATTTGTAGCACAATTCTTTGCCATGGCTGCAAGCGACCTGCATCTCTAGTGAGCAACAAGGGATACACGCAGCCTAGCTGCTACCCTGGGCAGACAGAGCTCCCTGCCACTCACCCTGCAGCCCTGGATTCTACCTGAGAGGTGCAAGACCTACACAACATAAAGGTTTGTCCCTGGAGGCCAAAATGATAAGAGCAGGCAGGTCACACCCTACTGATAGCAGGGACAATTAATTGTCTCTCCACTAAGACATCTGTTACGGTATTCGTACTGCTTGGCAGGGCAGCCTGTAAAATCGCCACTTCCTTCCCTGTAGGTAGGAACTGTCTATGTTACTTTAAGGATTTGTCTTCCTTCATGAGCAGCAAAGCCAAAGACAGAGGAGGAGGGAGTGGAATCCTGAATGATCTTCCCAGGCAGCCTCTTGTGAAGATGAGCAGTGCCAATTTTCTCACCTGGGTGCATTGTACAGGGGGTTACGGGGTGCTGCTTCCCTGTCTATACCATCACTAGGATACAGCATGCAGAACTCATCCCCCCAAATCAGTTTTCTTCCCAGGCTTTAGCAAATCTATTTTCTCCACAAGTCTGTCAATTGGAGCGCTCTCAGTTTGTTGGTTTTCCTGTGGAATGTGAACCTGATTGACTAACGTACTGCAGAAATAATAGACCAAGCCAGCTGTTTCTGTAAATTTTCGATGTTAGATTTCAATGTGCTATTCCAGATCAGTAAATGGTGGGCAGACATAGGATTCCCTTGAAAAACATCCTACTTCAGAACTTAAGATCACCAAAAGAAGCACAACTAAATCCCTAAAAAATTCTGCATTTGCTTTCTGCCTTCTAGCTTCAGATTCAGAAGTCTTCTCTTCTGGGTTTCCCCCAGTATTACCAGCAACGAGAAACTAAAGATAGACCTAGACCTAAATATAAGCATAATTTAAGGCTATTTAGGATCTTGATGCAACATCTGTAGCTCAGAATAATCTTTGCTTTAGGTATTATCTGTCTCAACTGAGCAGTTTCAACAAATATCAAAGAGATTGGTGATTTTCATAATCAGCGTGTTTACATAAATGCTAAACGAGATACAGAACAGTTTAAAAGCAGGTGCACATCAAGATGATGAAGAAATCCTCAGATGTGATCATCACTGTTCAAAAAAATACCCATATCCGGACAGCTCACTGAAACAACAAAACATTGTATACAAAAAAGAGAACATTTGTCAAGTAGCTACTTTCTATGCATGAATGAAATGGGCTCAGTGACAGGGGATTTCACAGGTGCTCAAGGTGCTCAGCCTGTACCTAGGCTCAGCTTCTAGCCCACTCAGTCGCATTGAAAAATGCAGCTGGAGTATCCAACAAAACTGTGCTTGAGAGGCACTGTATCGTTTTAAAGCTTCAACAACGTTCTCTCCTAGTGTAATAAAATAGCTGAGGCAACAGCAGTTGGTTGGTTGTTGTGACTGAAGCAAGTTTGCAAGGTTTTGATTACACTGGCTTAGTTCAGAGATAAAGCAGCCTACTCCTGCTGCTCGCAAAGCAACAAGTAGCAGTCAACAAGCATCCAGAGAGAGTCCACTCTGCTACATCTACCCACACATGTAAGAGATAAGAGAAAAATAGCAGGCAGCAAGGAAAAGGAACAAAATTTTAAATAAACAAAGAAACCTGAGTAGCTGAATTATACCTAAAGGAAATGAGATCACCATTTGCTTCAGATTCCAACCACAAACAACTGACAAGTAATCAAGAGTCATTAAAGTGCAAGAATTTTTATGAATCACATTCAACTTAAAATCAGCTAGTCTGGAAATCCCTGGGACTCATGCAAGCTATAATTGGAGAGAATACTATTAAAGAGTGAGCTGTATATTTTTAACTATATGAATGGTGATAATGTAACATTTAAAATCTATTGGTTTATATTTAAAATTTTATTGGTTTATTCAGTCATACCTGTTACTATCTCAACAATTAGAAGTAAACAGATTTAAAACACTAACTTGGCTAATATAAAAAATGTTTTAGTGTAAAAGTGCCTGTGTTTTTAAAGGTGAAGCTAAAATATTCTAAAACAACTTTATACTGGAAAATTTCACTTGAACTTGGAACACATTTTATGATTGCCTTGAAAACCTTTCTGCCCTAATCCAAAATTTACTCTAATCCAATAATTGATTCTGAAGCCACATTCCAATACACAAAGCAGTTGTAAATATAGCTATATTCTTTATATTCTATACCCATAGTTGGGGCTACTTAATTCAGTGACAAGCTATTTTCTTAAAAAAAAAAAAACCAAACCAACAGCAAACCATTATCATTATAGAGATGACAAGTCATGTCAAAAGGATCTAGGTGTTTTCTTAGCCTTTGTATTCTTAATCACTAACTAAATACTGACTGTGAGGCTTAACCCTGCTCTTCTATGTAGAGATGACAGTGGTTTAGGCACACAAAACAGCTCACATGCAAATTTAGACCTCTTAGTGTATCTCGAGTAAAGAAGACTTGCAAGTGATTTTTCTATTTCATGGGAAGCCATGTTGGCAAAACTAGTCAAAGGACTAATTCTGATATTACTTACATGTCATACAAAACAGAATGTGCTCCACACAGCCACTAGATTTAAGGCAATATAAAGCCTCAGGCGTATCTGAGCCCTGACTCTGAAAGTGCCTTGAACAGAAGGGGCTGCTCCCCCTGATCTGAGCCCCATTACCTTCAGCAGAGGCTCACAGAAGCACCCGCTTATAGAGCCAGGATCTCAGGTGTAGGGCAGATTTTTAAGCACAGTTGTAATTTTAAGCATTGGAGATTCCTATTAGGCTAGTGAGTGTCCCTGACTGAGAAAATCAATGTGGAATATCAGAGTACCACAGTAAGGGAAATTCTCCCCCAAAGAACAGCACTTTTATGGCAGTTCTTTTTACTAGTATTTACAGAGTTACTTAACTCTCCATGAATTCTATCCTTTTGGGGCTTACTGATGGACTACTAGAATGAATGTGTGGTGGATGTTATTTCCCTTTAGTTTTAGCATTTTATCATCAGCTGTGAAAACTAACACTAGAACTAATAATACCTCCACCCTGGCAACTTCTGCAAAACAATGTAAACCTCACAATCTCTTTCAGTTCACCACCATGAGTTAAAAACCTTGTAGTTATTTAAGAAGCTTGGTGTCTTCATCTGGTTGGAACAGAACATTATATTTTCTAAATTTGCTAAGTTAGGCTGGCCAATTAGTCTGAAACATTTGAGTTACTTGAACTATAAATTAAAATAATCAGCAAGATTTTTATCAGTAACTGAATACAATAAACAAAGGACTGCCTGAATGTAACTGTGATCCTACTAGCTCTACAGGGTTGGATCCACTGCATCTGACCTCTGTTTGAGAGATGTACTATACGACTGCAAGGAGTTCACAGACTTGGGTCACGTGAGCAGCTCACAATAGATGTATACATTTTCTTTACTCTGTGCTATAATCCAGGTACAGACAAGAGACGTATATAAAGTCCTATTATTAAAAGCCCTGAGTCTTCCTCCCTTACATCCTGCCCACACCTCTGCCAAATTCAGGTAAGAGACCAAAGTGATGAAACCACAGACATATGCAAGGAAATAGAACTGAACACTGGAAACCAGAAAGTGGCTTTTAAAATACAAAATTTGTTCATGGGTCTGTACAAGAGTTTCTCTCCAAAGCCCCATAGCTTGTCATTAATCAGTATCTACCGGGCAAATAAGTTCCACTGAGTCTGTCAGAATGCATTTTATACACTGTTCTTCCCAAGCAATTTTTATTTTGAGTTATAAAGACCTTCTTTTCCTCAGTCCTATCACAATCTTATTCTGGAAACATAACATGGCTTCTAAGAGGGCCCTTCTAAATTCTCGAGATGTGCAGTAATGAACAAACTCTGACCCTGAAGCTTCCCTTAGTAGCAGAACTGGTCCTGTTTCACCCCCTCACTCCCTGGGTCTCTGCATTTCCTATCTGTCCAGGCAGGGTCAGCTTTGAGGTCAGGTGGAGGTCTTGCCAGAACTGCCAGACTACAGATTTTCCAAGGTCTCTGCCTTAAGGCAGGGCACAAAACAAGGCTACAAGGGTTTATCTTACCTGAAACCTCACTTCAAATCTTGTTGTGCCAGCTCAGTCAGCTCAGGCACTGGAAATTATCTCATCCATTTCTGCTTCCTTAAGAGTCACTTAATGCTCACAGAGATCATGCAGCCTTGTTTGCTGTGAGGTTACAGGCAGTACCAAAGCAAGCTCATTTGCAGCTAGTTTAGATATATCTTTGCTAAACTATGGTTTCGGTTTATCATTCAACTAGAATTCATTCACCTATGTAGGTGCAAATATTTAGACCAAAGGAATCTGATGGAACTAAAGTGGTACTGCAACCCTGTCAGTTTTGAATCAGTAACTGTTACCGTTACAGGTCAGACTGAAACAAAGTGACACCACAGCCTGGAACACTTCTTCTAGTGGCTTTTTAGATATATAGAATAAAATAATACAGTATTTCAGTAAAACTGAAGTATACAATAAGTGGTACAAAAAGATAGTTTTGAATCTTGCTGCATCTTGTGCTAGAGTGAAGACATATCAAGTTTTTGGCTCTAGGACCTGGGAAACAATTATGAACCTTCAAGTTTTAGAGGGGAAATGGGAAACAGTGCATCTACACAGCTTGTTCAAAGGGGCAGGGAGAATGTCATTGCTCACACTTCTACAGCACTTCTTAGAAAACAACAAATATGGAAGAGGAAACCGAGATGCTCTAGGGTTGACTCTTTTTCCAGAAAGGGAGTTTGAGGAGGTCACTAAGGCCTAGAACCTCTTCCTTGAGACAGTGAAGGAGGAAGGAGAGGAGCAACCTAGCCCTGAGGAGCCTTTCTTTTCCCAGCAACTTGTTACTTCCCTGCTGAACCAAACTATGACCCATTTCTTCATTTGCTTTGTGTAAGGTTGGTGTATTAAAATTCATTAAGTGAGTAAATGCTCCAGCCTAGTTTTGAAGTCTGGATTATTCCCCCTCAGAATTTATTCCCTAGGATAAATTTACTGCACAGCCACTCCTCTGAAGTGAGGAGAGTGTCATAAGGATTCTACCTTGATATTTTCTGCACTGTTTCTTAAAGAATATAATTGATTCTGATATATTGATATATTCAGTCACCACAGAGAGAGAGCAAAATGAGTCTCCTGAAATTCAGAAAGATTTGTTCCTTACCTATGTTCATTTTTGGGCTTCCAGATTGAGCTGTTTCTCTTGACTCAGTTCCTGTCATTCAATGAAGTCAATTCAGTGTACTTTCAGCAGATGTGAGGTTTGTTCTGACATGAGCTTCAAGACCTGAACAGAAAGGAATAGAGAATGTAAGTGGCCAGCATCCAAATCAAAGCATGGTTATGCTGTGGACTTGACACAAATCAAATGTGGGGGGGGAAGAAGAAAGCTAAGACAGACTCATACCAGTGAAGTCAGAAGTCAAACATAGAAGAGTGGTCTCCTTAAACTCTAAATTATCCAGTTATTAAAAACATTCCTCCTGAGGGAAATTCAGGTCACCTCCTGCTGTGACCTGGCCTCTGAAGAAACTGCTCTTCATCAGTTACACAGCCTATGGAGACCTGCTTCAGCTTAGCCACTTACGCTACCTGCAGCTAAACCCCATGACTATGCCCACAAACACTATGGACTGGTTTACTGTTATTCACTGCACTGCTATCCTGCTGCAGCAACAATGCAAAAAACCACATTTAACTGAGCTAGGAAAAAACGATCTATTTTGATGGGCCTGCATTCTTAGGTAGACATCAGTTAGCTCACATCTCCCTCCACATCTTATGAAGTGACCCCACATGAAGTATTTCTTTGGAATACAAAATTCTAGGAAAACCACCACCAATTTCTCAGGAGTGGAAGATTTCTCAAGGACGAGGGAGCTTTAAGTAGCTTTGGAGCAGATGAGTTTAGCGCCTGCTGTGAGCCCCGTGTCCTAAGGGAGCCCAGCCCCGAGCTTCAGCTGGACGCCGCTCTCTGAAAGCACGTTCAGCGCCCGAGCACCCATTCTGGCCCAACACCTCCTCCCCGTGGGCTGCGTTTAACCCACACCTGAATCGATGTCACCCTCTGTTAATTAAGAAATCACTGGCGCTTCTCTCGTGATGCGTAGCACCATACGAACAAAATACACCACACCTGCTCGCCTCTCCAGGCTTGGTTCGACACCAGCCATTCTCCTAGCTGTAAAAACACACCCGCGGTGTCTTTACTCCACCGGCTGTGAGCACTGGCAGGGGCCGCGGGGAAGCCGGGCCCCCCGGGCAGAGGTGGTTGGTTCGCTCGCCCTGGCCGAGCTCCCCCCGCCCCCCGAAACTCGCAGGCGCCGTTTAAAATTCCCCCCCTGAGTCACGCCGGCAGCGCGCTGAGCGCCCGGGCGTCCGCAGGTCGCGGGGGGAGCTCCGGCTCCTGCTCCTGCCCCGGCCCCGCCCCAGGGCGGTG
>VZZY01007851.1:17478-56822 GCA_013400335.1 Eurystomus gularis | reverse complement strand
CGGCCCCGCGCCTGCCCGGTACCGGTATCGGCACTGGCCTCGGCACCGGCCCTCGCAGCAGCGCCTCGCAGCCCCCGCGCCGGTAAGTGCCTTGAGAAGCGGGTTACGGGCGAAAATGCCGCGTCTGAGCGCAGCGGAACGGAGGGGTTGCGCTTTCAGCTCAGAACATAGAGCGAGTCGCTGGGATGCGGCGGGGAAAGTCTCGTCTGCCTGCTGCAGGGCACCGTAGCCTTCAAAAGAAAGCGGTAGTGCTGCTCTCTGTGATGCTGAGGTTGGGCCTGAGAAACTAATTATGGTAACAAATGACAGATTGCTCGTATTACTTGCAAGTTAGTTGCCGAATATACTAAAAATAATTGTCCTGATATGAAAATTGTTTCAGGGAATATGTATCTGCTGAAATCCCTGAATCTGGAAGGCTGGCATGCCTGAGTACCTGAGGCATTATTTGCTTTCTCGCATTATGAAGCCTGCTTACAAACAAAGGGTGCAGCTACATTACATTAGCATTTTGGTTTGGATCGTGTCAGCTTTTTTCCAAATGAATCCAGTGGTCTTCTCTGTTCCCTGTGTTTTGGTTCACACCACCAAATGGCTTTCCGCTACTTGTGCAGTGTTCTGTTGAATAAAACTGAACTGGAAAATGCTCACCAAATATCAGCAGGCATTCAGTCTGCAGGACTAGTTCAGTGTGGGAGCCTCTGAAGCAGATACAGTGTGGAGCAGGTCTTCAGTTCTGCATACCCTCTCCTACTGTATTGTACTACTTGCTGATGTAAATGTAACTAAGGTTCTTTTAGAAATCACATTTTCTAGAACTGAGGACACTTAAAAAAAATCCCATGACTTACATCGTGATTTAAAAAAGAAATGTATTGGCACTGTATAGCTTTCTTCCCCTCTTGTTTCTGCAAGCTAGTCTTTCAACAGTCACTCTGGAGAAGATTGCTATACACGCTTGGCTACAAGATCCAGCTGCATATAAGAAATCAAAACAGAATATGCTCTAAGCCTCTCTAGTACTGTAAATCAGTGAGGTAACATCAAGACCAGGCTTGCAAGAGCTTGCAGGGGTCCAAGGCACTCAGTGAGGTGGCCAGGCTTAAGTAAGTGCCTAGCATTTACAAGATGTAGTCAGCAACTATAGAGATAATGAAAAAAAGGAGCTTTTCCTTTCATACCCTAAATGTGGAAGCTCAGCACTTTTGTTGTGAAGTAGTAATAACCAGTTAGATAGGTACAAACAGCTGACCAGCCACTTAAATACGTGTGCCCATCTCTGTGTTAGTCCATACTGCAGAAACTTAGTGGTTTGGGGTTTTTTTCCCTTTTTCCTTCTTGGCTTCCTTTACAATCTAAAAAAACACCTGCTTGTATTGCTAAAGGTACAAAAAAGCTTCAACTCTCTAATCAAATATGTGGAAATAATAGGCAGCTACTGCGTAGTGAGTCAATGTTAAATTCTTCTGTCAATTACGTTGTGACTTATTCTGAAACCAACTGAAGACAACAGAAGCAAGAAAGCTGATGCTGCAAGCTACAAAGTGACGCTAAATTCCTGTTTTGTTTTTAGAATCAAAATAATACAGATAGAAGAGGAAAGAAGTGAGAAGTTAACAACATGAAGTTCCTCATCCTCCTCACAGTAACCCTGGGCACACTTGTCACGGCACTAGATTCTGTAAGTTTTGAAATAAATGGGGAGGTGGTGGGGGTTCACTTAGAACCACTTTTGGTTTAATAATACTTCTGCTTTGGACAGTGTGGTAGGCTTTTGACTTGAATTCTTCTTTTTGCTGCCTTTGTGTATGCATCTGCTGCACATATACTGTTAAGAAACATGGTTTTGAACACTTCTGGTTTTTCTTTTGCTTCTACTCCACTCTAAGATGTATGCTAACATTCAAATAGTGAAGACCTCATGCAGTGAACAAGAAATGTAGCTTTTCTAATTTTCTCTTAATGCAATTTAGGTGTAGACACTGAATACTAAAAGCTCACTGGTCTTTCATGGAGGTGGATATTAGGCCTTAACTAAACTTCCCCCTCCCCTAATTGAAATTGTGATGCTGAAAAAGAGGCAACAGATAGGAATATGACTGTTTTTTGTCTACCAACTTGTATGACAGCTGATATCTATCAGCAGAGCCATTCACCAGCACTTGGGAATTTTATTGTTGCCGTTACTTGTTTTAGCTCTTGCAAGCCCACTTGGCCTCTGGAAAAAGTATAGTAAAGCCTAATACTGTTAGTTCTATAGAGAAAGAAAGCCAGCCTGTAAAGCAGGGGCAGGTTCTGAAGTACAGAGGAAGAATTTATTGTTGTATAAATCTACTGGCTCTTATATTACAGCGCAAATATGAAGCACTGAGGTCACTAAAATGGCAGAGGCGGTTGGAGAATGTTGCATCTTTGCTGCACTGCTTGGTGGCTGAGAGGTGGAGAGGGAGAAGTTCCCTTCCCTGTTTTGGGCTGCTTAGGTCCTTATAGCAGAAATAACTGCATAATTGGCCTGATGCAGTGGACCAGCTTGGTAGGGCTTTTCTGAGGACTTCTTGTGTAGTGTGGTAATTTTCTTCCTCATTCTGCTTTGTTCAAGTAGAGTTCCACTTTTCATTCACATCCACATACCACAGAGCAGGTTCAGCTGGTAACTACATGCAAAAAAACCTAGACTGTGGAAGGTATGCAATAGGGAATAGAGCTTGGGACCATAAAAAATAATCAAACCACATAAACCTTTATTAATCCCTTTTTTCTTTTCCCTTAGTTTTATAGCAAGAAGAACTACAAGCTGCCGTATAAACATGGATCATATCGAAAGGGTAAATATTTGCCTGTTCTGCTTGAATCTAAAAAATACTTGTTATCCTGTAATGACATCTTCATCAAGAAGCAAAACTCTTAATGATACTTAAACACTAAAACTTAGTTTGCAACTACATTTCCCTTCATCATTCAAATGTTTTACCTCTAATTAGTCATGTCTTTTACTTGCAGAATGCCATTGTTTGAATGGAGGAACCTGCATTACTTATTACCTCTTTAGTGGAATTAATCGTTGCATATGCCCGGAAGGATACACTGGGATTCACTGTGAAATAGGTATTTATCTTCCTTAATGCTAAATGAATAGGTTGAAAATATCTAAAAAGATAGGCAAATCATGAATATGAAATGCCAAGTGAGAGTATTACCCGTAAACATGTGACTGGATATACTTTAGCATTTTATGCTAAAGAGAGTAAGTGAGAAAAAAAAAACTAAATACTGGTGCAAAATCAGGATCTCTAATTTTTTTGCCCCAGCCTCCTCACTAATGTTGCCTGCCTCACAAATGTTCTAGTTTGGGGTGGAAAGAAAGTGAGCTTGTACAGGAAAGCTCTGAAGTAGAACTGATTATGTTGTGAAGTACACTGAAAGTATTAACAAAGCATGCAATATGCATGCTTTAAAGCATAAGATATTTGATGCTCAGAATTAATATAGAAAAAAATCTAATGCTCAAAAGTCATAGAACAAATTTAATAGGAACATATAATCAGTTCAGACTTTGCATCATCTGTTTTCAAGTGTAACATGTGAACACTTTTCTCATTAGAAGGATCCATACAGATTATTTTTGTCTTGGAAGAACTATAAATAAGAACATGCTGCTAACAAAATATTTTCTCAGAAACTGACAGCCTATGCTATACTGAGAATGGGGAGGACTACAGAGGAATGGCGACAGAAGATGAATGTCTGCCATGGGATGATGCCTGGGTAATCAGGAGGGGTCATTACCATGCTTACTTGAGGAATGCTTTGCAGCTTGGACTAGGCAAACACAACTACTGCAGGTAAGAAAAGCATCACTTTTTGAGGCGACTTCTATTGTCACAGCCCCAGAAATGCCTCAAAGGATGATACATTAAAAAAAATTACAGATGAGTTTTGACTAAAAGTATTTGGAATATGACTCTTTGAAGTGTCTAGAGTTCTCACCACCAAAGCTGATTGTACTGCAAAATTCCTAGTATGCAACAGTTAATAGTCAGTTGCTTTCTCTGGCGTATCTTGGAACAGAACACTTGGCTGTTTCAGGACAGTTAGAATTCTAAGATACCAACTTTTTCTTTCTTAACTCTTCATGAAAAGAACACTTTATCTTCTAGAAACCCAAATGGAAGAAACAGGCCCTGGTGTTACTCAAAAAAGAGATATACCATTCAAGAAACACCCTGCAACATAGAGAAGTGTGGTAAGTAACATTAGTTTGAAGAAAATTGGTCTTTTTATTTTTAATAACACAAGGTTGGCATTTAGTTGTAAGAACATCTGAACAAAATTTCTCCTTTTGTAGGACGTGCATGTGGTCAAAGGAGCATCAGCAAGTACTTCAAGATTGTTGGTGGAAGCCAGGCAGAGGTTGAGTCTCAGCCTTGGGTAGCTGGAATCTTCCAAAACATAAGGGGCATTGACCATTTTCTGTGTGGTGGCAGCCTCATTGACCCTTGCTGGGTGCTTACAGCAGCACATTGTTTTCATACTCCGTAAGTTTACAGTTCTGCATCCTTATTTGCAACTTTCTTCAATGAACTCCTTTACACAATGCTCACTGAGCAGCCCTTTGCAATGTACCATAGTTAGAATGCTTTTCTGGTTGAG
This sequence comes from Eurystomus gularis, assembly GCA_013400335.1. Classification (NCBI taxonomy): domain Eukaryota; kingdom Metazoa; phylum Chordata; class Aves; order Coraciiformes; family Coraciidae; genus Eurystomus; species Eurystomus gularis. The sequence goes on along the minus strand of VZZY01007851.1, from coordinate 52,172 downwards.
CAAAACAAGAAGAGCAGCCATGAAAACATTTTGGTGGATTATGCAATTTAAACAATTTTAGCCTCAATTGGAGACAAGGTTTACCTTGACTATTCCCAAAACCTGAAAGTTGTACTGAAAAGAGATGACCTGCTGAGCAACACACTTATGGGTGTTTGCTCTTTTTCTTGTGGAAAGCTGATTCTTCTGGTGTCCTGCAGATTTTCATCACCAATACCTGGCATTAGCAGCTAGCTAGGTGTGCATTTCAAAATGCCTGGACATCTGTCTTAATCCCTTCAAATGGAAAATTGGGATGCTTTCCTCTAGAATACTGGATCCACTGTGAAAGCTGTCTAAATTTTGCTTTGTCTTGTCAGCATTAAAGGAAACAAAACAGAACTGGGACTAGATCTAAACTCACTCTCGAACTGGTAGTCTTCATGTATTTCTTTACTTTCACTCAGGTCAAAAAAACCACAAGACAAATCTGTCTACAAAGTCTTCCTTGGAAAGTCCATACTGAATGTTACTGATGATAAGGAACAAGTATTCCTGGTTGATAATATCATCTCTCATCCTGACTTTACAGATGATACAGGTGGCAATGAGAATGATATTGGTAAGCATCTTCTTAACTTGAGCCTTTAAAACACTGAGGATAGCTGGAGGCCATGGGATTGTGGCACATTTTCTAAAAAGAAGAACCAGAGATAAGATGAAGGGGAATAGGAACTATGTGCTTCTGAGAACTAGGCCTGTGCTGAGCAAGATTTTTCTACTTTGTATAAATCTTGGTTTGTGTTACATGTCAGATACATTACCTGGCACATGGTTAACTATAAGCCTGTCTTACCTCTTGACCTGTACAAGGCATGGCTTTTTCTATAAGCACGAGTGGCAGCATCCCATTTCTACCATCTTATTCTGCCTACAGAGACCACATTGTATATATAGTAAATGATGGAAAAAATGCACACACAGTAGGTTTCATCATAGTATGGAAATGCCATATGAGGCATTCCCATACTATACATTAGCCAAAGGTTATACTGAATTAATCCAGACTCTCATAAGTCTGTCTGGCTTTCACAAGCCTGTCCCTAACAACAAGATCAGAGATAGGTTTTTGCATCTTGCACAAAACAGACTTGCTACTCTTTTACTTGACACTTAGAACCCTACCACTCCTTCCAAATGCCTGCTGCTAAGGGAAAAAAAGATTTAAAGAATACCTTCATAAGCCTGTCTGGTGAGGAGTACAGTACTAAACTGGCCCCTCTTCACTATGGCAGCAGATGCCACTCTCTACAGCTAGTTAGGAAGTTGAGGTTTTAAAACATCTGAAGATACACTTGCAGAAGAATCTTCTCTGAGTTATCAGCCCCTTTCCTTCCAGGAAGTAAGGGCAAGTGTTCCAGCTTGAAAACTTTTGTTGGGAAATTAACTTTTGTTGTTTCTAAATAATGACCCAGTGTCATTCCAAAAGCACTCAGAAGAACCATATGTAACCAGAACTAAATGTAATTGCAACCATTCCCATTTACTCCTTTTGTCAGAGAACCTGAAGGGAAAACTTGCTTTACAAATCTAACTGTATCTTCTCTGCCTTGTGTTTTAGCTTTGCTAAGGATAAGAACAACTTCTGGACAGTGTGCAGTAGAATCCAAATACGTCAGAACAGTCTGCTTGCCAGAGAAGAACCTTTACTTACAAGACAATACCCTGTGTGAAATAGCTGGCTATGGAAAACAAGATTTTTGTGAGTGAACTACTTTTTCCAGAGTTGTACTTTTACAGTGTGGGAACTGGATGGTAGCTTATACTATGGCCTTCAGAGTATTCACAAAAGACTCCTTTATATTTTTCTATCTATTCTATGTCCATATACCGAAGATCATCTTTGCTATCACTTGCTCTAGTTGTCCATGGCATTTCCTATCTGTTGCTTCTCACACTTGTCAAATCATATAAAGTAACCCGAGATGTAAAATACTGGAGTTTTTTCATTCCTGATCTAGATGACAAGTAGAAAAAATTAAAGCTGTGTTGGAGGATAAACAGAATTGCATTTGTGCAGAACTTCCTTCAAGACTGTAAAGCATTCTCTCCAAAACACAAGCTTTATAGTTTGAAGAAAAACAAGTGTTCTAAATACTAACTTATTCACTAACAGCAAAAGTAAATACTGCATAAGCTGGAAATAAGAGCCTCAAATTAGAACTGGAATGGTTATGCTAACTTCTTTTACATGCTGAAACTGCTGTGATGTGTTTGGTTTTATCTCAGATGGTGAAAATAGTTAAATACTCTGTTTGTTTGCAGATGACATCTACTATGCTCAAAGACTGATGTCAGCCACTGTAAACTTAATATCACAGGAAAAATGCAAATATAAATACTATGATGATATCAGAGTTACTGACAACATGGTCTGTGCTGGAGATCCCACATGGATGACTGATGCATGCAAGGTAAAACTGGTTTATCTTCCAAATTTTAAATGCATGTACACTATATATGGATCATATGGAGTAAAGCTGGGACCTAGAGTTAGGTGTTACCCTCCTCCAGACCCTCCTTTGGAGACACAAGAAGTGTGGTATCTTAGCTGCTGTTATTTACCAACTATTCAAGCAAAGGGTGGTAGATATGCATCAGAGGAATACAGCAGCTATTTCAATCTTAGCTTGCACTTCCTTAAATTATAGCTCTGCAATAGGATAAAAGATGACTTAAAGGAGGACATGGTACTCCTCCACAGATTGCTGAAAACTAGATTTACTTCCCTGTGCTTGTATTGGGCAGAGTGGCCATATGAGCCACTACAAAGAACAAGTATCGTCCTTAAGTGTAAAAGTACCTTATGGACCGGGAGACAACTGATTATGTGATAAAGATCTGGGCATGTTGGCTTTGACCTTATCACTAGCCTAGTATCTGTGATTATAAACTTAGGATGGAGTGCTGTTTTCAAGGTAGCTATGCCTGTGCCCTTGTAGGGAGGAACAAGACTTTGTTACCTTACAGACTGTCCAAATCACAGCAGATCCTGAGCTTTCTGTTCCATCTATGCAGTGTGCTCAACAAACAAAATTTTAGCTCAAAAGTATTTACTAGTATGTTTCACTCTTAAAACAAACACCAAAAACCCACCCCAGTCATAGGTTCCCTGTTTATAAAGTCCCCATCTGCAGAAAATGGCCTAATATGTTCTTTTTCTGTTGTCAGGGAGATTCTGGTGGCCCCATGGTCTGTGAGCACAATGGCAGGATGATGCTTTATGGGATTGTCAGCTGGGGAGATGGCTGTGCGAAGAAAAACAAGCCTGGTGTTTACACCAGAGTTACTAAATACCTTAACTGGATTGACTCCAATATGAATGCAGTAATTGCTAAGGGTCGCTTTCTTCCTGAACCAAAGTGACCTTTTTCTACAGCTTGACTCAAATTAACAAGATTAAGCCTGTACTGATGCTAGGACACTGAGGTCCTGAATGTCATGAGTGGCTTTCCTTTTAGAATGCTCATGTAGTCTGCCACTCACATCAGTGTTCCTGAGGCAGAGAGATGGTTGATATCTTACTACTCTGAATTACCTGAAAACCACTCACTGGGAAGCTAAAATATTTAACATTTAAATGAGTATTCCCATGCACAATACTATGCATATCAAGTTATCTGTCCACTTCATTTATGAACCAGCATTTTCTCTGGAAGTATTGGTACAGTTTTAACTTATTTTAACTTAAATTTTTTATACATGGCATGAGTCTAAACTTCCCTCATCACACTGAACAATACTGACTCAAGTCCTGGAAACCTAACTGGCTAAGACCAATACTGAGATAGTGATTGGGCTCTGCATCAAAAAGTGAAAGGAATTACATTAGCATTATCACTGATGTGTGAAGGACCAAAGTCTGCTTAGACTGAGGCAACATTTGGTGTACAGAGTTCACTGCTATAGATACACCATACAGTAAAATCTTAAGAATGGCACATGTAGCCGTCAGCATTACAAAATCTTGATGTGTTCCACTTAAGAACTGTGCTGCAAGAAAGTGAATTGGAAGCTTGACTGGATCTCCATCTAGATCTGAAGGTATCTGGGCCCCCTTAGAAGTCTGATTATGCAGCATGTCCACATGTACCTATGCACCTAGGAGAGGATTTAAGGGCTGGGCACCCATTGAATGCTGCAGCTGTCAAAGTCAGAACTTCATTTCCATTCACTTCACTGATATTATGGAAACTACTTTTTTTACCAAGACCTAGGCTGGTTTTATTTTTAAACTTGTATTTGTTTTATAGAATTGAATTATTTGTATGAGGCTGGAACCTCAAGCTTTATTTATTTTTTCCTGTATTTAAGTTATTATTTGTATTATGGATGTTTAAATATCATTAAAAACCCCTGTTATTCTTATGTGTCTGTTTCTTCTTGTGAAAGGGGAAGGATAGGATTTGAAAGAGAACATACATTAGGTTCCAATCTGAACCATAACATCACTTGGTAAAACACAACTGTCTGAACTTTTAATAGAGCATTTCAAATGAGAAATTAATGTTTTCTACTCCAGGCTAGAGTGCTAGTAAACTGTGTGTATGAGCAAGACAGAGTACAGTATGAACAACAGCATCCAATATTCATGCTGGGTGCCCTATGGACTAGGTCTTATCAAGCGGTTGTGAACTATTGGATGAAACTGTAAAGTAAAATCCTCTTTCATAGGCTTTACCTAAGGGAACACAATCCTTGTGCTCTAAGCACCATAAGATTCATGGAAACAAATTAGTTTCAAAAGTTCACTCAATCTAACTAAAATGCTACTGTCCATGAAAGAATGTGATGCAGCAATATCATAGGCAAGGTGCTAAAATAATCTTTCCTCACTACTGTGTGGATGCTAATTTTTGAAGAGAAGTGTTTGTAGTTGACCTCAAGTACTGCTAAGCAAAATCTTGGGTAGCAGAAATTATCTCTGAAGGCCAAGATTTGTTTCAATTTACTTTCTTTTTCAAGAAAGAAGTTTAGCTAGAGCAGAATTAATAGAGAGGACTAAGAACAAAGAAATACTTAAAACCAACTCAATTTCTAATTCTGGATGAAATATAATAATTAAACTCAAAGTATGTCCTTACTGAAGATACGTTATTTTCAGTGGATGGACAACAGAGGCAGAAAATATTCTCAAGGTTTTTTCTTCTGGGTGGTTAAGGAAGCCCAGGTCCTAGCACCACTTCAGCATCCTCCAGAACATGCCCAATCGGCTTTGATTTTGTTTCTTTTAAGGTAGCTGTAGGATGAGACAGATTGGAAACATGGCTATAAGCAGTGTTTTTTTTTAAATTTACAGATAAACATTTGTCTTACAGCATCAAGATGTTATGTATTTGTGTGATGTTTGTAATTGTGGAAGTAAAAGGCTTGCACATATTGTGACATCCTGTCAAGCATTAAATGACTTTCTACACTGAAATGGCCAACATGGAACAAATTAGCAGGCTAATTTCTGAAGTTATCAGTCCCATCCATCCTAGTGGAATAACACAGTGACTTCAGTAGTTACTAGTCAAAAGATCTCAGACTAGCAATGTGGCTTGCCATTTTTTGGCCTATTTTTTAAAAAGTTAGTACCCGAATGCCTTGTTAGTTATTCATCTCCTCTCACAAATGCAGAATTTGGGGTCAAATTACAGGACCACACGCAAAATTTAACTGATTTTTGTAGGTCAGACCATATTAACATTTACTTTCTCATTGTAGCTCATTTAAGAATTCAGAAAAAAAATCAAATGTGTACGTGCAATCATTCCTTATGAAGCCCTCATACAAACTTTTTGGTCTCAGTCACTAGCTGCTTAAAGATGAATGACGACAGATTTCAGAAACAATTTGGAAAAGTCTTGAGCAAGAAAATTGTAACTACAAACAGTGCTTTGACTACAAATAAGCAGAATTGACAAAGTACTCATAGTAATGCTTTGGTCAAATTTTTTTTTTAAACTTATTTTTCCTTTTTTTTTTNTTTTTTCTTTTTTTTTTTTTTTTTTTTTTTTTTTAACCAAACAGAAGTGAGCTATATAAACTCAACTCAGTGTTAGACTGATTGATGTCTTCACTTCATAGCCAGGCGACGGTGAATTCAGAGTTGCTCAGGTACAAATTCAACTGTAGCAATCCTTTCAAAAATCAAGGAAAAATGCATAAATAAATTCTTTCTTTCCAAAAAAGCACACTGGTGTTTGTGAGAAGCGTGCTACATCTTGTAGCTTGTGGTAATCTTGGTGATGGAATAATGGGAGTAAGAATCTTAATGAAGTCTTGTCCTTTAGACTTAAGACTGAGGCATGTAATATCTGGACTATTTCCAGCTCTGCTATTAAGTCACATGTCTTTATACTTCCATTTCCTGTCTATAAAATGTATGAGATAGTACTTCCTTTCTCCTACAGATCTGCTTGGGTATGATTTGTCAGGAGGAGGGAGAGTTCACATTACATTCACAACCATGTGAATGTACTGTGAGTAACATGCTGACATCCCAGTCTCGGACAGTAAGCATTACTTAAACAGGAGATGATTATTGACAATACTGGATTGTGAACTGTTTGGCAATAAATTTGTGGTTGGGCTCTGCAAACAGAAATGTATTAGTAGAGTTTACTACTGTATGTAGTAGGTATTTGGCACAAGTGTGTTGTTTGTGGACTGCTGATTAATATTTGGGCAGGGAGTTAACATAGCATTGTTTCTAGAGAAAGAGTTTAAGATCTTCTGTGCAGGACTGTGAGACTGGAGACTCTGCAAGAAGAGAAGGAAAGCACCTCTTCACTGTTTTTTATAGACAGTAACTAAGAGGAGAGCCTGACCAGTGTTGGCAGAGGATACTTTGGGCACTAAGTAAGCAATGGTAATATAATTTTGGACAAAAATATGCTATGCTTTAATAATGTCTTTAGGGATACTACAGCTTTCTCACTTCAGTATTTCTTTGATTTAAACATTTATCAAAGTACTAAAGTCAACAGATTTCCAACAGGTGGAGAATATATATATCTTCAGGACAATTGCATGTTATTACCATTATAATGGATGGTACACTTGTCACTGAATTCCATAGGATTTTTCTATGAAAAAAAGCAAATACAATTTAAATTTCAACTTATTCCCATAACTATGAATATAAGTAAGAATCAGAAAGGAGGGAAAAAACAAAATTTGCATTTAGGTCTCTTTCATTCTGAAATTTAGAAAACGCTGGAGAAAGTGTGAATAAAGAGAGAGTCTTAAGAACAGGGGAAATTTAGATGTGGTTTTGTGTGTGCAATGTTATGTGTTCTTTATGTTAGATAAACTTCCCCCACAAAAATGAAATCTTCAAACAAACGTACAGTGTACATACATCTCTGCTTTGGTTGCTATAATGCTTTACATACTCTCTTTCAATGTTCCCTGCATGACTTCGGCCCCATAACTACAATATCATCTGGCTAGTTATCAGAGTCTGGGAAAAAGAAGGGCAGAAGATGAGGGCACCGTTTTACAAAACTTCTCTTCTGGCAGCAGAATCCACAGGAAATATTTTATTTCCCTCCTTACAGAGAGTGAGCAGAGAACGATCCAGGTTGTGGTGCTGGTGAGGATGAAGAGAAACAACCTAGATAACTGTGCATGAAGCTTGGCAAAACACCACTGCAGAATGACAAGAGATATACTAGAGAGAGGATGTTTTTGGAATATATTAGATGGGCACTAACATACATGCAAGACAAATGTTTATATCATAAATCTGATCTTACTTAAGCATATTGCTCCTTGACTTCAGATAGATGTCAGGCAATAGAAAGGAGTAGAATGGGATCCCAACAAGCATTTAGAAGCAGCTGAGAGATGGGCATTAGCCAAAGAGAGGAGATTGCACTCTCAGAAGCCTTAGGACCATAATTAATATGAACTCAAGTCCCTACTTATTTTCAATACTTCCACAAAAGAAACATATTAAGCAATGAAGACAAAGCAGAATCTGATGTGTCCAGAGTGTAAAAAGCTAGTTTAACCTGTGAGCTCTTAAAAGGAAATGAGGCATCCTGAATGGACAGACCACTTTACCTCATATAGCTGAAGCTTTATGGAAGTGAAACTAAAATGTGACTCAAAGCATTTAAAAATAAAATCTGTTTTAAATAAACAAAGTTATGGTGAAACATGATATATAATCACCTTTTCCTTGCACATGTTATGCTGCTTTCATGTGGAATTGTATATGTGGGAAGATTTTGTTTATGGATATTGAAACCTGAACTAATAAAAAGCAGTATGACTATTTGTCACCAAGCATTTAGCTTGTTTCTGACACTTAATTTTGGAGCAAAAGAGAACAGAGCTTATCCATGAAAAGAAAATCAAACCTTTCTACATTCTTCAAGCTTGCAATTTGAAGTTTCAGAATCCTCCATCTCAGGCCAAAATAAAAATGTAAGTGACATACTTGAAATAATGCACATTCATTAAAAAGCAAATCTGGGTTCAAACTTAGTCTGGAATACCCCTTCCAAATCCATCACATCCCACGCAATCATGCAAATAAGAGCAGAAGTTAACCTTTGGCAAGTGAAAATGTTATACATTTATGGATTAAGTGCTATGTACTTCAGGAGCAGTAAAATGAGATGTAGACCCAAAAATCAATCATAAAAAGAGATGCAGACAGACATGAGCAGTATGCTCAACTCCTGTGTCCTGTTCCATAGCTATAGCCAACTAGTTGACTCATTCAGATTTAGGCTGCATCTGTCCGGTAGGATACGCTAATGATATCTGAAGCTGGGAAGGACTGCAAGTATATCAGCATTCAAACAGAATTCACATGGAGCTTAGCAAACCAGACTTATCAGAAATGAGCAAGCTAATAAAGACAAACAGGAATAACCAAATACATAGAGGTAGATGAGTGACAACTGCTGTTAAAGCAGATCCAGAAGGCATAAGCAGACCACCAGCTGCATTTAAGTCAACAGTATTGAGAAAAAAAATGTAACCATACTGACACATACACCAAAGAACAGTTTATAAAGCTAGAGGCTAGGCAGACACTCAGCTGTGTCTTGTTTTGAGCGTCATTCTTCTTGACATGAACACAACAATAATGACCACAGAATCACAGAATACCAGGTTGGAAGGGACCTCAAGAATCATCTGGTACAACCTTTCTTGGGACCTGGATTTCTTCTAGATCCATGGTCTAGAACACGACAAGGAGAAAAGAGTGAAAATACTTGGTTAATTTTATCCAGAGAAGTAAAACCTACAAGGGACATTTTCTTCAAATGGGAAAAGGCCGCAGCAGGGAAGGGAATAATCTTATGTGTCTATGGGAGATAATGTGAGAAGCAATAGGCCTGATGGCAGGAAGGGAAACCAAATCAAAGTATTATTATTCTACTGGTAAGACTAGTGAAGCACGACAATAAATGGCACTGACTGTCATTGAACATCCTCCACTGGAATATTTTAGAACAGTTTAGACAGAGATAAATAATTTGGTTTGGGCTTTTGCAATGAAACTGGAAGAGATTTTGAGAAATCACCTGATTTCAGGTTCCTTGTTTTATTATAAAATAAATGAACATGCTCAGTGACTGAGGTGACTACATGAAAATGCAGACACCATAGGGAAGTTTAGAAATAGTATTACACAATGTAACCACATTTTTTAAAGTGGCTTTAAAAAAATGGCTCCTATGAGAGAAAATGGTCTGGATTTCTGAAATAACAATTAAAGCAAACCTCTTACTGGTAGACTAATAACTATAAAAAGTTTTGAGCAAACTTTTCAGTGACTCTTATCAAAATAATTTTCCAGACAGGACTAGAATAAAATTAATTGCTTCCATGTCCCACTGGGCAAAATGTTTTCAATGAATAACATGTGCAACTGGCAGGAGAGCAAAATTATTATCCCCTAATGGATAGTGGAAATGTTATTTCTCTACTGAATAACTGGAAAGTGTTCTGTACGTAATGCTATGACTTGGCATCATACGCATGAATTACTTCAGCATGTTTCAAGCTGAAGGCCTCAGGGTGTGATAAAATCATTCGAAGAACAGTATTCTCATAAGGAGGCTTTCTTGAAAGGAGCTGAAAATCACAGGCAACTACCAGACTTTGCCAGTCACAGGCTTACACAGGCTTATGCATTTTAGGATCTGATGCCTGTTCAGTGATGTAATTCCAGAAAACCAGATTGACACATTTACAAATAAAAAAATATCCACAGGGAGTTTCATAATTTTTTAGATATTAAGCAAAATATGTCTGCTAGTCACAGCTCAGATGTTCTAAATTCATTATATTCCTAACTTTAGCAGCAGTAATTAAGAATCACCACTTACTAATTCTTCCCTAAACTTTAATGTGTTGTGGAACAACACTTTAGCCTAAGTTAAAAAAAAAAAAAAATCCTGCCTAGGTTTCAGCTGTGATAGAGTCCTTTTTCTTTCCAGTAGCTGGTATAGTGCTGTGGTTCAGATTTAGTACGAGAACAATGTTGATAGCACACGGATATTGTAGTCGTTGCTAAGTAGCACTTAACCTAAAAGTTAAGGACTTTTTCAGGTTCCCATGCTCTGCCAGTGAGCAAGTGCAGAAGAAGCTGGGAAGGAGCATGGCCAGGAGAGCTAATCTGAACTAGCCAAAGAGATACCATAGAACGTCATGTTCAGTGTATGAACCAAGGGGAGCTGGCTGGGAGGGGCCGATCACTGCTTGGGGACAGGCTGAGCATCGGTCAGCGGCTGGTGAGCAATTGCACTACACATCACTTGTCTTTCTTGGGTTTTATTTCACTCTCTTTTTGCTATCTTCCTTTTCATTACAATTATTATTATGGCTATTACGACTATTATAGTATTTTATTTTTATTTCCATTATTAAAGTGTTCTTATCTCAACCCACAAGTTTTATTTTTCTATTCTCCTCCCCATCCCAGTGGGGCAGAGGGAAGAGTGAGCAAGTGGCTGTGTGGTGCTTAGTTGCTGGCTGGGGTTAAACCACACAATCCCCAAGTGACATAAATCAGAACATCACTACAGCTGTTGAAATTGCAGCTGTTCCATGAAGATCACAGCATGTACTTGGCATTACTACAGCACATCAGCACCCATGAAAAAAAAATCTTCACTAATGTTCCAACTCCTCCATCTTCAAATGCACCTGCAAAGTCTAACACATTGCAAATTGGTGTGGTCTGGTATGTTTTTTATTTTTAAACTTGCTTATGTGCGATATAATAGCAGCCTCAGCCACATGAACTGCCTTGAACAGGTACGCTTGACCAACTCAGTTGTATTTTGCTTTAGGACTTGCTAGGTAGAACCTGAGCCAACATTGCAGGACAGCAAGCAGCTCTAAGCAGCTGCCATTCAAGAATGAATTTATTTGTTTCAGAAATGATTCAGACTAATAATCTTCCAGAAAAAATGAGACAAACTGTCAGACTTACATCAGTGACAGAATTAGAGTGCCATCACTCAAGTGGGAAGACATTTTTATCTCCTTATGTGAATAACAGCTTCTGCTTTATTTCTGGAAGGATCTTAGCTGTCATTTTACAATTGTGATCCTCCACAGAGTATGTCCTAGGCATCCTTGTTTGGCTTTGAAAGCCAAATGGCACACAGGGGTGAAAACTGAGGTAGAAGAATCCCTCAAAAACATGGGGTAGAAATTCTCATTGAGTCTATCATGTCAAGAATAGGCACAGAAATATTTAAACTATTCAGTTTCATAGAGGATCACTGGAGAGGCTGAATCTAAGCTTGGCTGATTCAAGAAAGCCAATGGTATCCTGGGGTGCCTCAAGAAAAGTGTGTCCAGCAGACCGAGGGAGGTTCTCCTTCCCCTCTAACTCTGCCCTAGTGAGACCTCACCTGGAGTGGTGCATTCAGTTCTGGGCTCCCCAGTTCAAGAGGGACAGAGATCTACTTGAGAGAGTCCAACGGAGGGCTATGAGGATGATTAAGGGACTGCAACACCTGCCTTATGAGGAAAGGTTGAGAGACCTGGGGCTTTTTAGTCTGGAGAAGAGAAGACTGAGAGGGGATCTAATGAATGTGGATCAATAGATGAGGGCTGGGTGTCATGAAGAAAGGGGCAACCTCTTCTCACTTGTGCCCTGTGATAGGACAAGGGGCAATGGATACAAGCTAGAGCACAGGAAGTTCCACCTCAACATGAGGAGGAACTTCTTTACTGTGAGGGTGACAGAGCACTGGAACAGGCTCCCCAGAGAGACTGTGGAATCTCCTTCTCTGGAGACTTTCAAGACCCATCTGGATGTGTTTCTGTGTAACCTGCCCTAGATTCTATGGTCCTGCTCTGGCAGGGGGGTTGGACTTGATGATCTCCAGAGGTCCCTCCCAACCCCTAACATTCTATGATTCTATGATTCTGTGATTCTGTGATCCTATGATTTCCCTCAGATACCTTGCATTTGGGATCAAGTGTATTTGATCATAGACATCACATTTTATGTATCACCTTTAAGAACAAATGATTGCTAACTTCATTTCAAACCAGACATAAACAGATAAATTTGAAATATTTTTCCAGAACAACCCAATTTCATCTAAAATAACTGCAACCAGGTTTATCCTACATATTAAGTCTTTTGGCGTATAAGGATACTTCTGTCTTATATTAACTGTATCCTTTATTTATAATAGGCTTATTTGAAGATGTGCAGTATAAAGAGCTCTTTTGTATATTACCTGGGGAGGCAAATCAGAAAACTGATCCTATTCTGTAGCTGAAACCAGGCTATGGAAATATTTTCAGATGGTCAACTTGACTCAGCTTTAAAACAACATTAAAGAGACTTATAGAATATTTAGGGGGGAAATTATACAATCTACTAGCTTTGCTCTAAAAATTTTGAAACAATTTTTTGGTCTACAGTCATATTCTAGTCTTGAAATACACATATGCCCTCCTGAAGCATGAAAACAATCACACAGACAGGAAAAATATCAACTGTTCAGAGGCAACAGAGCTGTCAAACTTATAAGCTGACAGATGGTGGAAGGTGATAAAGAGACAGTGGATTCCAGCCTCCCAAGGATGCTAGCTTATGAGTGCTTTGAATTGCAAAGCTTAAAAACAAAGTTTGTAGCCTCACTGTGATCTGTGTCAGCAGTCTTTTAAATCAATAAACTTGCAAAATAACAAAAATATTTATTATTAATTGCAGCACTGAAAATGTCAGGAGGCAGCAATGTTTAAAGACCTCTCAGGAGCTAGATATAGTAGCTCAATGGAAATATACCGAAGTGCCAGGCTATACATGCTTCTGCTGGTATTTAAGCCAATAGGCTTTGTATCAGAAAAGAGACAAGTGAACAGGTGTGATGACATTGTATCATTTTCACTACATCAGTTTTATAATTTTGACTACATTAGTTTAACTAAGTTAATCATCTTTCCCTGTATGTCAGTTTTACAGCTATAAAAACTGTGTGGTAACAAGGTCTGAATTTCACAAATTCATAAACTTTTCTGCTATATTTTTTTTCCTACCAATCATTCAGCACAAATCTGAAGTTTTTATATACATACACACACATACACATATATATATATATATGTATGATGCATTTCACTGATTTAACATCAGAGGATCCTTCAAATCTCCAGTATTTGAGCTCCTGCATTCAACAGCCTGCCAAGGTGGACATATCTGCTGTTATATCTTAGTTTCTGTCAGGGCAATCAAGATCAGATGTTATTTAATTATTGTTTTTTTATTGTCTGGGTATATGTTACACTTGTCCAACCACTACCGCTAAAATTAAAGTCTGTGGGCTCTTTGAATGGCAAAGAACATTTCTGTATGATCTTTCTTACTCAGAAGGCTACCAATACCCCAGCCATGTTGTTGGTATCTCTGCACCAGCACTAATGGCTCATTTTTCAAACAAAGCGGTTAGTCTTGTATTTTTACTTACAGAAGCTTGCTATGAAAACAAAGATGCATCAAGACAGTCTTTATATAGACTCAGCAACAGAAAAAAATTTAAAAGCCCTCAGATCAAAGATATGGATAATCAGATCAACTTGAAGGCTTGTGAGCTATCAGAGAAATAATGTTTTAAAGGGAGAATGTAAATATAGCACTGAGGAAAGCTCAAAAAGACACCTTTACTACTGAATGATCTAAAAGAGAAAGTGAATTCTTATTTCCAGATTTAGTCCTATTTGTTTGGGCCAACTTCATCTCTTGTTTTACAGGAAACAATCTCACGCCTAAAAAAAGCTGCCAGCAGATAGGGCTGCTTCCCTATCTTTAAATGACACTGTTCTCTATTAAAACTGTTATGAACATCTGAAGAATAAGTAATTACGGCTTTCATTGGCTGTCCTACATACACTCAAGCTTTGATGGGTCGCAGGTGCTTTTGTTCAATTCTGTTTTTAAGTTACATGCCTGCAATCGCTAGGCCGGGCTGTGAGGAGTGAGCATCCCGCTTCCTCTCAAGTGTCCCAATGTAAAGAACTGCCACCAGATGGGGCAGCAGCCTCAGGAAAGGAGCTGCTGTCGCTCGCAGCCCATGCACAGACATTTACTGAGCCTATGCACATAAATCACATGGAAGTGGCTTTATTTATAGCATAACCTTTGCTCCCTTTCCACCTCAGCACTTATAAAAAAGTGAGCAAGGAATAAACCAGTCGGTAGTCAGCCATTTACATATATAACCTCACACTTCTTACTGTGACCCTGCAAAATATAACCTTGCTTCTTCCTGATTTACCTAGCTTTCAGGCGACACTAGCACACTTCACGGCAGCAGAAGGGCCAGAATGCTGCCCTTGTGAGAATTCCTTGTCACAACTAAGCCTTTGTGAATGAAAAAAAGGCCAGTTACTCCATGTCACGTTCATGGGAAGGCATGGAAACAGCGGGAAAAGTGTTTAAGAAATTGCAGAAGTGTGGTACTGTACATTACCATTTTCCTCCAACAACGCGTGAGTTCGACTAAAATAGCATAGGCAAAGATAAACTGGTGCATAATGCATGAGCAAACACGACAATACTACATCTTGCCTAAGAAGAGTAACAGTTGTAATTGCTTTAAGTGGGAGCGATGACTGTGATCTTCCCTTGAGCCTCTCTAAAGCCCAAGATCATTAAAATGGGCCCGCGAACTGCTGCCACAGCAGAGCATTCTCTGGGGGCATCCCTCTCTGCCCCCGCTTGGCAGGGCTGGGGTGGCAGCAAAGGGAAGCCCCCGCTCGGCTGGGCTGCAGGGCCAGGGCCAGCAGCCTGGGCTGGGGCAGCCAGGCCCACTCGTTGTTGTACAAAACCCATGGGGAGCGGGAGGTGTCACTGCCCTGGCACCCACAGTGATGTGAGGGTGTAACTCCCGCTTATGAAAATATAAATTTTTCATATTATTATGAAAATTTTAGCCTCTGGCCATGTGGCCATTTCTAGGTATGAGTCAGCTCAGTGCTCTGGCCTGAGAGCTGCAAAGTGTTTCTGCTCCTTGGATGGAGATACTGCTGAGGCTAGAGGTGACATCCCAAACACGGGACTGAGGTCTTCCCAGAACTAACACTTGGCCAGTTACTCCAGAGCACTTCTGTTACATGCAACACACAAACACAGACAAGTGCTTTGTTGTACTCAAGTTACAAAAACATATTTCACTTTGCTTTGAATTGGTTTAATCTCTTGGATTTTGCATGATGGAAGTTTTAACTTCAAGACAACACCCACAAAGTTTCTGCAGGTAATTGGGGAACTCAGTCCTTGACTGCTTTCTGATGGTAATGCAGACACAATCAGGTAATAGCCAAAAGTCTTTTTATAATTTATTTTTCATGGATCTTCACATCTGGCACATTCAGGCATCAATGCACAGATAAAAAGACAAATCTTAGTAGTTTGTTCAAGTTGTCCCATTCTGAAAGAAAAAATGGCAATTACAATATCAAAATAGGTGTAACACAAAGATTAACAGATCAGCCAGCCAGAAAACACTTGCATACACTTAACAAATAAGTCTGCACACCCCTTTGCTTCATGTGTCTGATCTGTGCTATCATTTGTTGCCAAATTTTATGAAGCCTATGACCCAAACATTAGGAATCCTTATCATTCGGGCTGTGGGAAATACGATGCTGTTAAAATATCTGTGACTGGAAAATATACATTGTAAGGTCAATAAACTTTTTCAGGCTCTAATTTATCAAACTTCCTTCTTTTTTTTTTTTTTTTTAATACATTTGCTATAAGAGAATTTGGAAACATATGGCAAAGACAAAAAAAATCCTAGTTCATAATTCTGTTAAAGAGCACTTTAAAGATTATTTTCTCCTTTACATATGAACAGAACTCAATATTGCTTGAAAAGCAAATGCTGCTTTTCCAGATTAAAACCGAACACTTAATCTCATTCTGCAGATGCCAAACAAACATGACACCTGTTAGAATGCCTGAGATATTCTGCATTTCTCACAAATTACCTACCCCCATTAGAAACGGCTTTTGTAACATTTAAATAGATTTCTTACATACTCTGTTAGACTATTACAAGAGCACAGCATATAAAAATTGCCTAGTTTCTAGGTTAGTATTGATCTTCATTATGGATTCTAAAATGATGCCAAAGCACTCATTCCTTTCATACTAAATTCTGCCACAAGTATATGATATACCATGTTTTGAAAGCAAATTATCTTAAGCTGTGGTAATCAGCACTGAATCAGCAAGTTAAAAGAGGAGGTAGATAATTTTCATAATATCCAGTAATTTTCAAAATTATTTCTAGAATAGATACCTTTTGCAAAAATTGGTGGTTCAGATGCCAAGGATAAGTAAGTAGATTTTCTTTTTTTTTTTGCTTAAAGGAAAAATTCTGACTGAAAATGTGAAGACAATTTAATGTAGAAGTTTTTCTAAAGCATTCAGTTACAAATTAAATGAAAGTTAACAGTCTAGTAATTCATTTCCTCAACAAGATTCATTTGACCTATTAACATACACTACAGAAACTCAAGATGGCATTACATTGGAAAAATCTGTTTCATGCAAAAGATGGGTATTAAACAGTTGTCATTTCCAGACTCTGCTGGAGAAAGTAGTTTAATGAAGAAGCTCCTACTGCTCCTGCCCAGGCTGCACCCTGTGTGGCAGCCTTCCAGTATCTGTGAGAAGGTTATTAAAGCCATAGCAATGGGGACTATTTAACATGAGTCTCTGAGGCACTGAACAGAGTCCAGAGAGCTGGTATCTTTTAACGTATGTATGAAAACAGAATTCTGCACCTTAGTGCAAATACACACTTATTTGTTTGTTTAAATAAAGACTCAATAAATAAACAAACAAACCCAGCATTAGTAACAGTAAAATGAGCCTTAAGGCATTTGTCAATTTGTCTCAGGTCTTAAATTTGAATTTCAAGTTCTTTGTTGTTTCCTTAGAATCATCTCTTTAGTCAACAAGGAATTTTATGAGCTCCTGTAATCACATGTAAAAACTGTTATTGCCACTAGTTAAAAAAGAGCTAGGTGAAGCTAAACTGCCAGGAAGCAAACAGCCTTCAAGGAGAATGGGAAGTGTCTATTGCTCATTTCGCATACTGTACAAATGCGTCCATATGCCAGTCTTTGGTCTGGCATAGAGTTCAAAAAGTAAAGAAATGAAATAGGAATGCTATCACTACCCTGCCCCTCGAGATACTACAGCCACTTTGTACAATAACAGGACAGACAATATAAGAACAAGGAGGAGGGACTCAGAGGCACCAAAATACAGGCTAGAGCTACACTTGCCATGAACCTTTCAAGAATCAGTGCAAATTTTGCTCTGCCAATGAGCTATAAAACAGCAATGTGCTCCAAATAGCCTGTTTCATGGGCAGGATAGGATACACAAACCTGGATTTCTGACCAAAATTTGCAGAGAAGCTCTTTAATTTATGGCTATTGTAAATAATTTTTAAGTGTAGGAAGGAATCTATAAGCTATGGATGTTTATTCTCTTTTCCTGAAGCTCTACAGAGGTAGGGTACAAGGCGAGGATGACTTTCCAGAAGTTTTATTAGGACCTCTGAATGGTTGGGTAGATGGAGAATATTTGGACCCTACTTCTAGAGCAGGAATAGACTAGCACAAACTTGTAGAAACCAACTGATAGTTCTAATACTGTATTTCAGTATTCACAAGTCAGACTGTCTCAGTCAGCCAAGGAAGAAAATGTTTTTAGGGACAGAAATTAATATCCCAAGCTATGAAGCTAACCAATACAGGATGTGGCAGAATATTCAGAATGCACAGGCCCAGTTCACTAAAGATCAAAATGTATTCATTGAAGGAGAAGTTTTTACATATGCAACAAAAGACTAAAAGCAGTGTATTCAGAGCTTAATAAAAGGAAAAGTGGTGATTTTTCAATCTTATTTTACTTTTTGATGCAAATTCTTTCCACTGTTCCAGCAAGGTAGTAGACCTGTGTTTAAACCATGTATTTTCTACCCTACAGGACATTTTCAGATTAGGTCTATAAACAATATAACTATGTCGGATAAAAAAGCACAGAGAAAACACTTGCATTTTGTCATGAAACATGTCACAGCTTTATTTCAGCTGTTGTAAAGGGGTTAAACTCTGCTGAAGAGGAAAGCAGTGCTTCAGCAAATGAACCTGATTTTCTTTCCTAGCTATACAAACTGTTGCATATATTTTCCCCTCTAGCAATCTCATTTTCATTGTTTCACACTACCACCCTGAATAGTAATTTGGCTTTGAATAATTCCCCTCATCATAATGCAGATGTCAACACCAAACGATACAGACACAAGCTACAGTGTATGCAGCAGCTCTGGTTTAAAATGCAGACTCTTGTGTGCAGAGCCAGTGGAGCATGTGGTTTTTATTTTTCAGCTGTTTCCAACAGATTGAAAATTCCATGGGCTACAGAGTCTTGAATAATTTAGAATGCTGCTTGGAATATTCCTTAGCTAGAAAAATACATAAAGAGGGGGGAAATTCACTTCATTTTACTTTGCTGGATAGATTGATTCCTAAATAGTAGTGTCTTCCTAGGGAGCCAGTTCCTAGGGATGCCACTCTGGGGGAACATATTGATTCATTATATTAATGAGACTCAAGAGCAACTCCATCATTAAACAAGCCTAGCAGCAGGGCTATTTCTCTGCTTCTGTGAAAAGAGAGGAATAAAACTAAGCTGTAGGACTTGCCTGACTCCTAGGAACTGACAATACTCAGGTAGGTGTAGAATAGATTAGCCTGCAATTGCTCTAACAGCATAGCGCTGGGGAATCAAACACCACAACAGTTGTTAGTTGGAAATGAATGGCTAAACCTGTTTATTCAAATGCATAGATGACTTAAGTTAAATGTTTTACAAATGTAAGTTAATCGTTTTTAAAGTATATTATTTATAGGCCTCTCTTGAGTGAAAGAGCATGCACCTAGCAAGGGAATAAGTTAAGGTCAGATTTCGCATTATGCATCTTTTTTCCATCTTCTCTGCATATGTCTTCCCTCAGCTGGAGCCAAATTCAGAAATTATATTTGTGTTACACATCATTTTTCAAATGGATATTTTACAAAAAATACAATACACGCTGAAGAGTCCCACATTAAAAAAAAAAAATCCTCTGCAAATCCTGTTTGTCTAGAGTATGTCCTAGTGAATAAAACAGCAGGATTTTTTTTTTTTTCATGATCAAGCCCAAATATTCAGCCCTGTCCTCCCTCCTATAGTGCCAGCAGCTCCCACTGAATCTCACAACAGGCACTAAGTACTTGTTCCAGAGGCAGAATCTGACAACTTTCTCTTACCTAGTTAACATAAAAATATTCTGACACTCCAGTTAGCCATTATCAATATTTTTAAAATTAAGAAACAAGATAAAAGCAATAAAAACCAAAAGGAATGAGGAATTAGATTTCATGAGTGATCATTTCCATGTGGGACTACAAGAATTTAGTACACTGCTTGATGACTGGTTGCAAATACCAACCACCAAAGCAACCTCCCACTGTGAAACTTATCTTCAACTCCTCCTTTGGCTAACATTGATCTCAGTGGAATTAGAAGGAAAATAACAACAGCCTTGAGAAATGGCAATGATGCAAGCGTGCATGCTTACAGAATAGGTAAGTGTTGATGTTGGAAGATTACTTGCAGCAAATATGTGGGGTTTTTTTTCTATTATCTGAGTAAAAAGAGGCTAAAGGGTGCTTCTGCATCCCTGATACTGACAAGTAAAACCACAGTGCTTCCTAAGATAACTCTATCCTGGTGTCACCAAGCTGCTAAATGCTATTATACTGGGAAACATTACAGCACAGCAATTAAACTGCAATTAGTTTCTCAGATGGGGCTGGTGTGTCAAGTATAGAAAATAACTTTAAAATGAGCTCCCCATGTCACTTACCAATCTCTGGATGCAAAGATATGAAGATAATTGGTGTTTTGCTTAAATCCCAGAGGCAAGAGATTTAAAATTTCATTTACTTATGGTTGCAGAGAAAAAAAGTAAAATCATGAGCCAGGAGTTTCCTTAAAACAAAGAAAGAAATTTTAAAATGCCATGAATCACAAAGAAAAGCCCAGGATTTTATAGGGTGATGGGGGAGGAAAGAGAAGAGAAGAGATGCAGAAGTCTGCACAATATTAACCTACTTGAAGTCAGTATAACTGTATTTGTGATGTAATGTATTTTAAAGATCATCCACGGGGAAGCCTAAGCAAACAGAAGACAAATCTGAGTGGTTATAATATTACTAACATTTGCATTTCACTTTCACATGCTGCGTCACAATAACAAGAACACAGAACAAATCCAGCATATCTTAATTCTGTCCTGCAGAATCTTTCAAACTTGCAAAATTAGTGTTATTTCCCCAAAGCAATGAAAGCAGGCAAAGACTTCCATTACTTTTGTAATAGCACGAAGGTTCAGGACAGTCTGATACAAGTCCCTGCTCTAATATTTGAGTACAATGGATTATGGGTATTTACTGTGGATTTTCACCCTACATCATTCTAAATCAGGCAGAGCATTGTTTTAAATGGGCTTTTCCACACATCATGTCAGTAGCCCTGCTTTTCAAGCTGTAGTCAGCCAACAGGCTGTAACTCACTCTTTAAATATCTCCTTCTGCCCACTTCTCAGAATTTTCACATTACCCAATAATTTTACTGAAGATCTAATTTCCACAAACTAGGTCTATCTATCACCCGGGTTCTCTTAAGAACCTTTTTTCTTCATGTGCAAGCAAGTTTTAAGTCCTAGAACAAAAGTTGTTTTCTAGGCCTATATGTAGCAAGAAGGGTATAGCAGATGTCCACATCACTGGTGTCTTCATTGAAAAGCCATCTTGCAAGGACCTAATACCTACCACCAGAATAAAACATCAAAATATGAAAGAGTAATGTTGGGATTTTTTTTTCCCCTCTTGTTGGCTAGACAGCATTTCACTGTACTGGCACTCTATTTGGCATGACAAGGCCAAACACAAAGCTAAGAATTTTAGCTGAGGTGAAGCGACACATACGATCATATAACTGTACTGCTTCCAGTAGCCAGGCTGAAATACCCAGACTTAGCAAGGCACCTCCGTGCTGCATTGGGTGGTACTGGGTATGTATTGACTCATTACCAGTGTAGAGGAAAGAAAGACATTTAGAAAAATCATCCCCTTACAATAACCTCACTTGGTCAGCAGAGGGTGACTGAAATAGTCTTTGAAGTTAAATGGGGCAGGATGAATGCCTTTGGTGGTTTTGGGCATATATTCAAAGTGTTCTGAAAGTGTAATGAACATGAAAGGTTACCTTGAAAGCAAACAGAAGGAGCCACTCTGCTACTGAGCCTTAAAAGCACAGCCATTAAGGATCTTGTAATATTGCATTTGGGAAAGCTGGTAAGTGCCAAATCAATGAAGATATAATTTTGGATCACTGATTTCTACATAGGAATGCAGCAAAGATATTCTGCTCATTTTTAAAAAACAGATTGACTCATAAAAGTAGGAAAAAAATACTGTCTGCTGTTCTATACTAAGATGCCACTTTAAAAATAATCTATATAGAGCATCAGGTCACAGAAGACTTCACCATTCTACAACAAAGATGAAGGAGAAGCTGAAAGCATGGAAATTAGATACATCTGCATGTCACAGCATGAAAGTAAAATATATACATACATACATATATATATGGGATCTTTTCTCTTTCATGGTCCTTCCGAAGAAAGCATGAACGCTAGGCATCACAAGCTTGCAAAAGCTTCCCCCAGAGATGAGAACCCCAATGGATTCCACAGAACCATCATCTATCCTTGCTCTTTTCTTCAAGCCAGAAGACTGTTCTTAGCTAAGGTAAAACAGAGCAGGTCCTCTGGCACAACTGAAATGACTGAGAGATAGACCTTTGTTATTTCCTGACCTCAGTGCTGATTTTCCCATTATCAGATGGCACAGCTTTAGGGCTACCCTGACTGGTAGTATATAAGAAAGTCCCAGATGGTTTTTACAGCTTCCAGGTAAGCTCTTTCCCTTATCCTGGCACAGCCATTGTGCCAGTATCTGAGAAAGCTGTGATGTAGAGCTGACTGTTGTTTTTGCAGAAACAACATTTCCCAATATTTACTCAAGGAAGAGGAGTGGCAGATGGTGACAAATGAGTCATTGGTAAATAATGCAAGAACATTTTTTAGCTAACCCTGGAGCAATCCCTTGGGATTGCTGAAGATCTCCATGAGACACATGATATTGATTCAATGGACTTAGTTTTAAGGAGAGTCTAGGTACAAAGAGGGAAGTGGAATGTTGATTTGAAGTACATTTTATAGTGTTTCTTTGTCTTATCTCCATCTATGGTTACAAATATTCTTTTCTTAATTATGTTTGCAAATGTTTTTAGTCCTCAAAGTCAGAATGCACTCCTGGATGCTCAAATCAGGCTCCCTAGTACCATTAGCCCATAAATAATTTCCTATGCATAAGTGAGTGTTAAGCTTTTTTTCCCCTAAATTAGACATTGTAACACATGCATAATCAAAATCAGACATAACAGCATTTGAGCTGAGCAAATAACTTGTGTCAATGTGGTGTGATTCATTCCTTAAATAAGAAAATTCTCATAATTTTGAGTAGTAAGAGGCCACTGTTCTTATCTATTGAATAACATTAATTTTCTCCCCTCCAGTGCCACTGTATACCTATTGCTTACAGATCCAGGCTTAAGACAGCATAAGCAAAAAATCAGAAAGTCTAAAACAAATATATGTGAGTCAATAGTTAGGGAGTTAGCAGGATTTTACTGGGAGCCCCCATTCATTTTTATGGAAATATTTCAAAATGAAGGCAAGGTCAGACAAATGAAATGTCAATTATTATTCCTTTTTAGAAATACAGTATATCTCATGAACATCCCCTCATCCTGTTTCCTTCAGCAGATTAGCACATTGCCTGGTAAGCCCCAGCCACAATGGGCTTAGCAGTACGCTATATTTCCGTAAATTCAAATCCACCCAGTATCATCTTTAACCACAGCCATCAACTAGCCACAATATGGCTTTGTTGTTTCCTTACAATTTTATGTCTCATCAACAGTATAGATCCACATAACAGAAGTGTATGTGGAAATTTTCAGAACACAAACATAATTTTAGCTAGTCATTAAAGGAGGCAGTGAAAGTTTCTCAGAAAGTGAAACATCCCCCCTTCCACTCCTCACTTGTTCTTTGGTCAGTGAAGGTTTAGATCTGAAATTTGGTGCTGATGCTGCCTAGCAGCACATACACAAGGCAGCAACAAAAAGGAGTTCTACTGATGACTAGAAATCCCTAGCTCAGCGTAAAGTCATTGTAAGCTTAGCTAAATGAGCTAGCATTGCTCATCAGCCATCCAGAATTAGTATTGCATTGCTGAGTGGCTGAAGAACACAATGGTCCATTATCAAACAAAATATAAAATCAGAGCTGAATATTAGAGCTCTACCTTTTTCCAACAACCAGAAGTGAAACGTTAATTTGACAGGTGTCCTGGTTTGGCCAGGACAGGGTTAATTTTAGTGGAGCAGGTTATTCTACACCATGCTGACGTCATGGGGGGGCAGTTCGAGGGCAATTTGCTAGCATCTGGGTGAGCTCGCTCCCTCGCTATTCTCTGTTATCAATCTTTTTGTGTATTGTTCCTTTATCACTGTTACTTCTGGGTTTCTTTGCTAACTGCAAAAAAAAAGCTTTGTATATGTTGTTTTCTTATATAAATATGTATATATTAAACCTTCCTTATCTCAACTCAAAAAGGCACTTTTAAACCCTTTTTTTTTCTTGTCCACGACCCGTGGCAGAGGGAGGGGCGGGGAGCCATGTGGCTCGGCCACCCTCTTACTAAACCAATACAACAGGTGATAAGATGCACTGTTACTCTGAGAACATCCAATAGCTAAAGAGCTATAGAAACTCTATTCTCTTTTGCCAGGACTAACACCTCAAACAGCAAGAAAACTTTAGCCATTGGTGAGCAACAAAAGTCATGAGAAAACCCACAAACCACAGCTCTGTTTCACTGTTAATTGTTTTTTGTTAGTCATCTTTTCTGTCCTTAGCCACCTACTTTGATATCTGTGTGCAAACACATCTCTCGTGTGCATTTGCCACACACACTTACCTGCTGCCTGATGCTTGGCTTCCTCTATGAAATGGAACCAGAGACTCTTCTACAAGCACCAAGCATCTACTCAGATCTGGAGGACAATGTCACACCTTAGAGTTATTGTGTCATCTCACAAATGAAAAAAACAGTATCTCCTAATCAAGGTAAAAATGTATTTCCTGAAGCTGAACTATGAACATGATTTTAAAACTTTTCAGCTTACAAAGTCAAAGTGCAATCAGATTTCTCCCTGCAGAAACAGTCTCCCTATTGGTAATTACATCTTTCTCCAGATGACTAGGAAATTACAGTTTAGTGGGTGCAGAAGCAAATTACTATACAGATAGTGTTCTCGTTGAAGAGACAGAAATAGCGATGTATTCACTTTATAATTGGCTGGCAGTTGCTATCGACCATGTAAATCCTTCACCATGACATGCTGATCAGTGTATGCTGTAATTTATCAGCCAGCTGTTCCAGGCTGGAATTCTGTGCCTTGTAATCCATGGTCTAAAAGTGCCATATTTAAGTGCTGTTGCTACTTGCTAGACTAATGTTTGAGAGTTTAAAGTGCAGAAAGCTCTTAAATCATCAAGAGCAAGAAAATAAGATAGCATTACTGTAAAAATACATTTATTTAAATATGCATTCCTGAAGAGCAAAATGTACTCAGGTAGATTTCTAAAACTGCTACATACTAATGATCATAAAGCCACAAGTGCCACACTGTATTTGTGGAGATTCCTGCAATAGATGCTCTTTACAAAGTGTCCCTGACAGCCCAGCAGCATTATCAGTACAATTACAAAGGCATTAGATTAGAGCAAGCTACCATTTATGGCAAGCGAGTGCAACAGAATGAAGCCAGCTCCACAGTGCTGCAGTAACTCTAGACAATTTAATCTGCACTTGTCAAAATAGGGATCCTGAATATGACTTTGAACAGAAACCTAAAAAATCTAGGCTAGTGTTTATCCTGCCTGTTTTTCCTTCTGTTTAACTGGTTTGAGATGGAAACAAACAGCAACACTGTGGCCTGCAACAGTAACTAATGCACGAGTTGCACTTCTGATACAAGTAATTTTATAGTAAAATGAGAATAGCCACGTATAAGACAGTAGTCTTGTGTAGACAATATTTAGGGATTTTGGTCTTTTTGGTTTGCTTTCCAGCACTTCTCCAGCTTGCATGTTTCTCTATTCAACTCTAACCCTCTAATACTTAGGCATCAATAATCTTCAGATTTTGCATCCTTACGGTCTTCAGGTCTGTGTGAGCTACTATATTGTGAGATACTATGCAAAGATAAATGACACTGAAAAAGTTTAGGAAAAGGATATTGTCAGAGTTCTCTAAAGAACAGAATAGTTCAAGAAAAACAAGGAATAAAAAAAAATATTTTTTTTGTTGTGGCTAGTTCAGGCTTTCTATGATTGATTTCTAAGACTTCTTTCTTGCCCTGAAATAACAGATAGGCTCTTTAATTGCAAGTTTATAAGCATAAATATGTATTTCATGACATTCATCAATGGCATTTAGATGGCTTTTGAGAAATACACTGGTAAAGCAAAATTATCACTCTGGCCATCAAGGGTCTAAAGCAGCAGAAAACCTGTTCTTAAGAAGGAAAAAGATGCACCTGAACAGACCATATATAATGCCACACAGCCAAGACCTTGCCATCTGCTGTATACCGTCTTCAGGGCAGAGGAGGATTAACTGAAAACAAAACAGTTACAGTAACAATTGAAAAACCCCAAACTAGTCATAATTAGATGGTTGGCACTTTGATAGGTCTGCAGTTATTAAAATAGGGAAGAGTTTTAGCTCTAAGCTGTTAATAGTGGGAAAACAGAAGAGTCACATTCC
Source organism: Eurystomus gularis (assembly GCA_013400335.1). Taxonomy (NCBI): domain Eukaryota; kingdom Metazoa; phylum Chordata; class Aves; order Coraciiformes; family Coraciidae; genus Eurystomus; species Eurystomus gularis. The sequence goes on along the minus strand of VZZY01007851.1, from coordinate 25,619 downwards.
TGCGTGGGCCAGACAACTGCTGAAATTTAACATATATGGTAATTTAATTGAAACATTACTACAGGTTTGGGAACAAACAGTTCAATCCTGGAAAAGCCTTTTCTTCACTAGAAAAGAGAGAAATAACATTTCAGTGCAGTATTTACCAATAGAACCACTACTTCCCTGCCTTTCTTCCTCTGGCTACGTTCAGTTTTCTAAGAATTATAAAGATTTTTTAAAAAAAGAAAGAGGAACTCGAACAATTGGAAGCAAGTTTGCGGTTGTTTACTATTTAAAATATCATTCAGAATGGCCTCAAACCTAACAGACTGGTTCTTGTTTCTGTACTTCATTTTACAAAACATGATTTCCTAGTGGTATCACAACAATTTCTAGGTAGGATTACACCAAAGAGTCCTTTGGTTCTTGATTCTGCAACTGCATCATAGTAAAGCATTTCATCTGTCCTCCACAAAACCATGTTTCCAGAGTTCCGTGTTAACTGGAGTTTGGAATAAAGTAAAGATATGCTAAATTATTCTGTGCATTTAAGTGGCTGTGTCAGGACAGCAAACAACTGAGACTGTACATCTTTTGCAATCTGAGCCTAAAACTGCTGTTTTGAATACCAGGAGTGAGGATACACAGTGACACACTCTCTGTTGCTGATGTAGAGAGATTGCTTGCTGCCTCACTATATGCATTCTGAGTGTCTTAGCGGCTTCCCCAGAGTTCAGTCTTATGTTTGAGACACTGAAAAAATAACCATATCCTTTTGAGTGAGTCACCCACACAGTGTACCTCAAAACTTTTTCACTTCTCTCCATGCCTTGTACTAAGCAAGATCCTGTATTGTACCTGCTCTGACATGATGCCAGTCTAAAGGCAATAGAAAGCACTGGTATTGGCAGGGTGTCCCTAATCACCTCAAACCTTCTGCCTCTGGTTTCCAAGTCACCAATTCTTCTATTTCTGTACAAGCTGCATGATCTCTGATGCCACAATGTAGTCGTGGTGCCTTGCTTTCTTGGGTCTCTGGATGCTTCACATCTGTGGTCTGTCTGTTACACAAACCCCATTTCTTCATGTAGCATAGGGTCACCTGAGGAAAATGCACATATCTGGGGATAGTCACCTATGGTGTTATGGTAGGTATCCAAAAACCCCACACAGGACTATCCTGCATACAATGATTCTTTCTTTTACAGAAAATGTTTTTTTGTCTGCTTTAGTAGTGACACACAGAAAACAACAACTATATTTCTGCTTGGGATTTCCTGATCAAAGCTTTTCTGCATTCATATGACACTGTACTTGCACAGTAAAGTCACCTGCTTTTAGGACATGCCAGAATTACTACGTATGCATAGCTGTTTTACTCAACACTTTCCAGAATGCCTGTGACAATGAGCATGCCCCGGGTTTCTGGGAGTGCAAACCTGGATCAGAGCTGTTGGGCACTTATAGCAGTGTCCAGTTCAGGAATTTCATCTATTCTTTGGTATATTTGCATTTTGCTTATTTGGAAAATGTGAAATTGAAGTGCAGGGTCATTGTTATGTTTTTAATTGTTTCTTAGTTTCATCCAAAACCAAAATTACCATTTTTTAAAATATATTTCATCCACACACAGAGAAGCTCAGAGATAGCACACAGTCAGACGTATTGCATACAGGTGATATAATCCTCAAGACTGGAATATTTATTTACATGTGGGCCTGCTTGCTTACAGTAGTTTCAAAGCAGCTGAACAAAAAGCAAATTAACAGAAAATAAAGTAAAAGAAAACCAAGAGAAACGTTGAAGAAACTTCTTCCAGGACGCATAGGAAAACAATGTTGATGCTGACGTCCTCAGACTCAGCAGTTCTTAGATTTGGAGCTCCAAGTTCAAGTAGAATATGCTTTTATGTCTCAGCTCAGAAAACTGTAGATTCAATTAAAAATATTTTTTATTATCCTCTACCTACTGTCAGGCTTCCCACTGTATGAGTTGTTCAAAGATAACCTAGCTGTCTTAGCAGTGATTCATATAAACAACAAGAAAAATCATAAATAGCAACAATTACGGTTGATATAATTTGGGGCCAGTGCCAGGAGAAGGCTGCCTGCCAAGGGGAACATTCCTTGCAAGTTAGTCCTACAGTGTGCTGGCAGCCAGCAGCGCCTGGAACAAATCTGATGTTCCGCTCAGTCGGGCTGCTTCCAGGGTGCCAACAAGGCAGGGCAACACAGGGGTGTTTCAGGGAGCCCCCCAGGGTGCACGGAAATGGGGGCATTCCCTTATTCCCATATAAAGGAGGCTTTGTGATACATGGAAGCATTTTGCTGAAGTTTCTGGTGTAAGGCACAGGAAGAAAAAAGCACTCTAGGGAGGCCTGGCTCTGCTTCTCAGATATTTGTTCTCATCTGTTAGCATGCCTTAAACTATTCTCTTTTATTTAAAATACCATCTTTCACAGTAAGGAACATGTCAAGATTTTTAGCGTCAATCTCTACGATAGAACTGACAGCTAGCACAGACAATTGCTTCAGGATGTAAAGCATACTGTAGCCTTTGGGCTTGTAAGATTTTGCATACCGTAGTAGGAGGGGCACTTGTAAGAGAAGAGATTTAACACCAAAGCAAGTCCCTGTTCACTTCAGTTCATTCTGGAGTCTCCCACAGGTTAAGGGTAAGTTTTTAAAATTCTTGACTTCCATCAAAGAAAAATGCAAGCCTACCCTGCTGAAAGCCAAACTGCCTCTCCATTTTTGAGTATAGCATTTCCTGATACCTTTGTAATATATGGTAAGTAGGTAGGAATATGCTTGTCTAGTAACTTAATATCACATTAGGACAGTAGATGCTACTGCCACTCCACCTTACCAGATGAATACAGCACTTATATGAGTGTCTGTTAAAATGTTTTTTGAAGTTCAGAAAAAATTAAGTATCTTCCATCTTCTACTTTTCATAGTAGCTGTGAACATTTTTATTTCACACTAAGCAAGCACAGAGCTCCCTATAGTGACAAGTTCAGACAATTTCAGGTTCTCTGAGTCTGCATGGCTTCATTTTCCAGGATGATTGATTACATTTGACTCTATGACCTCAAAAGAGTATACTAAGAACAATTTCTGTGAGTAGCTAGAAGTTGTAATTTGATCAGTAAAAGATGGCAACTTCTGCTGTTGAGAATTTAATGAAACATATATTATGTTCCATGGTGTGCTTGATTTTAACTAAAAACAAGAAAAGAAAAAAACCTTCCTTTTATGTCACCATCTATCTTTCTTAAAATGTGCCTGAGTTAACAATCACCATCTTGATTCAAGTCATAAGCTTAAAGATAAAGATGTGGAATCTTTTGTCAGAAGATACTAAGTATCACTAAAACTCTGTAAAACTTACCAGATTTAATAACCACTAGGTTATTGATTTCACACTTACACTTTTTTTACTTAGAATTTTTTTGGCTGTTAAAATCATTAAAGGTCTTGGCTTCAACCTGACACTAAATAAGAACTGAAAATAGAAAAAAAAAAAATTCACAAACAAGGAAGTAGTTTTTCAGAAGTTTAGACACTTTAGAACTTGAAGTAGCTCGGTTAGGGGAACTTGTGATTCTCTCCAGTGTGGTGGCACAACAGTGGTGACACACCCAAGGGCCCAGGTTTGGAAAGAAGTCTGCAGTGTCAAAATGTGCTCAACATGTGAGAGCCCATGACGTGAAACTTTCTTCTACCCCTATCTCAAAGACTATTTATATGAAGTATTGACTGTTCCGAACTCAGGCATGTTACTCCATTTCATTGCTGTTGTCCTGTATTCCAATCTCTCATTATGTTACCTTGAAAATCATGACATGATTTGCTGACTCATTTCTTGGAAGGGGATTTTGTGATACTTTATTGGTGGAGAATTTTTTAAAGCTAGACGTCAGATAACCTGACTACATGCTTCATATGTCTTTTCCTAGGAAAGATGATTTTAAAATATGCAAGCAATGTATTTTAGTTAATTAAGCACATCTATACCTCAGTAAAAGGAATATTGTATGCTGGCTGATGTTAGAAACATCTTTGCTAAAAAGATTTATTTGCAGTTATCGGTATAATCTTAAATACAGGAAGAGCCTTGAAATGTGTTAAGTCCTAAAAGCAGAACATTGAAAGTATCTGGATAGAGATGTAGCCTTTTCAAGCCTAAAAAGAAAAGGATTTAAAAGGACTGAATAGCTCAAAGGATTAGCAATGAAAGACAGACACTTTCACATATAAACTTGTCTGAGTTCATCCAAATTCAACAGCAACTTAGGTCATCATATTAAAAGAAGCTTTGGTGGTTCACTGGAAGCAAGTCTGTGGCTCTCAGCCCAGTTTCAAGAGAAAAGATACTCATCAAAAACATGCCTCGATTTGGCATTCACGCTGGGTGTTTCAGAAAAGACCAAGAAATTAAAATACACAGAGCAGTTATCTTAAAATATGTGATATTAGTGGCCTAGCTAGAACAGCATGTGGGGAGCACAGCCTCCCTTTTTCCAGTTGTGGATATGCAATGCCATCCATTAATAAAAGCAGATTTTTTATAGCATTACTAATGCAGAATTTTCTAAAAGCCTGCTAAATATTCGGTAAGTGGGAAGGAGATTTCAGGTGATTCACCACTGAATTCCTCATTCCTGAACTTAAGCTCTGTTTATAGCATAATGCAGCTTACCATTTTACATTGTTGTCGTGGGCTTTCTTTCATATGCTCTTTCCCCATAAAACTGGACCCAGATAAAGCTGGACTCTTTTCTGTCAGGAACACCGTAGGAATGTGTCAGGTTTTATAAAACACTGCTGTTCTCCACACATAAGGGATGCTGGTGGTTCTCAAGGGCTTGAGCAGATGGTGGTGTCAAAGGCACTGAAGTCACTATGATGAGCCACAAGCAGAGCTGCCAGGCTTTGGGGAGCATGCAGGTCACTGCTCATCCACTCAGTCTGAGACAGCAAGAATTCCACGAGTGTTAGGTTGCATTCTTGCTCAGCAGAGTAGCCAGCAGACAAGACTACTGCATCCAGTTACCAGCTTGACTTTCTGCACAAAAATTACTCAGTTTTGCGGGCATGCATTTTTCTCCAAGTGTTAAAAACAAAGCCAGACACTAGGAAAAAGGCACAGATTTTCTGAGAAGCTACAAATTAATAGTATCTCCCCAAGCAAAAAAGTGGTAGAGGGAGAAAAAATGCCTTTTCCCTTAGATATCTTCTCATATATAAGCATGTGAAAATTCTAGATATGTTCACATGGCTGTAAGCTTATTGTGATCAGTAACCCCACAAAGACAAGCTGCATTTTCATAGAAACTCATTCTGTACATCTTTTTTTCCATCAAAGCACCCGTGAATGTGGTATTGGGTGTCCTCTATTCATGATCTAGTTCTCTCAGTCTGCATGATCAAATTAATTCTGTGCCTAGAAATCAAATAATCTCCTTATATAGGTGTTATGAATACACAAACACATACACATTATCAGACCCTTTGCCTCTTCCGCTTTAAAAATGAGGGAGGGACAGGTCCAGAGCACTCTAGCTATAAATGCTTTCTGTATATAATTTCATGGTACACTTCCCTTCACCAAACTCAGGCTAGCAGTAAAAATAACCCTCTTGAAGAGCAGATGTTATATTATTGACTAGGGTTTCCACCTGTTAACATTTTTCAGAGAGGGGCCCTGTCTGGAATTAACTCTATATTTCACTATGAACTCTACACACTTTACTGGACAGAACCAATATGTGACTCACTGCTCTGAGATGTGTAAATATTAAACCTATTTCAGCCAGGGAGGCTCAGGCCTGTCTGATAATAGACATCAGTGGCAGAGCTGAAAAAAGTCCACAAAAATCTAGACTCCTGAGATTTTTATTTTGCCTGAAAGAAACGTTGGCACTCTGAGAGTAATCTCAATAAACAAGTTACTATAAGGAAGATATCACTGAATAGGAGCAGCAGGCTCTGCTTTCTAGAAGATAAGAAAATGTTTGCATTAGTCTATAGGACATCTTAGTGATCTTTAACCCATGCTTTTCCCTCCCGCTTGTCACAAGATCATAACAACAGTCACTGGGAGAGTCACGTTTTCTGATCTCTGTGGGATTTATTCATCTGTTCCTGCACTGCAAGTTTTGCTCTCAGGGTATTTTCAAGTTACCTGCAATAGTTTTGTGAAACATTTCAAGGCAGAGGCAGGGGAAGTGGGGGAGGGAATGGACATATAGGAGGACATGATTTATTAAAGGATGTTCCTTTGACCCTAACCATCATGATACTAAATTATTGTATCAAATTAAGCAGAAGGCTTATTACTGAACCAATAGTAAAAATCAACTGTTCCCTGTACCATGCCCCCAGTTCTTGCTTGTCTTTTCAAATTTTTATCAACCTATAATTTTTAAATAAAATTGAAATAAGATTTTTAAAAACATACATAAGGTTAATAGAACACTCTCTGTCTTTTTCACCATTATGTCATGACATTCTAGAATTCCTTGAGTCAAACTTGTCTGAATTGAAACATTATTCGACCACCTAGGGTCATAAAATCAATGCAGTTATATATCAGGGAACATATTAAGGGCCGTGATTCTGGTTAATGCATAGATTGCCATTATCATTGAGAGATAAGACAGACAAAGTAATTGCAATATTTTGGGTAACAGTGTACTAGATGATCCCTAGCGCTGTTTTGCAAGAATCAGAAAACAGGTGGAATACAGATAAGCATCGCATGATGAGGTCTTGCTCCTGCCCTGAAAATACTGCAGGTAAGTTAAATGTACGCATGCAGGCAAAGGGCCACAGCAATATATAACCATTCATTTAGTGAGATCTGGATCTGCTATGAAGAGTAATTGCAAAAGGTTTTGGTTTTGACATAGGAGATTCCATATCAGAGGATACCGTAGGGCTGGAAAGTGGGAAGAAGGATATATTTACCTTAGCTGCATTAACCAGATCACTGCCAGTTTGCCTAAATGATCTCTAACCCAATCCTCACCAACCCAATGGAGGGTCTTCCCTCCTCCAGACTCTCTCTAGCATCCAGTAACTCTGCCTTCTCTGTATCCTTTGTCACCAGGGCACCCACCACATTCAGCAGCAAGCTCACATTTTCCCTAGTCTTCCTACTGAGGTACTTGAAGAAGCCCTTCTTGTTGTCTTTTACATTATTTGCTGGATTTAATTCCAAGAGGGCCTTAGCCTTCCTCACTGCATCCCTACATACTCTGGCAACACTCCTATATTCCTCCCAAGCAGCCAGTTCCTTTTTCCACATATAAACTTCCTTCTTGCATTTCAGTTTTTCCAGAAGCTTCTTGTTCACCCATGCAGGTCTCTTGCCTTCTCAACTTGATTTTTTACTCATGGGAATGCACTGATCTTGAGCTGGGGGGAAGTGGTGCTTCAATATTAATCAGCTCTCCTGGGCGATCCTTAGCACCATATAAGACCTGTAGCCTACTGAGGGGTCATGTGGTGCCAAGTCTTGTGAATTAGAGTCAGTTCCTGAGTTACCCACAAGGGCTATCAATAATCACTGCACCAACCAAGGAATACTTATCTAGCAATTGTTAACAGATACCCCATTTCCCCAACTTCCATTTTCTCCCCCAAAATAAGAAATAACCTGCAACCACTGTGACACACAGTAGCTGTGACTGGTAAACAATTCACTTTCCCATACGAGAGACACTACAGCTCCAGCCTATTACATTCTGGCAAAGATACTGGTATCAAGGCAGCATAGCTTTCTAAATGGGACTACAGACCGTTCTGTCTCTGCTATTTTATGATCATTCCTGACTCTCAACTAGTCTTTAACATTGTATGGAAAAAAATTAGCAACTAGAACTTCAGAAATAATTCAGTACTGATATATATACACTCTTTGACAGAGGCAGAGCATGTCAACAAAACAAGAAAGCCTGGCAAAGCTTCTTTAATAGATTAGCCTGGGAGAGATGCAAGCATCATATTTTTGCCGACAGATAAAGGAAAACAGGAACAAACTGAAATTTTAATATCTTTAGCAGCTATTTCCCCAAGGCTTTTCTCAGGGCCAGGAGAGTTCACTTGTGCTTGTGCCAGATATATAGCCAGTGACAGCCGAGTGAAACAGGG
>VZZY01007851.1:763-17455 GCA_013400335.1 Eurystomus gularis | reverse complement strand
GGAGAAGGGATTCTTTGCCACACAGCTATCACACTTTGATGAATTTTCTTCTTGTATGACTTACACTGACAAAATAACATACATCCAGGTCTTTCCGAGTAAACAATGCAAAAAGCCCGAACCTGCCTTTAGTTTCCCACAGAAAAACAGCAACTTTATATTTCCAGTCTGTGTGTCTTGTTTCAGATTATGCCAAGTATTTTCACAGATCATTTAGTGGGATGAAAAATTAGGATTTGATGCTACAAGATCCCAAATATCTTTTTTTCCACTAAAGCAAAAAACATCTGATGGTCAAAACCTCGTTACTTTAGTTGCTGTTAAACTGGATTTGATTTTGGTTTACAGCAATCTTCATCAACCTTGCTATTCTTGAGTCCTTCTAATTTGTGCATGACTGCTAGCAAGTGTCGTTTTAAAGACTTCAGAGGTATAGAACAGTTCTGGCAACTATAGTGTATCATGTTATTACAACAGCTGGTGGTCTTGAAGAGGAAGCTTGCAATAAGCATGCACTACACTTGGAAGAAATCTGGAAGAAAATATTTGGTGAGTTGTCTACACATGTTGCTAGAATGAATGGTTGTTCAAAAGATGGTAGTAATCTAGGGATTCTGTATAATAACTCAGTGTCCTAGGAAATTTAAATTACAGCAGCTTCCTCATTGCTAATGCTGTATTTCTGAGAGTTTCAAGCCAGAGACTGGGCTAAGTTTGCATTTGAATACACTGCCGGAAATTTTCTGAGCAAAAGACACCTGGTTCTTTCTATTTCATTATTTCTGAAAGTGCTAGTTCAAATGCAAGCACATCTGTTTGGGTTTTTTGTATGGTTGGGGGTTTTTGTTGCTTTTTTTTTTTTAAAGGAATATCCCAATCTATATTTATGAACACTGGCGAGAAAAGCTGGCATCTTCTGTCTGTTTCTATTCATATAGTACCTGCACATTGCTTGCCACTCTGGGGAAGTGCTCATTATTCTGGCTCCTAACTGGCTACCAGGGCTCCAAATAGACTGTCTTTGCAAAGGTTCTCATTCTGCATCTTTCCTAACATACTTGAGCTCTTTACTGCAAGGAATTAATTCTAATCAGAATTTGTAGCTGTAGCTGTCAGAAATAGTATTTTATTTCTAAACAGATAAGTTAAAGCTTTTTTCACACCACCATGTCAGGTTCAGAAGAAAGCTATAGTCGAAGAAGTACAGATGTGGGTGACAAATTTATTTCAGATTGTGAATTAGTAACAACTAGATTAGCCAATGGGCTAAACAGAAGTGATAATACATGGTGTGAAGGGAGTCTGTCTCATGACCTGTCACTGAATTCCCAGTGATAGCTATGAGCTGTTCTAGTATTTCTGAAGAGATTAAAGGTGACCAGCTTTTGAAGGGGATTTTAAATGAGCTTTCATACATATGATTCATTTTTACTTCTTTTAAAAAATCTTTACTCCATATTAAACACTTTGAACTGAGAACTCTTGTCTCATTCAGAATGAGTTGCACAACTTGAGGTGTTGCTTCTCAAAAACCTGACTTCAGGTCACAGCCCACGTTGTTGCAATACTGCAGATCATTTGAAGTCTATGGCATTATCTGGTCTGTTCTAGCCATATGGAAAGGGTAAGACACAGTTGCAGCTTCCGCTCTCCCTATACAAGGTAAACTCACAAGAAAAAGGGACAAAAATACTATGAGCTGAGATTACTCCAGGACTGAGAAAAGCACAAGTTTGCTGTCTCTCTTACAAGACTGGAGATTGTACTCTTCTCTGTATCAGTGTCTGCGGGCCTAATTCCAAATTAAAGACAAGGCCTTTGTGTCTTTGCAGAAGACAACATGTAAACAAACCCATAGTTTATACCACCTTACTGACTTTTTCATGGTAACTATATACAATTTCCAGTGCAAGAAGAAATACTTGTCCCACTGCTAGCCTTCAGAGTGCTACTTGGTATGCCCAGTTCTTCAGCAAATAGGAAATTGATATTGTCCCACGTGAAATGAGCAGACTATCCCCAGAATTACTAGGCGATACGGATAAATGAACTGCTATGAAAAGTTTACAGCTCTACTCTGTACATTGTGACAACTCATTAAGTTGTTAGCAAATGGGTGCCATTGAGGCACTTTCTGTAAGGGGTTTAAACATAACCAAGGGGATATTGCTCACCTCTCAGGAGAATGCTCATAGCAGTGCTGTAATGGTAATAGACAATTGTTAACAAAAAGCATGCTGGAATGTCACAGACTACATAAACTCTGTCTCAGAGCCTCCTTTGAACTGCTTGTCATCTCCCAGTGTGTCTGAAAGCTCTGGAGACTCTGGAAGGTGTTCTGGAAGTTGTTAAAACTCATGGACCACACTCATGACTGAATGGATATTCCCCAACTTCCATCATAGTTATAAAGCCTCCCATACATTACTTATTTCTTTGTTACTTATTACCTTCGTAAAGGTACCTCATGCATGTCAACCTCTGTGCTTCTTGCTAATCTGTGCTAACTTTACTGTAAAAAAGGTAAACAGAGACTGTTCACTGTGTTTTACCATATCACCACTTCCTCTGGTCAACAAACACTGTTGACCACATCTATAGTCGAGCTAGTATCCAGAACTTGTGTAGCAGAAGCAATTTATTTGCTGCAAGAAGCTGGATTTAGTTTTAAACAGATTAAGTAATGTTCAGAGTGTTTATACACACAGTCCAAGGACAGCTCCTGCCCTGCTTCACAGCTTCCTTTGCAATATCCAAGAGCACCTCTGGACTATCAAGAATTTAAGTCTAGACTAAATGTATTTGGGAATAATGTGCACATATAATACTGTTGCATTAATTCTGCAAGTTTCTTCAAAATTAAAAGCTCTGGTAGTGCTCAAAGGGGAAAAAAGTTGGTGGACTTTTTTTCCAAGTCACATAACTTCTTTGAAGTTTGGGAGGAAATTCCTTGCTCTGTTAAAATACCTGTGAGTTCTGCTACTTAATTCAGAGAGATGAGGATTTCAGCAAAGGTATTTCCTTGCATGCTTATGACTTGGATAAATTTTGTAAAGTTGGGCTAAGTACTTAAGAAACCTGGGCCAAATCATAGCTTATGTAGGAATTATGAAAGACTGATTTATAGCTCCACTTTTTTTATGTGTGTATATACAATTAGCAGGTAATATTAAGTATTCTTCTACATGCTTAAACATTCCTATAAGCATTTGAGAGACATGCATAAGTCTTACAATAGTGTAACGTACATAGAATAAATAAATCATCCCTATATAAGGAAGTTATAACTATGCTAAACATTTCAAGAATGGGAGTGCAGAGGAAAAGAGACTGTCAAGACATAAGTAGCATCACATCATCTCTACTTGGAATTTAACACCTAAAGCTAAAAATTCAAGAGAATAGATTCTTGGCTAGTTAGCCTAGAACATCCAGAATCAGCAGAATGGGACCAACAGCATACTCAGGTGCTAATTCAGTGCTGTATCCAAGACCAATGGCTGAAACCCATAATAGCATTAAACTGGGAAGTTAACACTGAGATGACCTCTTAACACATCTGAGAGCATTAACAGTACAGCAATCAACATTCAGTTGTGTAATTACTGTGTTCATGTCAAATCACATAAAATAAAAGCACATAGAAATAGTCCTCTCAAGTGGCTCAGAAAGAGCTGTCCACAGACTAAGCCTAAAAATATGACTTAGCAATTTCCAGGCACTATTAAGAGAAAGAAAAGAATATTTATTTTTAAATAGTCTTGGTTCCTTCTGTTCTAAAATAAGAACTTACTCCATGCCAACCTCAGAAAAAGAGTACTACACATCAGCTAATATCAAACCCATGCTTTGAAAAATACGTAGTGCTGAATTAATTTGCAAAGAGCATCGATAGATACAAGTAATACCATCACTTGTGGAGAAAACAGAACATCCGCAAATAGGGAGAACAATCTACCAGCAGATAAATTGATATTCCTATTACTACTAAACAATACTTTCAGTTACTCAATAATAGTAATTTTTTGTAGCAAAAAGATAGGAGCATTCACTGTTCATAATGTCATATTATTATGTGTAGTATCTGTATTTCTTGTAGGCTGCAATGGGAGTTTTGCAAGCTCTGCAGTTTTGTAAGTCCAGATACTTCTGAATGTCATTTTGCCAGTATATGAATGATGCAGCCTATAAAAAAAGACTACCCTAGTGGGATTTTCATATGTAGTGGAATGCATGCATCTAAATTCTGACTGAGCATGCACTATTTCATGGCAGAAATGAGCTTGCTTGACCTTTCAGATTGCAAGAAAAGTAACAGGAGAAATTCACTGCCACGTTACAGGGGTGAAAAAACCCAAACAAAGCAGTCTCCTGTCTCAGGTGGGATTTCCTAAGTAGGGTTTCTTATATCTTCTTCTAAAAGTGTCGAGACTGGCCACAACCTGATTTGACTTGGCAGGTTAGTGGTCTGGTCTATGTGACAAATGCTACCTTCCCATGAAAAGTCTGTGTAAGTATTTGTGCTCCTAGGAAAATGTAAATATGAAATATTTTATATTTTTTATATAAAAATATCTTTGTCTGCTTCTGGAATACTGAGAAGTCTGAACTCAGTGTGGCTGCATGGTGCTAGCTCAGAATGAAAAAAGAGAAAAGAGAAGCAGCCTGGAGATTTTCACAAAGCTTTAGAGCATTCCATGTATATGGAAACATTTGCTGTAGTATTAGCAGTAGTGCTGGATCACATCTTCTCACTGCAAAAGCTATCTTCTGACTGTGGCAACTGCAAGAAAATACATTTGCAAGGTGTCAGCTGCCATCTGTTTAATTTTGCAGGTCAGGGGGGCAGTGCCACCTTGCTTCACATGTATTGCCCTGCTTGGAGTTCAGCCTACAGAGAGCGAGGGGAAACAGTGCAATAGAAAGACACAAAACTCCTTTGATGCTGGGTGGGGTGGGAGAGCCACATACTGGATATGGGGGGAAGAAGCACAGTTCTCCATTCTGCAGTACTGTCAGCTGCATGGTTAATTCCCTGGAACGCTCCCGTGGTGCCCATGCATTCAAATGTTCTGAAAGTATGCTGTAACTTAAGGGTATTTAACATATTTTGTTGTGGGCTTAAGCTGATTTTAGGCCATTATCACAATTTTAAATACAACTCAGTTTATATTTGTATGCACTTTTGAGTTATTTTATTATCAGAAAAAAACCCCCAATTATTTTATCATAATGGCTGCTTCTTTCCTTAGGACTCCTTTTTTGTCTCAGCTTGTCCCATCCCATAGTTGAATCTTTCCTAATGACTCTTTCCATATGAACGTGATAATTATCATTGTTCTTCCTTTCCTTTCCTTTCCTTTCCTTTCCTTTCCTTTCCTTTCCTTTCCTTTCCTTTCCTTTCCTTTCCTTTCCAGGATTTTTTTTTTTTTTTTTAATATATATTGGCAGTTTTAGATGTTACCACAGACCAACCAAGCCTGGGACACTCTGGACAGGTGCTGGGCAAGATTCTTTACATAGCTCCTCTGTCACAAGGCACCTCAACCTTTGGCCTCTGGCACCTGTTGTTCTTCTGGTCCTGCATTTACTAGGGAGTTATCTCTCTGCTCCCTGCATGTCTACACTCCCTCTTGTTCTGCTCTTGGGCCTCCCAAGCTCTTGCATTTATGCAGCTCCTGCAATTCCAATCCTGGACTGGAGAGATTCTGAGCAGAATCTAAGCTATGCAAATTCAGCATATTGGGGTTTTTTTTTTGCATTAGGTAGGGGGTTATTTGGTTGGTGTTTTTTTTTCACTTTTATTAGCTCTTTTCCTGATATTCTCTTAGAGACACAAGCTAAGGTCAGGCCTGGGTTGCAACTCTACTCCTTCCCACTTTGTGGTTGATGGAGAAAGTAGAATGGCAGCAGCCAGGATGGATTGTTTACACTTCCTCCTTGCCTCTACAGTGGTGTAGACCATTGAGTGATTCAGTATGAACTGCCGGATTTCAATGCACAGGCCACAGGCTCCCACACACAGCAGCTCTGAGCTTATCTGCTTGCATCCACCATTAAAGGCTGTATGAAAAAAGGAAACATAGGCCTCTCACTACTACGATCAGTATAATATGGTTGGGGGTTTGCACTGTGTCATAGGTCATCTGTGATATTATTATTTCTTAAAAAAAATACTTGTGCTTTTTTTGCATTCACTTTTTTTTTTTAATTTATTTGAGTAAGGACACTTGTTTGCTAATATGGAATGTGACAGAAATTTTCTGAAGTAAAACCTATCCACAAATTCAAAGACCGTATTATCTGTTGTGTTCCCCAGCTGATCAGTGTCCCTGGCATAATGATGTCTCTTTCACGTTCCATGTAAGAAAGCCCTCATGCAATGCCAACTGTTCTTGCACTCACAGGTTTACTTCCTACCATGTGGCAATTAACATTTCTATCTCATCTTGGCATTGCAGATTTGGCATGTGTCAAATCAAGGGGTCTCCAGACTATCGGAGCCATTTCTATAACAAGTTGAAAGGAGATTGCTTTTGGGATTTGAGCCATGCAAATCCACGAACCATGATTCTCTTTGTGCTTCAGATATTAAACTGATGTTGATCCCATGTTTTGCAACTAGGCAGCTAAAAGGAGATGCAGACTCCAGTAGTGAAGGCTACTGCGTTATCCCCAGGATTCTCTCAGCTGCAAGATTAAGAAAGCAACTGTGCCGAGGTGATACATGTTGTATCCATAAAGTATCACAACTAGCCCTCAGAAACACATTGCCTGTACAGAGCTTTAGTGACAACAGCTAGCACAGTGCAGGGCCTTCCTTGTGGATAGTCACATTTGGAAATATACTTAATGATATTATTTTTAACTCTTCCTGAAAGCTACAAAAGTACTGGTTTCCTACATGAGCCAAAGGAAGCTCACGTCCCGAGGGTTTTGGGCTGTGGATGAACGGTACCAACTCAGATGTGGGGGGATTTCTTAAAACATTTTGCTTTAGTTTAAATCCATATTCTTCCTGTCCTTTACTATTACTTTGAAATTAAAATATAGGAGGCGTGTTTCCTTTGCTAAAAGGAAGGCTATGCTCATTGTTATTTAATGGACAAAATAAAATCTTCTCCCTTCACAAAAGCTCTGAGATACTCAAAGCAGTCCTGTCTGCAGAATGCTCATATGATTCTCCCAGAAGAACTTTTCTTTCTCTCTCAGTTCTTTGTTCAGAGTCTGTTTTCTTTACCTCATTTTCAGATCTAATTTTCCCTGAGTTTCTACTGCATTATGTTTTCTTTGTCCTCTCTCACAGTGTCCAAGAGAAACACAAACCTAATTAAAGACACGTGGAATTTTTAGGCTATGTTAGAGACAGTTAGAAATCAGAAAGAAAATAGGTTTGCATTAAGTCATTGGAGGTTGTTTCCAGGCTTCTTTTTTGTAAAAGAGATGCTACAATTTTGCTCAGAGGAAAGGGTTGAAAGTATTATACCTCACACAGAGTGTCATAAGCATGTAAATAAGGTGCATGAGAGTATACAAATCTTTGATATATGTACTTTTTTTTTTTTGGCTGCAGCTCGAGTTTTGAGTGCTAAAAGCTCACCCCATGACCTGACCTGCAGCTGTGCCTCTCAGATCACTGTGTCCAACTATGGTTGTCCATAGGGTCAGGACATGATGATGCAGTATACGTTGTTTTCCCTCACATTATCACCAATTTTGAAACAGGAACAGTGCTGTGTTTATACAATATGTATCTATGTTGTAACAGAGACAGTCAACTAGCAGAAGAAAAGCTTAGTCACAGAGGAAAGAGGAAGTAACAGCAACAGCGGGTAACACACTACTCTCACATTGCACATCATCATCCTGAAGTTTCTCACCACCCTGACACCAATTTTGGACCTTCTTTCTTGATTTGTGGTGTCAGAGCAGAACTGTTTTACAGGAACAACATAACAACACAGAGTCAGATTATGCTATGCCAGCTCGGATAGTGGTAAACAGTAGGTGTCTATGAAAAATTACAAAAGTGGGGCAAGAATAAAATAATAATTCTTCCTGAGTCAGAAATAGTGTCTCTGCATTTAATGCACCCTGATGGGATTATCTACTGTGAATTTGTTCAAATAGCTTTTGAACATTTTGGAGTTTTGAACTTTGTTCCATATAAACTCTTGGAATCAATAATATCTTTTTATGATGATATAGTGAAAATATATCTCTACTGAAGTTATAAGCACTAAACATTCAGAGCCCCTTATTTTGTCATTTACAGCTACGGATAGCACTTTTTAGTTGCCAACTAAAGTCTGAGCAGTTTAAGCATGTCGTTCAATGGAGAGCCTTTTACACCTTTGCAAACTAATTTTCAGACACCATAATCATGTACAGAGATGGAAGGTGAAAATCAGAATGAAATCAGGCATTAGGATTTAAGCCTTTTGAGGTGTAAAATACATTTGTCAAACAACAGCCAAAGCAATGTCAGAATTGTACAGAATAAAGTACAAAATTTCTGCAGTTACACAGAAATAACTTTATCAAAGTTGCAACATTTCCTATTTCAGACAGCTCTGAAAGCTTATGGTATAATTTAGTAGTGCTTCTACTAAATCTTCCACTGGTGGCACATTAGCTGAATCACTATGACTCAACTTTAACATCACAATTCTAATTTGAGAGACTTGCAACTTGAAATTAAGGAGTCCTTCCCATTACAACTTGCACATGGTATCTTTATTTTCACAGTAGTAGCAGAGGAAAGGCATGAAGGAACACAAGAAGTTGTTTAGAACTTGCGGAGAGAACATGCTTTTGCCTAATGACAGATAATTTATATACTCTCACATACACCACCATAACATATGATCATAAAGATACTAAAATTCAATTGCTGTTCAGATTGCAGTCCATTTCAGAAATGTGAAACAGGATGCATTCAAATATCTTCTGCTAACAAAACACAGGATACTTCCTTTAGGCAGTTTGAAAAGAAAGAGAACCTTTTACCTCCTCCTTCATCTTAACAAAGTCTCCCAGGACAACAAGCACGCTATCTCTTTCACAGTCATTCTTGCCTGAGCTCTTTTAGAGAATTCACAGCTCTTTCACAAGGAGCCAGGGAAAGCCTACCAATTATTTTCCTTCATAAAATGCCCACCTCCACAAGAGGGCTTTTCTAATCACATTTCAATTTATAAGACATTGCCTTCATTTTCCTTGATTGTTTCTGTTCTGGTCTGAGTTAGAACAGAACTGGTTCTGTTCAGTGATTTTACTTTTCAGCTCAGTCTCTTCTAAATAACTGCACTTTCTGAAGTTAATGGTATATTTGTGCAGACAGTGATAATGCTTGATGTTTACAGCTACTACCAAGGACTGGTGTCAGAAAGACTCTTGCTTATACTTGCTCCTGTGCAGACCAAGGTCACTGCTAAATCTTGTGTACCATGTTGGGGGTGCAGAAAGTAAAAAGCCACACCTGCATAGAGAAATGGACAGGAGAGGTGACCCTAAACTGACCAGTGAGGTATTCTGTCACATATACATCATATTCAGTGTAAAGCTGAGGGATGATAAGGATCAAACTTTTCTTCAATGGCCAGCATGTGAGGAGGACTTTGTCTGTTCTGCCTTCGATCCCATTTCATGCGTTCCTGAAAGCAGTTCCTGTCTGCCACAAAGTCCAGTCTGGGACTTTTCCAGTGCCTGCTCCACAGCATCAATGGCAACAGCGAACATAATTGGACATAACTGCCATTGGGGTGTGTGGGTTGTGGTGTTTAGTTCAACATTGATTTTGTATATATTTTTGTTAAAGCTGTTTTTAGGGTTTTTTGCAATCTGTTAAGTCTCTCTCCCTTGTTCCCCTTCTCTTCCCCTTTGAGAAGGAAGAGGGGTTAATAGAGAGTGCCTGTCTAGTGGCTCGCCCAGACCTAACCCTTGACAGTTTCTAAAAGCCAGATTTATCCTCATGCTAACTAAATGTCCTAAACCGTATGTATAATGCAGTCAATAAGGGTACCAATTCCAAAGTATTCTGTAAATAATGGCTCATTAGAAATGTGAACCACTTGCAGCCCTCCACTCTGTCAGACTTGCCCTTGCTGTTTCGGCTCCTTACTCCTTTGGCCTGTAGACCACTGCTTCTCTATATGCCTGGCTGACACGCAGCTACCACTACTTATGGAAGTCAGAAGCCTTGACATTTGCAACAGCTAAATACAAGTGAATCTACCAGCCAGTAGTTCAAATCTGTTGAGCCTTTACTTTCTTGGAGCTTTTTCTAAAGGTCCTCCCTGTATTAAATGTATATGTAAAGCTCTTGCTAAGCCTTTGAATAAGGATTTGCAGAATGTGGAGTCTAAATGTGGGTCAATTTAGTTCTGTTAAGAGAGACTGTTCTGTCAGAATTTCAACCAGATCTGGTAGTAATCTCCACTGATCTTTTCACAAGCATTCTTCTTATGAGTCTTCCTAATAAATCTGAAAAGCCAACAGGTTGGTATTAGCAGAGTATGGATACACAACTGGATTTGGGGTAAGTGTACTATTACAGACTGAAAAATAGAATTGAAAAAAATTTCTTCACTTCTGTTGTTCAGGCCCTAGATAGTTAACATTCAACAATGCTTCTTTCTGCTATCATAGCACTTGTATTTCATTCCTGTATTCTGACTAAAGCATTACAGCAGTTACCTTTCTGAACAAATTCCAAGAATCTCATGTACTCCCAACTGTTTTGTCTTTTGCTGTGCTGAGGATGGCTTCCCAGGCTACTACGGCTGCTTCTCCCATATTTGGAAGTTGGCCTGCAGTATGGAGATCCCTTGTGGGTTCTGTTTAAATTCCAGAGTCACTGTTGCACATTACCATTTCCTTCAGCTGATGTAAATCAAATACAGTATGAGTAAAAAATGTGTGTAGGGGCTTGGCTAACTGCTATGTGATGGAAAATGTAATCAATACAGAAATTTTGTCTCAGGAGAAAATGTTTCACAAGCTTTGCACAGTGTGACACCGCTGAGGCTACTGACCCTCATTTGGCAGCAGTTTGCACACATTTACCACTGTGTACCACATTTAACTAGCAATGCTGACACAGTATGCAATAGTAAAGAATGACACACGTGCATGGAAAATGTTGTTGCCTGGCATCAGGAGTATTTTTTGCACACAGAGCCCAAAATCTAAATGGGAATTTCATTACACCCCTTACTTTTTAAGGCATCTGCAGCAAACATAGTAGCCCTTAAATTTTGCATCTCATCTTCCAGCAGCTCCAAGAGACCAGAACCCAAACATCTGCTAGTTTAAAAAAAAATTTACAATTTTTATTAGTCAAGTGTTATTTTTTGTCAGTGGACTGAATACATGATATCATATGGATCATAATACCTTAGATAGGAATGATTTGAAAATATTTTAACAAAACTAATAGTTTATAGCCAAGCTCCTTTAGGATAGGGTTTATGAACTCTCATTCCTACCTCTGATAGATGGGTAATCTCACCTGTGTAACAGGGCAAAAATCCAGTCCACTAACACTTGACCCTCACAGGCAAGTAAGGCAAAGCACAGGGATCTCCCCTATGTGCAAGAGATCCACAATTTAATTCTTAATAGTAATGAATCTAGCTATAGAGGAGACTAAGACAAAGATGATCATGTTTTCAGGACACTTGAAAAAGATTTGAAAACAAATCTTACAGACATAACATGTCATGAGGACAGTTTTTTCAAGCCCAGAAGTGTTGCATGGATCAATGTAATTCTGGATTCATCCCTTTATAACAGGATAAAACTCTCGCTACAGTCCTAATGATCTTTAGACCTATGAGTGGCACAGTGTTAAATACACACTGTCCTTTCTGTGACGTCACTGCCTTTTTCTGAGGAACAGAGAACAAAAAGTACACATTCACAGAGCAATCTTACAACGAGTCCTACTGAATTTTATGCAAGTACAAGGATCATTTATGTGAAAATAACTGTAGGTTCAGGACCTCAGGGCAGGAAGAAGGAAG
Organism: Eurystomus gularis; assembly: GCA_013400335.1. Taxonomy (NCBI): domain Eukaryota; kingdom Metazoa; phylum Chordata; class Aves; order Coraciiformes; family Coraciidae; genus Eurystomus; species Eurystomus gularis. The sequence continues at coordinate 5,429 of VZZY01007851.1, read as the reverse complement.
TATTTTTGTATTAGGTTAATTTTCTTTCTTTATTGTGATTACTTGAAGCTCCTCTGAGGTCTGGGACACTAGAATAATTTTAGTCAAGATAAATTAATGAATATGGCACAAATAAGAAACTCAAAAGTGTGTCAACGTGATTTATTCTGTGGATTTATCTCTCCACCGTATATAGAGGGAGTGTATACATACATACAGAAACTTGAGGCTATCTACCAATTTCTTTTTAAAATATTGCCTAATTTGGCCATTCAGTACTTGGTGATGGCAGTAAACTCCTCTATCTACTAGTTTCAAGCTATGAATTTTCAGTATGCATGATGAACAAGACTATTATTTAATCCATAAAGAATCTATGAAAGAGCTAAAAATCTTCACAATTATCAAGTTTAAAAAGCATGCATATATTCAAATATTTCATTATTACTAAATATACTATTCTTTAGTTTTAGCCAGTGGCTTTTCCAGGAGTCTTGGCCAGTCCAAAGTCCTTGGCTTTGTGGTGAATTAGAATGCACACAAAAATTGCAGAAACCCCTGTACCTGTTCATTCTGCAGGAGGGATATAAATAATTTATGAGACTCCAAACCAGCAGAACACTTAAAATTTCACACTAATCTTACACTTACAAATATACGCATGCTTTAATACTTTGGTAAATCAAATCCAATATGAGGAACTACTAGGAAAGGAGTTGATACACACAAGCACCTGACATCACAGGGAAAATAAAAGCCTGCAGAGGCTCTGAAAAACATGTAGTCAAAAAATGCAAGTACTGTATAGGTCATCTTATAGGCTGATTTGGATACGAGGGTTCTTGAAATGGAATTGAACATAATTACATGCAAGAATAATTAATCAAGAGCTGACTGAGTATGAAGATGTGTTCTTGCAAGGCAGAAAAAAACAAAAAGAGAGCTTACTGTAGGCATCTCAGCTGAGGTATCTGTTCATGTCAGTGCAAAGCAAAACACGGAAGTTTAAACTGATCAACAAGAATGACTTAAACCAACCTTTCACTTTTTAAGGAAATGCACAAAGAGCATACAAGGAGTCAGTTGCCATATCTCCTCTGGTAGAGGTAGCAGTTCTGTAAATTGCTTGATCACAAGAGGCTTAATGCTCCCAAAGAGCATGTTCTTGAAAAGAATTGCGGTGCAGCAAAGGCCATTTAAAGCTGAATAACAGCATCCACATGAGGGTTAGAATCCTTGACTCAAACACATTTAACATCTTCAGTTTATTTACCTCCATTTCACTCTGTCTATTTGTAGACACAACCAGAAATAGTAAACAAAACCACTAGTGTGAATAGAAATATTTAGACTGTTAAAATGGTCACCTACTGTGAATAAAGCACTTAAGTTGTTTTCCAGATAGTGAATTATATCAACAAGCTCTGAGCCAGTGTACAAACACTCAGAATACAAGTATACATCTCTTATTGACTAAAAATGTTACTTAAAAGAATGGTGTCATGGCAAATGTGATAATTAGTAGGATACATAGAAATAGACTTTTCAATTCGTTTTTCTTGCAGTAGTACTCGTCTATCCAATCATAGAGTCAAGCTCCTTGCCATAATGGCAAGGCACGTTGACAGACTATTATGGTGAAGTTACACTGTCATACCTCCTTACTCATCTGCTCTTTCTTTCCCCTAGGCTGTCATTTCTTAGGTGTGACATGTATCCCTTCTGTGCTAGTCACCTACACACTAGAGCTATCAATATAATAATACCATTCTACAACAAACCCGTGACAAATTTGAAATTTGTGTTTAAGGTAGGCATTACCACATAATTTTTTTTTTAAACTTCAATCATCCATTGCTTAATCCTTAGATTACCTAAAGTTAACAGCTTGATAAGAGGGAAGTGCAGAATGCATTGACCTTACAGTCTATGTCCACTGTCTCCAAGCCTCCAGAAGCTGATAAAAAAAAGACCCTAATCCTTAAATTTTGACATAGGCTTAAATCTTATAGGATCAAGACAGTAACACAATCCAGTTTCTGCATTACATGATTATGGCGTTTCTGTAAACTTTCTCAGGCAGCAAATCAGGTGTTACTCAGGAAAGTTAGAAGCTGGTACAGTCAAGAAAGAATATCAGGTCATTCCAGGGAAAAGTGATTAATCACAGCCAAGCACAGTTGCCTAGAAAACCTAATCCTTCTCTGCTGTGGTATCTAATACTGAAAATAACTACTGTAAAATGTAGGTTAGTGTTTAGAGACAACCAGATACGCACACTCCAATGAAGTATTAATACTAGCAAGCCCTCTTATAAATACAGACCCTGACTGCAGGATACAGGAATCTCTGAGAATTACTTTTGAAGGGGCTGCATTGCAGCTACATTGTTTGTAAGCAGTCTTCTGTCTATTTCTACCAAAACCTGTTACTTCTGTATTCATACATCTCACTTAACTTCAGTGGAAGCAAAGAAAACATTTCTTTGCTTCATTAAAAGATTTCATTACATGTGAGAAAAGGAGTATTTATTAGCTGATGATCTGGGACCGAGAGACATTATGGCCCTAGAGTTAATGGAGATTTTTCTAAGCAGAGGAGTCTGCTGACATTAAGTTCTCAGCAGAAATGGGTTTAACTGGACTCACTTGAGTTCTTATGAAATAGTAAAAGACATGGAAAGAGAGTCTTAAAAGCCGAATCTTTTATTTGAACCACTTTAGCTTATTTGAGATGCCAGTCACCACTGTTGTGCTAATAATAGATATCACTCCTTAACAGTACTAAGGTTTTGAGCATGTGGAAAGGAGGTTCAGCATCTCCTTTTTCTCTGTCGGGAATCCATTGCTGCATGTGTAATATCGTACGGGAAGAGGACAAAAGAATTCATACATTTCTGCCTTGGGCTCAATAAACAGAAAGTATTGTGATCAAATCTATTGTTACTTTCTAACCACCTGTTCGGACCTGGAGAGCTAATCAAACTGTGTAAACTGGAGAAGCCATCTCATAGTAGCAGCATAATTAATGTATCATTACAGACTGAATAGTGCAAAGGGCAAAATAAACAGATTTTTTTTAAAAAGTACCTGCTGCAAAGCTGTTATTCACATGACATCAATGTGACAGATCTGAATACTGTAAAGGAAAGAGAAAACACTGTAAAAACACTGTAAAGGTGGTACTTAAGAAAACCCAAACCACACAAAAAGTAGCACTACACATATTGCTGTTAATTGCATGAAATTTTGCTGAATGTGGCTCCAAAAACTATGTAGCCACAGCAATAGCAGGCAGGGAATTTCAGTGATGGGCCTGCAGTACAGTCACATAGCACAGACAATAAAACTTTATTTTTGCATAGGTAAAAATTACACCAACATAAATAGTGAAACTCTTAATACAAATTCAAACACTTATATTTTGGGCCACAAGCTGAGTAAAGTTTCAGTCAGCTACCAAAAATGTCCATCTGTTCTATTTTTCACTTTGCCTGTAGTAACTATACCTATTAAAGCCACCGAGACAGCCTTCTATAATTATTAGATAACACTTTTTTTCTTCAAGACATGTGCATGCACATGTGTATTTCAGTCAGAACTCAGTACACAAGATCCCAGACTCAAAGCCATTATTTTTAATAAGATAGCTTACGTGCAAGTCCCACAAATTACTATATATGAAGTTTATTAGGTTTGCATACTTCCACAAAATGGACTTTAGCAGATTATTAGTTCACAACATGGACTAATTGCTTTTTGTAATTCCCAGCTGCTGCACATTAATATCCAGAAGGATTTTTATGTGTGCTGCTTATTACTGATCCTTAGTATGCTAAAGGAGCACTGCTGGAAACATACATACTAAAAAAGGTAAGTGTATTGCTATATAGCCAATAGCTAACAACATAAAATATTGTTATACTGCATAGTTCAAGTGACTTAATACACTCATTACTGCTCAGAGGATGATATTTTAAGTATGTTTTGAATGACAATAACATCATTTGATTATCTGTTATCAAACCTGCAGGTATACCTCTTTCTAAAGAAAACTGGATTCTACAACATAAAAATTAGGCTTCTGACTTCTACCACTGCAGATTCAATACATACACACATGTAAACACAATTCCCAGAATACTAAAAGGAAAGGGAACAACAAAAAAAGAAATTCAGAGCTAAAGGTGTTGCCAAGATTTCTGACCCTGCACAAAATCTGTTTTCCTTAGCTCTTTAGCCCTACAACTTGTAACTATCCCTGTAGCTCCAAGAACGACAACTCCAGTACTAGGAGTTATCAAGACGGATCCTTGCACACACCAGAGCCCTTCTCACTCTCTGTGTCCCTGTGCCTGCTGGTAGGGCTGCCTGTGCTCGACCACTGCGCAGAAAGCATACTGTTTGCCCTGCGACACCGAGAAGTGAAAGCCAGCCTGACAGAAACATTGATTTACAGCTTAAAACAGCAGCGCCAGGACAAAGATAAACATACCTAAAAGCCAGTAATAATTTCCCAAATCTAATTCTGCGCTCATCAAGGAAGGGAAGAAGTGCGGACGGCAGTCCCGTAACCCCTTACTCGCATGCTTGATTTTATTACCCTGAGCGCTCCCTGTGCCACAAGAGCCACGGCACAGGCAGCGCCGGGGGCGCGCAGGGGAAGCTCGCACCCCGGGCTTCACTAA
>VZZY01007849.1:0-43116 GCA_013400335.1 Eurystomus gularis | reverse complement strand
AGGCATTTAAGTTGGATCTCCATAGAAGGCAACTTACTAGCTGGCATTCCATTGTCTTGCAATTTAGGTGCTTTCCTACTGGCCTGTGATCCTTCTCCATGCCCGTAGTTTTCCTGTTGCACCATGGCTTCCAGCTTCCTCTTGCGTGTTGCCCATGCTGCATGCATTGGTGTAAGTAGTCTTCATCTGAGCTATTGATCCTGTCACCTTTTGCAGAGGAGGAGGGCTAGTTATTACCTTCCTACCATTCTCAGGTGCTACTGTTATTTCTGACCCATCAACATACATTGTCTCCAGCAAGCCTGGTTTTATCCCTTTTGCCCTTCAAATCTAGTTTAAAGCCCTTTCGATGAGCCTGGCCAGCACCTGCATAAAGACCCTCTTTCCCCTTTGAGACAGGTGTACCCTGTCTTTCAGCAGCAGGCCTGGTGTTGTGTAAACCAGCCCTAACTATGTAATTAAACAGTGTTACCTTTGTAGTAGAACAGGCACTGAAAAGAAGCTTGTATTTTTTCACATCAGATTTTGAATAGTAAGGGAACTCTCAGCAGAATGGGATATGTTGAACTGGGGTTGGGAGGGGGGTTGATTTAGTTTGGCTAAAAGTTAGATCAGAAATGGCAAGATCTTCAGTCTACTAGAGACCGGTTTTCTCTTTTTCCTATAGATTTTTTTTTAGTGGGGCCTAATACTATATGGATGCCAATGCAGATTTGATATTTGGACTTTTAAATAAACTAATTCAATATGTGTTTTTCGTCATTATATTAATTAACTTTGTGAATGATTACTTGGTTCTGTATACCTGAGACTTTTATTATAATTTATGCATTTTAGATTGATATTAATTAATATCTCTTAATCACTGATGAACTCTTAGCTACTTCTTGTTGGGGAACTAAAGATATGATAACTCTCATAGGGTTTTTACTTGCATTTGTTTACAGTCATTCAAGGTAATGATTACAGAGTCAGCCTTTTGGTCACTAGTTCCAGTAATATTAGAAAAATTCTGCATACGTATTTTTATAGGAAACTGTATAGTCAAACACTATATATACACATTTTTGTTGCTTATAGGAATGCAGACTCTCCAGGACAGGAGATTAATAGTATGTGTTCCAACATTCACAATAAATTGATTTTATATCAAATTAAATTAGCACCGTAGAAACCTAATAATCTTAAATACTTCTCTGGACACTATTATTGGACAAAATGTACAAATCATAATAGTTAATGTACCAGTGATGATAAAGATGTAACAGTAGCTGTAATTGGAAAAATCCTTCAGCTGTTCTTCCTCACACTATCTTCTACCCTTTTGTTCCCTGATATTTACACTGGTATTTGTAAATATAAATGTTATCCCCATGACTCTGTAAAGTTACTAAGAATCTTGCTGTTCAAGTAAATGTTCAGAGAGTCAAGATTTCTAAAAAGTTAAATACCTTTTGTTTTCCTATTTTTGGAGCCCTATCAGATGTAAATTTACAGGAAAAAAATTAGAAAATAAAAAATCATATATTAATTATTTTGGAGTAGACCTTTAAGGATAAAATATACACCTCTGCTTTTTCAGGAAAACAACATACAAACCCATTCCTTGTTCTCAACTGTTCCTATTTCTACTTTTTAGATCCTGTTTCTACTTACTTACTTTATCGGCCATGCTCAATGCTGAGCTCTATGACAGGCATATTGGGAAAACGTACCACAGAAGACATGTAGCATGAAATATTTTGACAAAGTAATTTTTTTTAAAGGTGCTTCAAGACAGTGAGGGATCTCTCTTCTTGCCAGGAGATTTCTCCTGGTCCATATTTTCCTTAATCTTTTGTATCTTCTGTGGTGCTAATTGGTAAAACAGAAAGAGGGTTGGAAAAAATGTTTCTTAGCAGGTGGGAAATCATCACCTGGTAGCCAGCTAGTGGGAGGAGGCTTGTGCATGCAAGCATTTGTGTGTGTGCCTGAGTGTGTTTAATGGGTTATTCCTCCTTTAAAAAACAAACAAAACCTTTTCACATTTTTTTATTCATTAACTATTTCCTATAGATTTCAAAGGCAGAAAAATTGCAACTTAAACTAGTCAGTACTCTTTCTTTCAACAAAACAACTCCAACTGTGTCTCAGGAATATCTTTTGCAAAAACTTCCTTTTTATGAGGTTCTCATTGCCATGCCTTTATCAGCCCTGAGTCTCACAGGGGTAGTACTGCTCACAGGATTTCCAGACTTTATTATTTATTTTTATTATTATATATTTTTAGTATCAGTTTGAAAGCGGGAGACACTGGGACATATTTTGAAATATAATTTAGTGCCTGTTTGATGGGACTAGAATCATTCTTGAATTTATCAGTCCCTGAACATTAAATATGTTTTTAATCTCTAATGCTGGTTATATTAGAACAGAATCTAGAAGCATGAACATTGTAGAGAGCTTGCTTTGTTTTTGCGGAGTTCTCTTGCCCTGCAGACTTGCTCTTACTCCAAGTTCTGAGACTGGACTACTGCAAGTGTATCTTGTTGATCCCTCAAAAGAGTCTAACTCCCATTTTGGAGGCCTGGATATTTGAAAATCCCCTCTTCTTCCCCACTGTGTGCTCTCCCAAGGCAGCATTTTTACCATCCAATGAGCCTCTTGCTCACCTGCACACCAGGGAACCTCTTAGGTACTTAGGCTCCCTTGCTGTTTGCAGGAAGGGGTAGTCACCCCTTCCTTCCAAGGCTCCTCCTGATCCAAGACACAAAGCAAGACTCGTCTTCCTTCTGCCCAAATGTGGCCTTTGAAAGGAATGGAGAACTGTGTGTTCACTGTGACTAAATTAAGCAGATTCCACTCCCAGCACCTTCTGAAATTAAAGGTCAGATGTACTCAGAAACAGGTTTACAAGAAACAGGTTTGCTCAGAAACAAGTTTTTGTTGTAACATGAATAGATAGGGAGAGGGAGGCAAGCTAAATGTTTCTCAATTACAGGCTGGTCATTTTTGTGATGTGACATAATTTATGGTGCTACCTATGTCTTTCTCATAGTAAAAACTGTCTGCCTTTGTGATTTCTAAATGGTATTTGATGATTTTTGGCTAGTAAATTATATTTAGTTGCTGCTGCTCATGCTGTAAATGTGTACAGTGCCTACACAAATATCTTAGAGAGCAATACCCTTTAAAAGAGGAGTAGCAGCAGGTAACTAACAGTTTTGCTGCCATCTGAGATGTATTCACTGATCTCTGGGAGGCAAGACTGAACAGTTTTCTAGGGAAGTCTTCCTAGAGTCTAACCAGCTGCATGGATAGAAAGCAGCATTCACATAGCCTGTGCTTTTCCACCCTTCAGACTCCTTGTTTGTTCTTCTGGATTCTTGCCATGATGTAGCCTCGAGTATTAATTCCAAATGCGAAGTGCTTGGTCTGACTTTCTTAGCATTTTCCAGAACAACTGCTAATTACATTGGATGTGGGCTGCTATTGCTGTGCTGCTGTGTTCCAGTTTCTGTGTCTTGTGCTGTCATTTGCTCCCCTTCTTATTTGCCTGAATTGAAAGGATGCATTTAATATAATGTATTTACCTGAAGAATTATGGTTTGGTCCCTTGGCCATAGGGCTGGCTGGAGGCATTTGGCATCGAATCACTTTCAGTGGATTGCAGCTGCCTGTTCTTGTTGTATAAGGTTGTTAGTTGCAGTTTATAGTCTGCATGGAGCAACTAATCTCTCTCTAGTGTAAAGGACAGAGCTGAGTTGCTGCATACTATACATTACATCTCATGCCAGCTGGAAAGATTGCTAGGGACTCTGGAAGCTTTTTTTCCCAAAGTACAGACTTTTGCTTAGTTTCTATATGTAATTTTTTTTTTTCTCAATTATCTCTTAGCAACAGGCTTGAAAAGTGTTACGAAGATTAAATGAATAAATGAAAAAGGAGACTAGTGGTTTTTTTTTAAATTCACTCCAGAATACAAACAGAACAAATGCTAAGAGATGCAGCATTGATCTACATCTGAGCATCATTCCATCCCATAACTAACCCACAAAGGATGGAACAATTGCAGAAGTATATTATTGACATCACAACTATGTGACTGCAGAATTATTTAGAAAGAAGTGGCAGGGGATGAATGCTTCTCTGGGTGTCTTTCTTAGATAATCATTTATGAGTTCAAAAGGAAAATCAGAGCTGTATTAAATTAAGGCTGTATTAAAGTTATAATAGGAGTAAGTGCACTGGAGATTTAATCTGATCTGTTTAAGGCGAACATGCAAATGAGACTGCAATATTTCTTTGTTAGATTGAAATTACCCCATTACAAAAAAATAAGAACAATTAATGAAATACAGTGAAAGTCAGCATTTTTTCATGTTTCTTCTCATGTGATATTTGGAATAGATGAAATGTAGTGATTTTGTAGTTTAGGTTAATGCACATGTGCAATAAAGCATAAGGATATTGAGTCAGATCCCACATCCATGTAAAGTAATACTCTGTCTCAGACAAAGGTCAACTGGGAAGGCCTAGAAAAGAGTGTAGAAAGTGATTGTCCTTTTGTACTCAGCACTGGTGAGATCACACCCTGAATACTGGGTTCAGTTTTGGGTCACCACAACAAAGACATTGAGGTACTGGACCTTGTCCAAAAAAGAGCAACAAAGCTGGTGAAGGGTCTAGAGAATAAGTCCTATGAGGAGCGGCTGAGGCAACAGGGCTTGTTTAGCCTGGAAAAAAAGGATGCTCAGAGGAGACTTTACACTCTCTACAACGAAGTTTCAGGGAAGTGGGAGTCAGTCTCTTCTCCCAAGTAACAAGTGACAGGACAAGAGCAAACAGCTTCAAGTTGTACAAGGGGAGGTTTAGACTGGACATTAGCAAAAATTTCTTCACTGAGAGGATTATCGAGCACTGAAACAGGCTACCCAGGGAAGTGGTTGAGTCATGATCCTTGGAGGTATGCAGGGGGATAGGGACATGGTTTAGTGGTGGACTTGGCAGTGCTATGTTGATGTTTGGACCTGGTAATCTTAAAGGTCTTTTCCAACCTAAATGATTCTATGGTATTCTTATATTATGCTTTTCCAGCCTTGGACTATTCTCAGGTCAGGGACTCTTGCTGTGAATATTTTATCTAGGTAGTTAGCAACCACCTCTGGATTTGTTTTCCATGAACTTTTCAAGTCTTCCCTGGACCCCCAGCGAAACACAGGCAATCAAATCTGCTTTGGCAAGAAGTTCCACAATTCAACCATCTGTTTTGATCCTGGCTCTTCCTAGCTTAGTTTATTATACCTAGTTCCTGTTTTGAAAGAGTGCTTGATCGAACTGTATCCATCTCTTCTTTCTTGTTACTTGATTTTACAAAATTTTACCACAACTCTCAGCCTTTTCTTTTCCAGGCTGCAGAGATCCAGCTCACTCAGGCAATCACTGTAGACAAGACACTCCGTCTCTTTTCTCATCTCCAGCTCCTTGAGATGTAGAAGGCGAGGAAGAGCAGAACTGCATACAGTATTGAAGCTGCAGATGGACCATGTACAGTGGAATGGTGAAATAAAAGCAAATTGTATTTTCTGAGCTCTCTATACATTTCAGAGAACTCCCAATAGGTTTATGAGTTGATGCAGGTGCAATTTCTCCTCTAGAGATAGATTCAGAACAGGACACTGTTTTACCTGTCTGAACTGCTGATTAGAACATTCTGCTACATGTCCTGTATTGTGGGATGGTCCAAAGAAACTAGTCTTGGTGCAGCAAAGACAAGCCCAAAATCAACAAGTGATTTTGCATGTGTGTGTTTGTGGCATTGTTGGATTTGAACCATATCTATATACAAATGAAATAATATAAAATGAGTTATACTTAACCCATCTGTGACCTTATGATTGTTCCCTCATTTTGAAGATCTTATTTTCATTAGGGCCAGAGGGAAAAAAGAAAAAGAGCAGTTTGCCCTCATGACAGAGAAGTGATTTGATAGCAAAAATATTATAAGTAAAATACCAAACAAGTTGTTAATTTTGTTTAGAGATTTCCATAATTTCATTAATTTTACTAGCGTTTAAGGTCTTTTATATTGGTTGAAGACCTGGGTCAATAAATTCAAATTAAGTTGAATTTGTAGCAGTAAAATTCCCATTAAAATAGTAGTGGTTAATGGTTCTGTAAGTACTTTTGCTGACTGCATAGAACAGGAAGGATTTGAACCTGGAGTGTATTTAATAGTTGTATGTGTAATTTCAACCAAGAGTAGAGCAATTTAAGATTGTTGGAACAAATCTGATGAGTTAGGAATTCTTTTGTCAGAACGTAAGCTAATTACACAGTTGATAATACTGTAGCAAAAGAAGAAAACAAATTGGTTTTTTTAATGAAGCCTTTTCAATGCAGCCAGTAAAGGACTCAGTCTTTTTAACACAGTAGATGACAATCTGGCTCCTAAGTTGACAGGTAGGTAAAACAAAAGCTGAACAAAGTCCTTTTGTTTCAGAAGTAGCTGGAAATAGTAAGTTAGAGTGGAGAGCACCCTCCAAGCTTTTGAAAAACCTCTTGTACATCTGGTGCTAACCATGTTTTTGCATTTTCTGGATTTCTTTTTTTTCAGCTTTAGAAAGAAATACACCTTTAAAGCATGTGGCAGATATTTAGTACATTTAAGAGACATTCTTTAAAGGTATTTATTGTCTTTGATCTTAACTGACAACATGTGCATTAACATCCCTAATATAGGAAACAGTTCACAAATTCACTGTAACATTAGTAATGTTCTTGTTCCTTCTGACATCATATTTTGATTTGGTTTTTATATTACCTCATACTTGGGATGAATGTTCCGGTTCAGAAAATACCTTGTGGACAGATATCAAACTCAGGTCAGCAACTAACATTTCAAATAGTAGGAATATCTAAATGAGGTGAAATAAAAAACAAGAGCCAATCAGAAGAAGCCAAAGTTATTTCCATAAATTTATTTTTAACCTAACTTTCATGACTGTAATTTTTTTTAAAGCCAAAGTCCATAATTGACAAGTGAAGTTTTTGAAAATCTTCTTACTACTTACTATCAATAAAATGTTTGTTTGACTTTAGATATGGAAATAAGATGCTTCTAAATCCAGTAATATATTTTAAGATGATCTCTCAAGGACTCAGCACAGGCTTAAATATTTTTCTTACTTGCTTGGAACAAGAGAACAATTAAAAAAAATAGAGAAAGAATTATTATTATAATCAACCAAAGGATTTGTCTTCTAAATGTTATGCTGCTAACTTATGAAGGGATAACCTATTAACAGATGTTACTAAAACAGTGCATTCCATGGATAAATGTGCTTCAAGTACAATTTAAAAAAATATAGTCTGTTGAAATCCTTGAAATTCTTAAAATAAAATCACTTCCTCGCCAGAGATTAATGAGAACATAATGTTATTTGTATTGTTACACATCTTAACTTAAGCAGCACACAATGAGTTTACACAGGCACTATACAACTAAACAGTCTCTTCTTAAAAAGGTTTTATGAAACCATTTGTAAATATCATCTGCAGCAAAGTAAAGCTCAGTGGATCCATCAGCACAGTATTAACTCTATTTGCATGTCATAAAAATATAGCTATTTATTTAGTGGAACCTGATAACTTTTGTGAAAAACAGATGGGTATAATATGAAAAGAAAGAACAACCAAACCATTGGGGATTTATCAGCACTGTAAAGTTAGTATGACTGGTTATTATAAGACACTTTAATTAACCATTGATCACACGGGGCATTTTAATGATCACATATGTGTTGTGATGTACAACATGCAAAACTGCTTGAGCATCACAAAAAATGTATAGAAACTGGAGGGTCAAATGTCCCATTAGTTATGATTTCTCTTCAACTATGTTTATTATTTAGTGTAGAGATATGGAGTTTTTAAAGGCAACTAAGACTAAAATGTGAAGTACTTTGCAGGTTATGGAAATGCGGCAATGAGTTTTAACCTTCAGCCTAAACCAATAACTTTTAGTACTGGAAAGCACATGAGAAAAAAAATGGGAAATAAAACAGTAATACTATGTTTTTATTCAAAATAATCTTAATATCTCTTCTCATTGTCTAAAAGAAGGTGTCATAGCCACAAAAGAGCCTAGCCAGGAAGGTACTGTTCTGAAAGAAAGCATTGACATGTTCACCCTTAATACAAGAGTTAGCTCACTGGCTTGGAGTACCTTATCTTGAAATGAAGGTAATTATGTTTCTCTGCTAGCTTAACATTTCAGATAATCTATGATAATAAATAATTTCCACTACTAATTCAATATTTTAACTATAGGAGGAGCTGAGACCCTAATACAGATCAATGGTATAATATGTACGTATAGTGCCTAGATTTAAAAATCTGTTTTAAGAAGTCAATTGGGAGTGGCCTAGTAGATTCCTAAAACTGATAAATAGAGAAAGGGAGGTACTCTGAGTTACTCTCTCCAATAAATACTGAAGGCTTTTATACCTCTTTAACTTCACCGGATTAACTTGTTAACTTAGCTAATTCAGGTGTCTGAAATACAGTGAAATGAATATTCCCTTTTGTAGCCTCCTATTTGTACTGCTGTGGTGTAGTCTGGCCGTAACAAAATTATTTCTTCATACTTTCAGTTTTCTTGGAGTATTTCAGGTCTTTACCTAAGAGATAATACTGAGTATAAGTACTGTGATAATTTTGTACTCCTTATCCACAGAGGAGTAAATGAGACCATGTTCTTAACTACTGTAGTGTGAAAGAGCCTATAAAATACCTAAAATGTTTACATCAGATGTCCTACAGATCATTCTTGGTGTTTCATAAAATCATAGAATCATTAAGGTTGGAAAAGGCCTCTAAGGTCATCAAGTCCAACCGTCAACCCAACACTACCATGACCACTAAACCATGTTCTGAAATGCCACATCTACACGTTTTTTGAACAACTCCAGGGATGGTGACTCCACCACTTCCCTGGACAGCCTGTTCCAGTGCTTGACCACTCTTTCAGTAAAGAAATTTTTCCTAAATTTTTCAGTTTCTGTAGTAATTCCCAGAATGTGTTGCATTATTCTGTGTGTTCTTCATTCTTACCATTGCACGAGTGTAATCTAAGACAGTAGAACCCTGCACAATTCAGTCACCTTCTGCTACAATAGTGTTTTGGCAACAAAAGATTGGGTTGCTACTGATTTGCTATTAACCATACTTTTAGCTAATCTGACGTTATCTGTATTGTGAGATGAAAGTCTTAGATAAAATACTACTGCTTAGTGACCTGTCTATAAAACAAGATGATTGAAATAAGATATACTACAGTAAACTATTTTTGTTATTGTTCTGTGTAAAATAAAGCTATATTTAAGCCTTCTAAATTCCTGCATATATATGTTAGAATACAACTATACACAAGAAGGCTCTGAATTTTTCCTGCCATCTAGAATGAAAAATCACAGAGACAAACTTTCTCTTGAGTGACATGCAGTGTTTACCTTGTCTGTAACTTGAAGTAATCTTCCAGTCTTGTATGTCTTACCATAATTTAGAAAAATGGTTGACACTGTACAAAATTGCATTTATTTCAGATGTTACTGAAGGTGAAGAAGGATAATAAAATACGAGTTTCAATTCTATGCTCCAAAGGACTTGGCATTGCCATTCTTAAACTGTAACTTAGAACTTACAGTTTCCCACCTAAATCACAATCAATATAGTAAAATTTAAATTGAAATTCTACAAGATTTTGCAGACTATATCTAAAAGCCTTGCTTATTTTGACACACATCATCTTTGACTGTGGAGTTTCACTGTCTGCTTTTTCCTCTTTTAATATCTTTAAATATTCTTTGTCCAGTTTTGTCACCAAACTAAACAGATAGAAAAATTAGAACAGATAGAAAATTAGAAAATAGAAAATAGAAAAATACATGTTTATTTCTTCTCCACTGAATGCATGACTTATTGCATGTACAAAAAAAATTTAGCATGTTTATTAAGTGTAATTTGCATGACTTTGTATTTCAGTAGCAAAAGATTACAATAGTTACAGATATGACATCATATATTCTCCATAATTTAAGAAGACTGCAACTTTGATATTTTGAAGCGTGATGGAGGTGTACGAGGAGATTGGAAGATGGGTTCCAGGGGAATATAGGAAAAAGAGTCAGTATTTAACACAGGCAGTTAAACTCATGAAATGGTGAACAGTTTAAAACTGAACAACCTGGTACGGTAAAACAGTATTTGTCCCACCTATCAGAAAGTGAAGTAAGCATAATATGGGCTTTATTCATCTTCTTAATTTATTTGATTCTTGGAAGCCAAATGGTAAGTGGCAGAATTTAATATTTTCCAGGAAGACAATAGCATCTTATTTTTGCTGTTTCACCAAGTGCTCCTGAGCTAGGGGTACAGAAAGGTCAGAGGCAGCAGAGATGACTGCTTTATCTTAAGGTTACTTTTCTTCAGGAAATTCTCAGTAGGTACCTTAGGTCATCCATAAATTTCTTATAAATGCTATATATTTCTTCCTGAATCTTTCTGCATACTTATGAGTATTAGGGTCCCATATTAGTACTCCCATATGGACTACTGCATCCAGCTCTGGAACCCTCAGCACAAGAAGCATATGGACCTGTTGGAGAGGATCCAGAGGATGGCTACAAAGATGGTTAGAGGGCTGGAATGCCTCTCCTACAAAGACAGGCTGAGAGAATTGGGCTTGTTCAGCCTAAAGAAGAGAAGGCTCTGGGGAGACCTTATTGCGGCCTTCCAGTATCTGAAGGGGGCTACAAGAAGGCTTGGGACGGACTTTTTACAAAGCCTGTAGTGATAGGACAAGGGGTAATGGGTTCAAACTGGGAGAGGATAGATTTAGATTGGAAATCAGAAGGTAATTCTACACTCTGAGGGTGATGAGACACTGGAACAGGTTGCCCAGGAGGGTTGTGGATGCTCCATCCCTGGAGGTCTTCAAGTCCCGGTTGGATGAGGCCTTGAGCAACCTGGTCTAGTGAGAGATGTCCTTGCCACGGCAGGAGTGTTGGACCTAGATGATCTTTGATGTCCCTTCCAATCCAAGCCATTCTATGATTCTATATTAAACAGACTGCAGCAAATCTCAGCCAGTTTCATGCATTGAAAAAACAAGGGTTAATTCATACACCAAGTACAGAGGCCTCCTCTTCACTAGGATTTTACCTAGTTTAGTTGCAAAGTGAGCATTGCATCTTTTCTTCTCACAGGGGAGATAAGGCTACTAAGAATGAATGCTTCATAGCGCACCTCTGCTACGTTGATTGTTTGTGATAACTTCAAAATGTCCTTGTCTTCCCCACAAAGTATATAAGTATTAAAGGTCATATTCTGAGTGTAACTCTGCTTCTCCATGGGTAATAGGTGTGCATCTGTGCTAGCTACTTAACTTCTGGGTGCCTGGTTATTGTTAGAATTGAGAATTTTTCAAATACTTTAAAGAATTAATGGATTTCCTGTAACTATTCAGTCCATACAATAAAACAGATTATTTCTGGCTGCAGGTGATAAGATTGTTTTTTTATTTAGTCCTGGTTTTATGGACTTCAATATGCCTTTTCTATTTTTTTTTTTTCCATACACAATTTTCCAAGTGAGTAGACTAACTGAGAGAATAGAACTATTCTACTAGTAGTGGCCATACTACCTACTCTGGTCATTCATCTCTTAAAGGAATGTATTTTTCAAGTGATGTGGCAGTTTGGAGTGTTGATCCTGCTGGAGAATGAGTTTGGAATAGAAAGGATGGAGGACAGCTACTGCTGAGGGAAGGAGGAGGAGTAAGGCTTTCCACTACCACTAAGAAGCAGTAATGAGTTACTGCTCTTATCATCTGGAAGCAGCATACTACCTCCCGTCTAAATTTGGCACAACAGCTTTCCTGCTTCTCTCCTTCTGAGAAGTGTGATTTCAGAGCCCCTTTGCTTCTACATAAGTGTAGACTTACATAGGAGCAAGAATAGACTTACGTAGAAGAATAATACACAGGAGATTGTGTGGGAGAAGAGTTAGCTTCAGAATGAAACATCCAGTACACCATAAACGAGCAAACATCTAGAAAGGAAGGAGATTTCTACCTTCCTTTTGGTCTCCAGAAAACCTGACTGAAACATTTTCATGGGCGGACTGTGTCATTCTATTCTTGCTATTTAAAGCTGATGTTTGAGCAATCAAGCTTTCTGTGGATGGAGTGATGAAACTCCAGGGGCCATAGACTGACATTCAGATCAAGCCAGATCATAGCACAACTATATCACCACTGTCTTTCTAATTATTCTCCATGTGTCATATAACTGTCAGAGTCATACCTTGTGTTAGTTTTGGATGGGAGAAGGCAAGAGGACACAGACTGTATCTTTCAGAGGATAACTTCCCAAACTCATGTATCTTGAAATGAAAATTTTCAATCCAAAGTCTTAATACGAAGTTGTACTTGTATGTTTTTTATAAGACAAACATTTGTAAGATTTGTAAGACAGTTACTTATAGAGCATTTGCTAATTAAATATTCCCATAAATCACGGCAAGAAAATTTTTACAGTACACAGGACAGGATAAATTGAAATGTGCAATTGAATATTGATCTATGGCCAAATAAAAGTCTTTTAAATGCAAAGCCTTCACTTAATTTAGGCAGAATCAAAAATAACATCAATGAACCTGTTGCAATTCTCCCAAGACCTTGTCCGGAAACATAATACAATTTTCATGCTGCCCGGTGATGGATCCAGTTAATGGAATAACCCTATAACCTTTTGTGTTCTTATTCATATTCAGGGGTAACATAAATATCATCTGCCCTTCCCTTAGGCTGCAGAACATTATACTAACCTCTTTCTTCAAGGCCCAACATGCTGTAGTTGCTCTATCCGATGCATTGATTATTTTAAAATAGATAGTGTTATTTTAGGCATAGAAGACTTCTTTACTAGATGTGCAATGTATTAGGGACTGAAAATTGCACTGAAACTTCTAAAATTGAATCTGTATCAAAGATGTATCTGACCCAGAGAAAAAATATTATTTATTTTTTCAGGGAATTCTCCCTTTCATATTTGTCACCTACAGTGTTTCCTCATGTGGGGATTTCTGAATTAGAGTTCAAATAACCATACTTTTTATTATCATTTGAGTGCTCCAGCTTTTCCATAAAGCTTTCTTGTACTGTAATTCTGTATAAGAGTCTAATGTATAAAATCTATGAAGAATGAATATAAAATATGAATCTGCATAACCTTTTATTTACTGGCTTCAGGTTTTGCATGATTCACATTTTACACATTTGACAGCAGGTTAAATTGTAAATTGGCTTATCTGCTGGATGGAGGTCCGAGATGTACTTGGCTTATTGGGAAGTCTAGTGGGTCCAGCACTTGTGTCCTACAGTTCCTAGCTGCAGTCTATGAGCAGAAAGGCTACTGAACACTTGGAGCCTATCTAGAAAATGGGGTTCAGCTAGTTGTTCTCACTAAAGGCTGTGGTAAACATCTGAGGAAATGAACCCTGGATAGTTTTTTTCATTAAATAGTCCTCCATCACTACTTTATCCTTCCAGAAATGCCAAGGCAATTACACCCAACTCAGGTTTAATGGAGGTAAGCAGATCTGTCATTCCTTACACACAGCTGCCAGTCTGGTTTATGTGTATTCCTGCAACTATAATCCAGCAGAAAGAGACAGGCATGGGAATTGGGCAGAATGATGTGCTTGAGTTAAGCCAAGGGAAAACTCTTAGCCATCATATCTTATTTTGGAAGAAAACCAAATAAGGCAGAAAAGACGTTAATTTCAAGAAGGAATTTTAAAATAAGAGGCCCAAACTCAAGGAAGAAATGCAGAAAGCAGTGAAATACAGGATATGCAAAGGGAGACAAGACACATAATTTACTTGTACAGTGATTAAGATGAAGCAAGTTATCAGTCTTACAGTGATGGTAAGTCTTCATTTGAATGTCCTATTTTATATGTGCTTAAAAGAAAGTGCTGGTGGATGAAAAGGTGTCAGTGTTTCTTCCTTCACCCAGACTTCTCACACCACCTGGTGTGCAGGTCAAACTAGAAAATTCAAAACATCCTAAGGAAACCCTAAGGAAACTGTCACCATTGAATGGGGAGAAATGAGAGAAAAGAGAAAGGGGATTATACGATGCTTGCTGATGAAGGAAGGGTTTTTTGGATACAATGATGGCTATGTAGCAATTTCTTTTCCTAAGATCTGTGAAAAATATGGGAAAACTCAAGCTCCCTGCAGTTACAATATTTATTTATGTATATCTATATTTGAGGGTCATTGCATAGTAATTTTTAATTTTTTCCCATCTTATTCAAAAAAGCTTTCTAAGAAGCATTCTCAGAAAAGATGCACTTCCATATTGATTCACTGGGCTGATTCTTTGTTCCAATTCACATATAAAACCAGCAGGTTTGAATCAGTACTCCTCCATGTTTCTTGTGGAACTATTGAGTATATATAGTAGCCAAACACTCAGCACTGCAGTGGTGAGTGCATTACTAAATATATAATGGTCACAGCCTTTCAGCACCATCAGGTTTTAATAGTTGCTAGCACATGTAGTGTGTAAAATAAAGTGCATGGCCATGGTTCTGCGTATGTCTCAAATATATGCCTGCTGCATGCATTTATGTACAGTAAAATAGAGAGGAGGAAGGGGAGGTAATGAACTGGCAAGCTGTCTTTTGCGTAACCAACAGAGAGAGCATGATCTAAAAGAAGAAGTTCAGAATTAGATGCCAGAACAATCTGTGTCTTTGTCCTCAGCTGTGTATTCACAGTTGACCTCATCCTGAAAGCGCTTGTTGTTGCATTCCCAGATCTGTAAAACATATGTAATTGAGCTTAAGCTTCTAAGATGAAGTCACTAGGATCATTCACAGGCTTAAAAAAATGAGACTACTTATGCGATTTACTGGATTGAAAATCAAGGGTTCATTGGTTTGCAAGACTTAACTAACCGTCATTGTTCAGACATGCCACATAAAGTCAACTTCGTGCTGATATCAGCAAAAATAATCTTCTGACGTTGGACAGTAACATGTTAACTAACCTGCTCTAGCTGTAGCGGTAAAGCTGAGGCCATTTGGCTCATTTACAGTCAGGACTGAATTTGTCTCTTTATAGCCCTCTAAACAGAATTAACGGGCTGTGAGAATTGATTAGCTGATGCCTGTCATATACTTTGAAGATGAAAAATACCAAGTGCTACTGTAGTCATCATAATGGTCCTTACCTTTTCAAATGATTACAAGTGATCAAAATGTTAGAACTATGAACAGCACCATGATAACTGTATTGTATTGACAGAGAAAATACAAAGTTATATGATGACAAGAGTTACTGCAATGTTCTTCACTGTCTCTTCTGAATTCAGTGTCAGCAGCAAAGTGCATTAAGTACAGGAGTAGTTCTCTTTCCTTCTGCATTCGTAAGAAAAATATTATGTGACTGAGACAGAAAAGGAAGACTAGCAGTCAGTGTGCACTGGAGTTTTATGGAGTACTTTGGGAGTGAGCCTTGGGGCCTGGGAAAATGACCACAGTCTAGAAAGATAGATTATCCTGTTACAAGTTATTCTCTTTAACTGTTCCAAAGGCAAAGTGAATTTATTACAACATGTTATCAGAACTAGATTCTCAGAGACTGTGGACTGATTTATGAGGTTTTGTTCTGATATCCTGGCTCTGTTACTTCAGATGTGTAACCCCAAACAATGCAGAGAAATACTTAAATAAAACAAACTGAGGAAAACTGTGAGAGTCTTTTATAGCATCAGAATCGTGGAGAAATGGCCTTCACACCTCTTGCTGAAACTTAAAAAATGTATCCATGGTACAATATCAGGCCAAATGCTTTAAAGGGAGATGGGCACAGTGTACCTCTATTTTGGAGTCCTCTTGTTGCTAATTTACAGAGGCAGCAGTAAGCAAAAGAAAAAAAATCATATTGAATGCAAAGGAGTGCTAGGTCACAATGTAAAGTGGTTCTTCTGTCACTACAGGACTAGAAAATGGGAGTCTGCCTTTGTCATATTCTGAGCAAGGCTGGAATTCACATCTGTATCTCATTCATTCCTCATTCCACCTATCTGAGACTAAGTAGTAAATGGAAAGAGATTACACTTCCTTTAAAATAATAATTTTAAAATATTTAGAGTGAAAATATTTTTTTCTCTTCTTATAATACTATAGATCTATACAAAATCCAGACACAAGGAAATCCTACAGACAAACTGCAGGCCTGTTTATAGGCATAGGCTAAGCCGGCAATTTCCTGAGATGATAAAACTATTGGACACTGTTTCTAGGCTATGAGAGCACTGCCCAATTTGCTCATGCTAGAGTTGCAGAAAGCCATTATTATTCCTGTCCCTACGATGAGAGAGAAGAGGAGGGCTGGGCTAGTCAGACGGTTATTCCACCTAGGGCTGTCCTTCAAATTTCCACCTTCATGAGACCAAAACTGACTCCAAAGATTCTTTTTGTTCTGAACAGTTTCCCATTTGCTATGATTCTGCTACTTGGTTTAGGTTTGGGGGATTTTTTGTAATACGTGCTGTAAAAATCAATTTTTCTTAAACTGGTGAAAATTCTTGAACAAGGTCTGAAAGCACCTATTTTTCCTGTTGCCTTCATAACAAAAGAAGAATGTAAAGCAAAGAGTAGCTAATGTCCTTTGTTTAATTTCCAAATAATATATGCTAGTCATGTATTTGACTTCAATCCCAATAGGATTAAATTTTAGAAAAACCTGTTACTACAGTATGTCTAGCTAAGGCACATAATTGTTGGTTAAATGTTACCTTCCTGTCTGCATTGACTCTGTATTTCTTCAAATCTCTACACTGAAAAAGGCTTGCCGTTCAAAAAACAGGTGGAGCAAATGAAACATTTTTAAATAATAATGTTCTGAGAAAATTTATTTCCTTAGTCTTCTTTTTTAATAAATTATGGATCTGTTTTGTGAATTTATTAACTCCATAATAAACAAGCAACCACACAAACAATAAAAATAAAGCTTGTTGTTTCAGTAGACCATATAGTCCCCTTTAAAATTAATTTGTCGGTACATTCACGATTTTTTCCTTTGTGTATTTAATCAGTGTTATCTTCAAGGCTCTGAAATACAGAATCCATTAAAGAATATTTTTAATAAATCTAGTCTTTTAATGATTTATTAGTTTCTGATATTGTACATACTGTTTATTTTTGATGTGTTTAGGCAAAGATTACAATATGTTCATCCAAAATGAGCTTAATAGCCACATTGTAAAGATTTACCTCACTTGAGCTGTATCACAGAAACTCTGTCAAAACTCCACGGATTACTAGACCTGATAATTGATTTCATATATGCTACTAAAGTATAATTCTAAGTTCAGCTAAAATCTACAATTAATTTGAGATGCTTTCCATTCAAGTGCTAGACAGGTCTTGTATTTTCTGGGATTTTTTCATTATTATTATTATGTTTGAAAAACTTTATGAGTTATTTCTGTTCTTAAGTATACAAAATGTTGCTTTTTTAATGATAACTGTTGCTAGCTGTTGTAGAGTAAAACCATTAAAGGATGTTATTCAATACTCTTATAACTGCAAGTGCCCTAGAATGCATTTCTGTCCTGCAGTCACTGTTCTGGCTACATTATAGTATAAAAATAGATTAAGTAGGTGTATTTGAAGTAATTGGCTTATGTATTTGTTGCACAGGCAGACAGTGGGATAAACAATAGAAAATTCTCCAGTATTTCAGGCAGGTCTGATTCCTCATTTTTGTTTCCATCTTGCCTATTTTGCTTACAGGATTCTGGCTAAATTAATTTAAAAGTAGCTTAGGCATGTTGCTCTATCATAGGTGGTAACTAAGGGCAGCCTGGGTATTCAATCTGATCCTTTTTCAACAGAAGTATAGGATCAGAAGTTCCATGAAAATTACATTTATACATTGAAAAAAAAGAAGGTAGAACATTCAAAACTCCGTGAAGAAACAGTTTTAGCGATCTCAAATCTTACAGGAAATGAAGAAAGTATGTGAGTTCTTGTACCAGTCCAGGCACAGCAGGGCTCTTGTCTACATTACAGAACAATGAGCCTTCTTTGCCACTCATCACATCTTCCATCATAGATAAACTTTTAATGGAAAATGAGTTTGCAGTTGTGAGGCCATAGCAGTAATATCTCAGATCTATCACAGAATTGTGGAATAGCCTATGTTGGAAGGGACTTTGAAAGATTATCTGGTCCAGCATTTCATAGGAAAGAGAGCCTAATGAGAGTACCTAGGACTCTTTCCAATTGCATCTTGAAAACCTCCACTGATGCATCTACCGTGACCTTAGGGAGGTTGTTCCAGTGAATAATTGTTCTTCTTGTAAAAATTCCTTTCTTATGTCAAGATAAAACCTTTTCTGGTGCAACTTGCACCCATTGCCCCATGTCTTCTCCGTGTGGCTCCTTGTGAAGCAAGAGCCTCAGTCCTTATTATAGCCACTCTTTATATACTGGAATACTGTGACGATGCCCCCTCGAGCTTTCTCTTCTTTAGGGAAGAAAGACTTAACTCTTTTAGCCTTTCCTCACAGGGCAGGTTCTCTAGCCCTTTGAGTCTCAGGGCTGATACCATGTCTGCTTAGATTGTTATTACAGGTCAGATTAGGATATGAGTCTGCCCCTTCAAGTGTAGCAGGGTACCAAATATGTTTATCAAAGTGTTTTCCCCTGTTCCCCCTTGCCATCTTTGTATTATTTGTGTATCACATGTTTATTGTGTGTATGTGTATTCTCCAATTTCTTCTCAAGCCCATTTTGGCAGCCTATCTCTACTGCAGAGTTGTGGCATCATTATAGAAAGTCTTTATGCTTAAGTTCCAAGTAGGAGCGTAAATGATAAATCTCTTGACATTCATAGTTTAAGACAGTGGACACAGTGGTGCCCAAGTGATAGGCCCAGAGGCAGTGAACACAAACTGAAACACAGGAGATTCTATCTGAATATCAGAAAACACTTTCCTGTGACAGTAACAAAGTAGTGGCACAGGCTGCTCAGACAGGTTGTCTCCATCCTTGGAGATATTCAAAAGCCATCTGGAAATGGTCCTGGGTAACTGATTTTAGTTGTCCCTGCCTGAGCACAGGAGTTGGATCAGATGGTGTCCAGAAGTCCCTTCCAGCCTCAGCCCTTCTGTGATTCTGAAACAAACACCACATCTTAATGTAACATGAGTGAAAACTTAGTCAGCTGCCCAAAACTTCAGGCTGTTGTGAATTCTTTTGTGATTAATTTTTACACCTTTTCAGTTATTGTGCATAGAGGCAATGCTCAGCTGCATGGGCACTGTTTCTCAGGGCTGGGAAGGACTCGTCATTGTGAAATGTTTATGGAAGTATAATGCAGAGAAAGAGTCATTTTCTTCTTCAGCCAAATAAGTAAATTTGCTCTGGTTGTGATTACTGAAACAATACATGAAAGAATATAGTAAGTGGCGTGTGAATAAATTATTCTTTTGGAGCAAGTGTTCACTGGTGGTAGTGTGATCAGTAAAAATGTGCACTAAATGCTATACAAAATGTTCAAACTTAATTGCTTTTCAGTCTCACCTAAAGTTTTAAATCTTGTAGTTTTATGGATAGTTATATAGATAAATGGAAATGGGGATGTAATAAACATTGCACCATTGAAAATATGGCACAAAAGCATGATTTCATATCTCAAACTATACACCTCTTTTCAGACATTTGCCAGTCTGTGAAAGGTTAGCTCACTGATTTTATTAAACAGCTTAAGAATCTGAATATCTGTTATCTTATTTTACCCAAAATAAAAGTATGATTTTTAGACTTTTCCTCTTTATTCTGTGAATCAAATTCATCACCTTGGTACTGTGGCAGAAAGATTTGGGGTTATTACTATTATTAATATTTGCATCATTAAAGGATATCCCCAGCTCAGCAAGCAAGAAAACTCCACAAGTCTTTAGACATTTATCAATGTTGAAAAGAAATGAAAGCTGAAAGTGCTACACATTAATTTCCATATCACTAATCATAAACGATATCTATCTTATGTGTTGTCTTATGTATGCAGGTAAGTCTTTTTCTAAGCATGAATGAGCCTTGTATCCAGAATTCAAATCTTAGGTGAAATACCACCTTTCCATCATCTCAAGTTTAGTTAAGAGGTATGTAGATGAGCTAATACAGAGGTAACATTATTCGATGCTTGCTGAATTACTGTTGATTTTGATGAGGTTATGAACAGATAAGTAAATCAAAGAAGTAAAATCTAACAAAGTCTGCTAAAGTTTATATTGTGTATGAATAGAAGTGGTATGTCACGGGCAACATTGATAAAGACTATGCATGTGGTGAACCGACCACATGATTTTTCTGCCTCATTAAAACAGTAAGCAAAACACTCGATTTCCCATAAATCTGTTCTGCAAAATCCTCCAGGAAGCCAGAAATGTGATAACACCAGCCATAATTTTTGGAAAAGTAAACAATCGCTCTTTTTTCCACCTCACTGCACAAAGGGAGCACATCACTCCTGCCAAGCGCGGCCCCCCTGCCCCCCACTCTGCCACTGCCGGAGAGGAGCGAGGAGGAGGGGGGGGGAACTGAGCTGAGCTGTCAGCTCAGCCCCCTGAAGAAGCCAAGCAGCCAGAGAGGGGGAAAACTGAACNCATGAGCCAAAACTGAAAGAGAATCCAGAAAAAAAGCTGCAAGCTGCAGCAAGAAGAAGAAATTGCGACAAGAGGCCACTGGCTGCAGAAAGCCACACCGCAGAAGGCCGTGTTGCCAGAAAAAGCTGCTCCAAGCTGGGAGCACCATACTGAAGAAGAAGTGGTGCCGAAGAAACTGCACTGAAAGCTGCGCTGCCAGAAAAGCCACGCTATCAGAAGAAGTTGTGCCGAAGAAACTGCACTGAAAAGCTACAAGCTGTTGATGTCATCGAAACAGTCCAGGTCTGCCGGTCGGGCATCATCACCGTTCCACAGAGACCATCGCTGAATGCCAAAAAGGCAGATGACGACACATACACGCACACACATGCACCATCCACACATAAAGGTCGTATTTTGACATAATTAAGTCCTTATTTGCGCTTATCTCTCAGTGGGTGAGAGAGGGAGTGAATGGGTGGGCGTGGTCTTCTTTAATATCGTAATATTTCCGTAGAATAAATAAGGTTTTATTAGAATATATTTAGTAATAAACTTGTTAAATACTCATTCTGTCTCCATGTCTGCTTGCGAGCCTGGTGGGGAGATATTCCACTTTGCCCTCAACCCTTCTCCCTTTGGGAGGTAGTTTGGACCTCTGCGCTCCAACCGCGACAATGCGCAAAAGATATACTTACTGTATCTGGGACACTTATCTTAACACTATCAGTGAAAGCTGTACAAATAACTGATCTGATTCTTATCATTTTCTCAACGCTAGAAAAATATGAAGAAACCTAGATAGCATAAAGTCAAGTTTCTCCATAAATTGAAATGTCAAACAACTATATGTCAAGCAAAATGTCTCTTTATTCTAATCCAAGTATTTTCTTTAGAATTCATCTATTCTTTTTAAAACGTATGAAAATTAAGATTTTAGTTAGAAAAGGCTTTTTATTACTATCTGAGTTTTTTTTCTTTTCCACAGCAGAACACACTCAGAATAACTACAAGTGGTGACAGGTTTTAGTACTGATGAATCTACATGACTTTTTTTCTGAAGGATAGTAGTATCAGATTCACCTATTAAAAATACAGAGTGAAAATGAAGTTTGATAGTATATTTACATTAGTGGTATTTTAGAGTAAAGGGAAGCCAAAACAAATGTCACAGTACTTATTAGGGAGCTACTCAAAAGCAAGTACTACAGTCATAACCATAGTAGTCATGCACTGTCCACTGTTTTGTTGCAGATTATGGGTTTACCTCAATGCTGTAGTACAGGAGTGGAAAATACAATTTGTACCACAAATCTATGTCACCTCATGGAAAAAATGCAGTGCTTTGAACTGATCACATTAGTTGGGAAGTTAACTACAATTTCATTTCCTTATTTACTGTTTTATGATGTCCAGATGGTTACAGAATATATCCTGAACACTATCAGCATTTGGACTTGTCAAGGAACTGCACAGAGATCAATGTCTGCTTCACTGTCCACATTTGAGACTCAGCAGCCAGAGTGATAAAAATATATGTAGGAGAATGCACTATACTTGCTATTTAAATGTGATCTTTTTCTAACACAATACCACTATATTCTAGCATATCTAGTCAGATAGATTTTGACAGTCCTGAGCAAGTTTCTGAACTGTTGGGTCACACAGCAGAAATGGTCTAGAAACAGTAATCCCTATCAGGTCATGCAGTGCTGTATTAATGCAGCACTTACAACTCCAGAACTTTGTTATTGCATATTAAATGCTTCAGGCATGAAGGAGAGAGCTTGTGCGTGCTTCTTGTAAGTATAACATTTGCCACTTCAGTATCTGTTCTAGGTGATTAGTGTGCTATTGGTTTAACTGGATTTGATTTTATTAAATCTCATTGTTACCAAAATAAATTTAGAGACAATTATTAGTGCTTTGCCTTGTTAGCAGCAGTAGATATGCTTCTTGAATTTCTGTTCCCTGTGCTTATAACCACAGTGTTGTCTGAAAACTGTAGTAGTATTTTTTCCTTGCAAGTGATCAGCCCCTTGCAGTTCTGTCTCTGGAAATATTTCTGGTCACACTACTGCATGCTTGTGCACCTCTCTTGCATTAACGAATGAACCAAACTGTTTGCTGAGAGATGTGGCCATAGTTGTGGATACTCTCCATTGTCAGGAACTGGGGGCTAAGACATTTAAGTGCTTCCATTTCTCAAAACTCATAACTTTGTTTTACTGGAATTTGAATGATGGCTGACAAACAGTTCTGTTAGAGCTGCATTTCTGTAGGTGGTCACTGCTTTGATTACAGCCTACACACTTCTTACCATGAAACATAAGATAAGCGTGGAGATCAAAACAGTAATTTTATTTTTTTAATACAGAACCACTTGCTTGTCAGTGACATCCAGAGTTTTTCAAAAACCAATTTTCCTTTACAGTTCTTAAGCAAAAATTATTTTCATTTTCAAAGACTTCAAATACTGGTCATTCCCAGGAAGGTTCAGTATGCCAGAGCACTTCCAAGTGTAGTAAGACTAAATAAAAACTGGATGGAATCATATGATTCACTGTAATGGTGCATATCAGCAGTTTAAAACCTTGGGTAGTCAGGCAAGCAGACAAGGAACAGAATCTCTTAAGAGGCCTCTTGACATATTTTTTAATTTCATACCTTTTATGTGGGTAGTAATTTTTGTTTGGCTAATCAAACACAGATTCCTGTGAAATAACATCATTAGTGCTAACTTCATATTTTCAGGAGCTACTTCTGTTTCTTCCTGATGTCAGTCCTTAACCCAGATATAAAGTAATGAGATATTTTCATTTTCACAACCTTTTTAGGCATTCTTAAGATATACTGGTAGCTTTTTGTGGTTAACATTGTCATTAAGTGTTCAAGAAGTAGTAACAATTCTTAATAATGTATGAATTTGCATAATGCTGTGGGATATGTACTGACCTCTCTTGGTTACTGACATACTCTTGAACATTGGAGGATTAATAATGCAACTCCCTCTGCTCCATTGACATGCCTACTGTGAATCTCAGAGGAGGCTGTTTTTTCTGTAATAAGCGGTATTATTCATAACCCAGTTATACTGAACAGACATATATTCTCAACCTGAACTGCAGCTTATTAACCAACCATACGGCCCAAGAATTTTAACTAAAATATTAATATAATATGCTATTTTCTCAGAACAATGCATGTCACCACAATTGAACAAGTTCAATTGCAGCATCATAAATTCTGATTTTTAATAGATTAGTGCACACCACATCAAGCTGACTGTTGCCATGCAGAAGGTTGTAATCTTGTCAATGACTTTTTTTTCCTAATTAATAGGCTCAAAATTTCAAAGCATGGTATTTTAGAGATTGGCTTTCTTTTATGCCTTTATGTCCTGCAGTGTGAAATCTGACATTTCAGAGGAACTTGAATTTCCTGAAGTTACTAGCACCTATTCCTCATGGAAAACATCCTAAGAATGAACAGAATATGATATGTAGTTTATATGTAATAAATACATAATATGCATTCATGATGCAATGCCGTATTGTTAATTTAATCATACACATATTAAAATGATACTAATATAGTGGATAGTACTGCTGAGTCCATGGACTGCGAATTAATTGCAGCATGTTGCAAACATAAGTACAGAATGTAATGACTCAAGAGGTCAGAGACTAAGTAAACAGTTCATGTGACTCTATGAACACTTCCTCCTACTCCTTTGGAAAAGCCCAAGAAAAATACTGAAATATTATCTCTTCAGTTGTACACTTACTGTATTGGTGTTTCCCCAGTCACAGAGTAGCTGCAGTGTATGAACCAGGTACTGTTGCCTGTGCAGTATTATAAATAGGGATAATCCTTGCAGGCTCTAAAACCTAAGGATTAAGGGTGGACTAAGTAGGGGAAGTGTCGGTATAGATATTCTAGTACATCAGATGATTATATTTTGACCCACCGCTTGCTTACTTTGAAGAATTACTATCTTGTATTCTTCAGAATTGATTTTGGCTCTCAATTATTATACTGCCTATGATCTGTAGCAATGTGCTGCAACCTTACTGAGAATTTTAGCTCCAGTCTGAAATGTAAAGTTAGGCCTTGAGCACTTGTAGCCATAAAAGACTCCTTGGCACTTCTTATGAGACAGGAAAGGGGTGATCTGCTCTGCTAGCCACAGGCTAGTCTGGGTAATTAATTGCATATTTTTTGTCTAAAAAGAAAAAATAATGGCCGGATTTGCTGTCCTGATAATGCCATAAAAGGAGTGATTCTGTCTGTAACAAACACCATCTTTTCTCCAAATGTAACTAATTTGGTGATTAGTGAGGAAACTATCTGTCCCTAACAAGCTATTCATAAAAATCTCATATGCTGTAGTGACAGTAAGTTATAAAACATATATTAATGTTAATTGATTAGTTGTACTGAAACATACTGAAAGTATTTGTGAGAGTTTATGCAATGATTAACCCTACATTGTAAAAAATGTATGCTTTATTATGTTTTTTTCAGAACATTTAGTTCTGAACATAGTTCAAAGTATACTTGAGCCTCCACCTTATGTATATAGATCCTGCACAGATAAGAGACAGCTGTGACAAAATATGCATTTCCCCAGTGCATTTTGGAAAATAAGGAGGTAATTTGTGACAGCCAACATGGCTTCACAAAGGGCAAATCATGCCTGGCAAATTTGGTGGCCTTCTATGATGGGGTTACAGTGTTAGCGGATAAGGGAAGAGCAACTGACATCAACTCCCTGGACTTATGCTGTCCTGCATGACATCCTTCTCTCAGAGGAATGGATTTAATAGATAGAGTGCTCAGTGGATAAGGAATTGGCTGAATGGCCTCACTCAAAGAATTGCTGTCAACGGCTTGATGTCCAAGTGGAGACCAGTGACAAGTGGGTTCCTCAGGTGTTGATACTGGGATCAGTATTATTTAATATCTTTTGTCAGGGACATGGGCAGTGGGATTGAGTGCACCCTCAGCAAGTTTGTGGACAACACCAATCTGTGTGGTGCAGTCAACATGCTGGAGGGAAGGGATGCCATCCAGAACGACCTTGACAGGCTTGAGAGGTGGGCTTGTGTAAACCTCATGAAGTTCAACAACACCAAGTGCAAGGTCCTCTTTCTGGATTGGGGCAATCCCAAGTACAAATAGAGGCAGGGCAATGAGCAGCCATGTAGAGAAGAACTTGGGGGTGTTTGTAGATGAAAAGCTGGACATGAGCTGGCAATGTGCACTGGCAGCCCAGAAAGCCAATTGCATCCTTAGCTGTATCAAAAGAAGTGTGGCCAGCAGGTTAAGGGAGGTGATACTCCCCCTCTACTGTGCTCTTGTGAGACCCTGCCTGGAGAACTGCATCCAGCGCTGGGGCCCCCAGAGTAAGAAAGAAATGGATTAGGTCCAGAGGAGGGCCATGAACATAGTCAGAGGGCTGGAGCACCTTCCTTATGTGGACATTCTGATACAGTTGAGGTTCTTTAGCCTGTAGAAAAGAGGGATCCAGGGAGACCTTATAGTGATCTTCTGGTACTTGAAGTGGGCCTAGATGAAAGATAGGGAGGAACTCTTTATCAGGGAGTGTAGTGATAGGACAAGAGATAACGGCTTTAAACTGAAAGGGGTAGATTTTCATTACATATCAGGAAGTTCTTCATTGTGAATGTGGTGAGTCATTGGAATAGGTTTCCCAGAGAGGCTGTGGATGCTCCATGCCTGGAGGTGTTCAAGGCCAGGTTGGATGGGGCTTTGAGCAACTTGATCTAGTGGGAGGTGTCTCTGCCCATGGCAGGGGTGTAGAACTAGACAATCTTTAAGGTCCCTTCTAACCCAAACCTTTCTATGATTCTATGATTTTGGTGTAAATAGGCTGAAGTGATTAGGATTTTTAATTATCTGTTGGAAATAGAAATGTCAGCATCAGATAAGCAAGCTGACTCTTACAAATATTTTGTTTTCCACGATACCTAAATTTGGCTTCAAGTTCAAGAGCAAGTCAGTGAAGGCATCAGTATGATTTAAACTGTTAAAACAATAAAGAAGTTTGCTCTCAAGGAGAAACTGTGTTATGACCTACTGCATTTGTGACCACTTTTATAGGATTGATTGATTCATTCATCCTTTTGGGTCTGACAGTTCTTGGGGGAAGGGAGTTCCTCTCTAGCAAGTTTGCCTCTTGCTATTTATGTATGTTAAAATCTTTTTATTATGTAGAGGGGCTCTAGATCTAGAAACTTGCCATGAGTTTCCTTAGGAGAAGTTTCCGTCCTTGTTCAAAGGTTGGGGTTTTTCCCCCTATTTTCCTTTCAAAGGGACCTGAAATATATTAGAAGACGGAAAGAGCTAGAAAATGGTATAGCTAGATCATCAATTTACCTCATCACTCTCTGTAATTGCAGAGGAATATAATGAAGCCCCAGTTACTACCCTTGAAGCTGCAACATCTTTAGTTTGTGGACACGTGGTCTTTTTTTTGTTTGTTTAAAAAGTAGTAGCCTTTTCATGTCATTAATCCTCCCCTGTGCAGACTGACTAGTCCAGGGGAATATACTGCCAGCAGACAAGTCTAGTGCCTGGGCATAATTCCCAGCAGTAAAGCTGGCATTTGGCCTGCAGGAGTAGATTACTATGGATTGTTTCCCAGAAGCAGCTTTATGAATTATGTCATTCAGCATCTGAACGACATCTTTGGGAATACCCTCTTCATGACTGAATATTCAGTCTAAATATTCACTCTGTACTTAACTTTGAGCAGAGTGCTTATAATTCACCCCAAATCATTCCGTGTCAGACCCATTTACTGTAGTTGCAAACTTGTGCAAAACTATCAGTCCATGAAGGAAGAGTTGGGACCTGGTGATTGAGTGTTTTGGCCTTGGAGTTAAGAAAGCAAGAATGCTAGTTAACACTTTAAGGATTCTTGCTGATTGTCTCCATCATTCATCTGAAATGAGTCTCTGCCTATACTTTAACATAAATTACACATCTGTGCTTGGCATTTGTAATTAATTTATTTTTTTTTTTTTATCCCTGTGGTATGAATTCATTGAATCTTTTTAGGGAAATGAATCATTGTTTTTTCAGGTATGTCAGTATTGTGTCAGACTTTTGCTATAATTTAGAGAAACATTTGAGCTGTCCTATCATTCAGCCAAATCTTGAAGCACATTCCAAAATTTTGTTCATTTAAGAATGCATTAAGCATTTTAAAGCACAGGCTTGGCTTCTGATAGGCAACTTCAGCTAATAATAATATTATAATATTTTGAAAACCCAAAGCAATTACAGTTTGATTAGGCTAACTGCTTCTGAACAGAAGAAAAGTTTCTACCTCACTCTGGGCTTCTCTAATAGATAGGACAAATAAAAAGCAGGAAAAATAGTATGAGTTGAACTGTATTATTGGGAAACTGATGTTCAAAGAATTTCAGCAACCTGTACAAATGACAAAGGAAGCATATGTAGCAGTAGAAATGACCCCTTGCCTTCACAGTCTTCAGCCTCCAACTATTAATTCATTTTTCCTCACTACTATCAAGTCTTTAAAAGCCAGTATGTTCCTTTTTCTTTAATTAACAGTCAGCTAAAAGATATAAGTCTCTTGGAAAGAAGAGACTTGTCTTTGACATCTTTTGTCAAATTTCCTGTAATTGGAAAATGTGGAATGGCTCTGCTCTTGGGAGCTAAATGTTAAAATCCAAATACAGTCTTTAGCCTATTAAAAAACATCTCATATTCTGTCCCCTCAAGCAGCATTGTCAAAATTCGCTCCCCAGGCGTCTGGATAGATGGAAGTTACAGCTGGTGTCTGTCCCGTCTTTACATTGATGTTTGTATTTGTCGGTCTGACTGAATGCCACCTGCTGCAAGGGCAAGAGGGTGGGATCACCTGTTTCTGAACAATGTCTTTCTGCCAAGAGAAGGTTATTCAATTAGGCAATCATTCCTGCTTAATGCTGGATGGGATGATGTCAAACACCTGTACTCTCTCTCCCTCACTTTCCACTTCCCGAGGACAGCAGCCTTTTCTGTCCCTGGAGAGGAGGGAAAGGTTTTCAATCTGTTCCCTTTTTATATTAGCTTCTGACTACAATTACTAGAGTCTGACATTTGTTTCCACTTCCTGACTGAAGCTATATTCAGTGCAGACACTTTGTAGAAATATGAACAAGCAATTTATAATATATTAATATTTTAGGACCTCTCCATTCTCTAGTGGGCTGAATTTTTCTCTTGCTTGTCAAGACATCGGGTTAACAAATTTCATATGCTTTAAGGAATTACACTTGGATCACTAAGGGAAGAGTCAGAATTTGTAAGTTCATTGGCACTGTGAGACTCTGCAATTTTGTATTTATTTATATGTAAATTTTTAAAGGTTTGTTTGTATGGTTGATTTTACTACAGTTACTCCAGTTTACAGAAATAGAAGCAATGTTTATTGTGGTTACTCTAGCTTCACAAGCAGAGTAGAAGCTACTTTTTGTAGAAGAGTGCTGTCTTTGCTTTGGATGTAATTTTGTGGAAAAAAGGAGAGGGAAGGAAAAAGGAAAACAAAAGGGATGCAGAACCTAATCTGCTTCTTATAGGCAAATAGACATGCTCCTTTGTACCCTTTCTTAAAACTTCACAAATTCACCGATAGTATATCAAGCAATCATCTACTCCGAAGTTTATTTTAATAAAACTATAATGACAACTCTTATATCCATATCAGATGAGATAATAATTTCCAGCAATATATAATTTTTATGGCATCTTGAAAACTCTACATGAATCTTGAAAATTCTTCTCTAAGCATGGTCACCAGAACAAAATTGATTTTCATTTGACCCTTGTATGTCCCTGAGACCCTATTGAACCCAAGTGCAATACTGCTGAATTTGAAGTAATTCCATTTAGTTTTAAGTGCACTGGAGACAAGATTGAGTTTGTCAGATACTATTTTAGGTGGAGGGCATAACTCAAATTATTTTTCTGCTCTGATAGTGCTTAACTTTTTATTTATTTAATTAATTATTTTTCTCTTTAAGCAGTCTTCTATTCTTTCAAATAATTCATTTATATAGCCCATATTGTGACTGGAAAAGTGTCCAGTCATTCTGTTAAGTAAATTTCATTAATGTTTTGCTAGTTTTAAAAACTACTTTTTCCAGTAGAAACACACATTTTGCCAACCTGCATTAGAGCAGTGTTCACTGCTTTCAGATATACTTTCTGCCTTTGCTGTCTCCAAAATATTTAACTATCTTACCCCAAAGGACTGTTTAATATACAGTTTAATATGCTGTTTAATATAGGCAAACAGTACACAGTTTTCTGAAATAATAGAACATGTAGTTCCAGAAAGAAGTAGGTGATTTCAATTTTCTCCCTTCTCTTGCAAAGGAGGGAGAGTTCACAAGATTTCCGTTTCCTAATTGACTAAAAAGTTATATATTTAACTGTAACACTTATCTATTTAAGTAATCATTAATTGTAAAATTAATTAATTTTTCAGGCCTCTCAATAGTCAGTAAAAGTTTTACACTGAGTCTGCACCTTCCGTCTAGAATACAAGAAAATTAAAGATCACAGAGTTTTGTTATTTGTGAATATGTGATCACAAACTTCCAGGACTATATCCCCATTAATGAAGGGGAACCATTCTATAGCTTAGAGTTTTGGAATAAAACAGCCTGTTGAACAATTAATGCATAATTGCTGCAGCATTTGGGATTCTTACACTAAAAAAAGATGTACCAGCTTAGAAGGCTGGACAAAGCCCTATTGCTGTTGACCTGTCACTTTTTATGCTCTTGAAAAAACATCTAAACTTCTGTAGTTTTCCAGTGGTGATTAGATATGTAGTCATTCTGCTTGCTTACCATAAAAATAATAATGCTGCTTCCAACCTTGTTACATCTAGTGTTTTAATAAATGTGGTAAACACATTTTTTCATGTAAGTATATTGAGGTGGAAAAGAAGATATTTTAAAAGTTTATTCAATAAGCCAGTTACAAACTACAGGAATAGAATTAATATCTCTACCCTGGAGAGTAAGAGGAAGGACCAAGACATTAGAAAGTCTTCTCAACTCAATTTAAAACTTTCTTTGGCTTTCTAGGTATATCAAAATAAAATATTTTTGTTGTCATTACTTGCAATGAGAAGACAGATGAAAGAGATTAATGTAAAAGCTCAAAAGCTGAAAATCAGTGAATTCCCATGAATACAAACACATTCACACACCTCACAATTTAAGACCGTCTTACATGTATCTTTCCACTGTGGACTTTTCATAGGTTTTTCTGCCAGTCTTTCAGAATATCGCTAGATCAGCAGTTCTGCTGAAGTGTTTTGGTAGCTGTTGAAATGCCTCAATACACTGCTTCGTAGACAGAAAATAAATGCAAAGAACTGGGTGAAGAGTAGGATAGAGTAAAATTAATTAGGAGAGAAAGGAGGGAAGCACTATTAAGGTAATGCTAATCAGAAAGACCTAGGAGTTAGTAAAATGGTGATAAGCCAAAATCAAGGTTAGAATCTCTAATATGATATAGAAGGTTGTGTGTTTTACTCTCTTCGTCATGATTTTCATCACAATAGCTTTACAATTCAGCCAACTGACAGAGTTGGTAGATAAGTGGTGATTCAGCCCCCTTATCAGCCAATATCATTCATATTTTTGAGCTGTGATGAGGGGAAATGTGCTGTTTTTACTGGATTAAGTCCACTGATCTTTCTTTAAACCTGTGAGATTAGTTTCCAAGCAGGTTTCAAAAAAGGAAGTGAAATAAAGATTTTAAAATATAGGAAAATAAAGAGGAAATAAACCTTCTCCAAACCAAATAAAACTTCTTCAAACCAGATGACATCACAAGTACTTTTTCTTAAAAACTATGAATGTAAAAAGAGATTGGAGGGGGAGGAGAATTGCAGAATCATACAAAAAGTGAAAATGAAACCTAATTCCAGATGGATAAGTGGAAGGTGACTTGGAGGTAAAAATAACTACGCACCACTATTGAGTAACATTGTAGTAAAATAGAGTAATTGAGTCACTGCACTGTTAGCTACTATAACACTCTTCTCGTCTTGCTTTCAAGACAGAGTATGACCTTAAAAAGGTCATTCCATTTTCAGCTGGACTGGTTGGTGCACTTCGTGTCTGATGACTTGACACCATAGTTACATTTCTGAGGTAACACAGAGGTGATTTTTATTTCTTAAATGGTATTGTAGAAGAAGAAGGTTGTGTTGTCTTAAGGAGCTTAAGATGTCATTTTGGTTTGAGTCTGATGCACAAATTTATCCCAAGGCATACAGTTACTGGTAAGCCATCCTATGCAAATTTCTGCTGGAAGGAAAGCTGACCCCTTGAAGGACTCTTGACAAATCTTCCTTCAATACTAGAAATTAATAATATAGGTCAACTCTATCTTCAAGACAAGAATATTCTCAATTGAAATAAAGACAAGAAACTGAGTTAGCCTTGCTGTCAGTAGCAATTGCTGAATTAGGTCAGGAATATTATTAAACCCATTGCAGTAGTACAAGGGCTCATGTTCCCAGCACTTATGGCATATTAATATGTATCAGTTTAGAAAATGAGAAAATTGTATTTGGAGCAAGTGTTTATTTGACATATACATTTGTACAACTTAATGCTGCATGTTAACAGAAGTAAACTAGACTGATTATAAATATCTGCTTTTAGTTTTTTAAATGTGTTCAAGATAAGTAGGAGTCTTCATGGGGATCATAATGGGCCTGCTGTGCATGCAGAGTTTGCAAGTACAGCCTGAAGGATGAGCCCATTTATAGTGTCCTGAGCACACAAGCCCGGCAAGCCCAGAGATTTTCAGCCAGGTAGCATGCTGGCGCTCAAGGACAGACTGGCCATGACTGGTCACAGCTGTGTGACTGGAACAAAGGTGGTGGAGCATTTTGTGCTTAGGTTCCTCTGGAAAATTGCACCGTAACAGCAGGACAAGCATAAAATATTGGTCATGGCTGTAGTTCGTATAAGCTGGTGTGCATTAGTGGAAATGTTCTATAATGGAATTAGCCTTCAAAGGGAGATGTCAGCTGTAGGCATCACAAAGCCCTCTATTATACATGTGAATATGTAGATATATTTATACATAAAATCAGTAATATGCAATTTAGGTTGAAGGTTAAGTTTGTTCCTAACGAAAGGCCATAGAAATCTTGACACTGCCACAGGTAAGTATATGGCCAACAGTGCTTAGCTTTAAACAGGTAAATCTCTGTTTTGATTTACACTTGCAGTGCTCAAAATGGCAGAATCAATATGCTTGAAAATTGGTAAAACAAATTTGTTGTGCGCTATGACCTTATATGACAAGCTTTATTCCAGAAGTATTTTTTTTCTATACGTTTGAATTATAAATCTTGGAAAAGCAGTTTTTACTGCAGAAGTATTGACATAGCTTTAACTATAATGGTGTGGCTATAATTTTGTTAAACAGTAGGTATGTGTATAGCTAGTTGTTAAGTAATATTTCTCAAATAGAAGATGTTGAACAGGGAAGCCAAGGAAAAAGCCTGCAGTAGCAAAAACCAGAGGGTAATTGAAGTGCAGAATTAGTAAAAGGGGAAAAAAGCTAGCTACTATAGGAATGACATAGGGTGAAAATTATTTGGACAGCTGAAATACTGTTAAAAGTATATGTGGAGATAACTATACATGGATGTTTCTGAGGTATAAGTTGTATTTCCGGTGTATTTCAAGACCCAGTTTTATTAAGAGAATCATAGAATTGTCAGGGTTAGAAGGGACCTCAAAGGTCATCTAGTTCCAACCCCCCTGCAGGGAACACCTCCCACTAGCTCAGGTTGCTCAGAGCCCCACCCAGCCTGGCCTTAAAAACTTCCAGGGACGGGTCTTCCACCACCTCTCTAGGCAGCCTGTTCCAGTGTCTCACCACCCTCATGGTAAAGAACTTCTTCCTAACATCTAATCTGAATCTACCAACTTCTAGTTTTAATCCATTACCCCTAGTCCTATCACTGCCTGACATCCTAAAAAGTCCCTCACCAGCTTTCTTGTAGGCCCTCTTAAGATACTGGAAGGCCACAATAAGGTCTCCTTGGAGCTTTCTCTTCTCCAGACTGAATAATCCCAACTTTCTTAGTCTGTCTTCATAGGAGAGGTGCTCCAGCCCTCTGATCATCCTCGTGGCCCTTCTTTGGACACATTCCAGCATGTCCATATCTTTCTTGTAATAGGGGCTCCAGAACTGGACGCAGTACTTGAGGTGGAGTCTCACAAGAGTGGAGTACAGGGGGAGAATCACCTCCCTCATTATTAGAATATGACAGCGCTCTAATTTTGTAATACATAAGATTATAGAAGGCAATAAAAGCAATTATTGTGGCTAACTGCCACATGACTTAAAATAAAATTTGAATGCAATTTTACAATGCACTACACTGCATCTATGTTTGAAAAAACCCTGCTCTGCCTCTTTTGGAGGAAACATGGGAAGTGCTGGTTATCCCATGTAGCATAAAGCAGTGAAGCTATCACATGTAGCATAAAGCTATCTCGTGTAGTATACAGCTACGAAGATGTATGATCCCCAATTATTTGCTTAGGACAAACACTTGTTTTCACCTGTGGTGTGCTCTCCTAAGATTCACAGATTTTATTGGATATCATTTAGTTCAGATTTAAACACACTGAGAACAGCTGACATTTGTGTTGCATTTGTGTTTTCAATAACTTCCTTTCAACTTAAATTTAATTAATTAAAAATAATTTAGGCTAAAGTTCCTAGCAAGTGCATATTACTACTTAACAAAGATGTACCATTGTGGTAATCACATAAATTCTTCCCAAACATTTATACATCTAAATCTAGTGGTCTGGCACCCCTATACATTGGAAGCACACTGAATGAACTGCTCTTTGAATAGCCACCACAAGCTAACATTTACAAGATACCCTCTTAATTGCTGGTTTCTCCTCTTTCCCTGTATCTGCACTTTCTTGATTGTAGTCAGGAGTGAAATTGAAGGGTTTGCCATGGTGAGAATCTCTCTATATTTGTATTTCTGCACATGCTTCAGCAAATTCTGGCCTGTTTATACCATATCAAATTCTACTCTAACATCTTACTCTTCTTTTTGTGGTGTCTCATAACAACTCAGCAAAACTGCTTTTGTAGCCTTCCTGACACCTTTTTATCACCATGCCTTTTTTCTCTTTAATAATTTCTTTTATTTTCTTTTCTGTTTCCATAGTCTTTTGGCCTTGCTGTTGACCTTGTACCATGGAACACAAGGGGAATTCTTGAGCTTTTCCTGTCCTTAGTGACTACTAAATGTTAAAAAGAGAACCATTCTTGCTTCTTAACAGCCTGTGTTGATAACAGAGCATGCTAGCAAATCTTTAAAATCACAGCTTTAAGGTTCCATTGGTCTGGGAAGTGAGCATCCTACAACATTTAAGTACAATGTTATAGTATCATCAGGTCCACTGAATTCTCTGCTTGAGGCAGTTTGATATATTCTGTCAGCTCAGCAGCATATTGTTTGACTTGCTCTTCAGTGCAAATCTAATGGGGATTAATGGCAACAAACTCAAGAGCACTCAGGGGCTTGTTCACCCTACTTTGACTCTGAGCAGCTCCCTAGAATGCTGAGGAAAGTGCTCCAGCTTAGGTTTGTTGTAATGTCTCAGTCAATTCACTAAGAAGTACCTACTTCAGGGAACCCAATATTGCAGGACAAAAGAGGCCTTGCTAAGTGTGAAGACATTTTTTTATGTCTTTCTTAGTGCACTTAGAAATTCTATCAAAATTTTGTCCCTGTGATGCCATAGTGCAATAATTCACTCTGTTTAGCAGACTGTCCCTCTTTTCTATAGGTCCATAAGCTGCATGTGCATAATCAGTTAGAAAACTTGGAATTTTCATTTCTTATCATTTTCATAGGAGTATAAAGTCAAGAAATAGATATTGCTGAAAAATGGTTTGAGGGAATGTTTCATTGGGGAAAATTGAATTTTTCTTTTTTTTTTCCATTTGAGTCAAAAGAGAAGCTTATTCTTCCAATACAGAACACACCAAGGTGCCCTCTTTGACTTGCATAGAAACTCTTACTATGAATGTATTTAAAGAATCTTTAGCTCAATGCCCCAAGTGGACAGCAAGTGCTACAACACAGTGCTCCTCTCATCCACCCCCCTCCTCCAGTATAGACTATACATCTTTAATTTAGAAAGCCGGAATTCAGTTTTAGCTCTCAAGTTTGTTTGTTACTACTTGTGTAGATGCTCTGCTCTAATTGTGTTAATGCAGAAGAATCTCCCCAAAGTAACTGCAATCACACAACATAGTATGAAGAAGACCCCCTTGTGTATCCAAGTCTGATATCTGAATACAGAAGATTTAAATATTTAAGTAAAACAGAGTAAACCTTCTTAAAAGTCAACTCTTATTTCATACAAACATTGCACTGGTAAAATTAAGGTGGGATTGCAATCACTTCTTTCAAAAAGTACAAAACAATACGACTAATTATTAACATTTATGAGAGTGCTACTTCTCAGTTAGAAGATTTTAGTTAATGTACGTTCGTTGCCACTATTATGGTTCAGAAATCCCCACAAAAATTTCACCACA
This sequence comes from Eurystomus gularis, assembly GCA_013400335.1. Lineage (NCBI taxonomy): Eukaryota > Metazoa > Chordata > Aves > Coraciiformes > Coraciidae > Eurystomus > Eurystomus gularis. Next base: position 6,745 of record VZZY01007849.1, on the reverse strand, counting down.
GATCATAATATGTCAAAGGATATCAGAAGCCTGTAGAAATGGACATTTTCTCAATGTAGATGACAAGTCTGTGCTTTTTATCTAGTTTAACACTTGCTCAAGTGGACAATTTATGAAGACTTTTATAGCATTTATTTTTCCTTTACCTATGGTAAATTATTTTAAAGTTGTCTTCTCTGGAAATCATGAAGAGGGACATGGATAGATGCAGAGTTCAGAGTGAATGCTTTTTAGACATGTTGCATAAAAATACTACTGCTATGTTTATACATCACACTCAATTGTGTAATCTGAAGTACTGACTTTTACGACAATAACAAAACACTGTAACTCTGTTTCTGAAGCATGAGTTCTTAATTTTATGTGCTGAAACATCTAACACAGTTTATTCATTGAATCAGTTAAACAGCCAGACTCTCCATCCCTCTCTTTTTTTAAATACCTTTTTAAATTTTTTTTTCAAGTATACGTTTGTGAGTTTCACATGCCTTTCCTTCTTGGAAAATGTGCTTTTCATCAAAACAAAATCCTTTTCATGCCAGCATACTGATTTTGAGAATTTTTCTGAAATCCAGGTTGTAGTGTTTTGATCAAAAAGGGAACAGCTTCTCTGTGGGAGATGCAAGATCAGATTCTCTTTTCAATTTTATTAAATATAATGATGCAAGATCAGATTTTCTTTTCAATTGTTATTAGATATAATGATTTGCTTTTAAAAAGAGCTATTTTTATAATGATTTATCAGATTTGAAATGACTCAAAAATGGTTCACTGCATGAATAGGATGATCTGAACAGCTTCAGTGAAGGCAACTGAGAGATACCAACCCTAAAATATTCTAGAGTGGCTGTAAGGGAGATCTCGCTTAGGATCTGAAAGACCAATAGATTAAGGGATCTGAAGCTGACATTTGCCACATACTAGGTGAATATTCTTGTCTTGTCAGTTGTGAAAATCCCTCTGACTCTTTCATTCTTTTTTTCTCTCTCTGTCTTTTTCTTTCTTTTTCCAGAAAGTCATATAAAAGGCTCTTGGTTTTCATTTCAGCAAATATTTCCTATTTGTGATACCTCAAGAAGAGTTCTGTTACAAAGAAAGATTTTAGGCACTTTAACATGAATCACTTTCTTTAAATACAATTTAAAACATTAATATTAGCAGATATTACATACATTTTACAGAAAGTGTTTGGAAATTAGGTACATCTTTCATTTCTCATCTGTTAAATCTCCAAAGTTTTCTGTAAACATATGAACTAAATTCTGGTAAAAGTTCATCTTGCAAGGGAAGGTGACATTGAGTCAGACAAGGACAAAGACATTTACCTTATCATGAGAAAGGATATTCAACAATTGTCTGAACTACATTTTAGTTCTTCAGTCAATGGGTGGCATTACATGGCAGATCATATTTGTATAAGAGACCAGGAACATCTACATTTTGTTTCAGTGCTACATGACACATCTTGGGTAGATCATTCTCTGATGAGTTAACGCAATATCTCGGCTATTCACAGATAAATTATGGTTAGAGATACTCTGGAGAAAACAAACCATACACTTTCTAATCTCAGTCTAGGCAATCTGAGAGAAGACTGAATGGTGTGAATTGTTCTGAGTGCTTTTACATCTCGCTATTGTTGCTTTTGTTTGTGAAGTTCCATTTTACTGAATTTCTTGCTATGATTTACTGATTTTGTTTAAGCTTAAAAAAACCAAGGGCATGGGGGTGTTTACAAACAATGGAAAAGAGATGTAAGAATAATATTGTCTACAGTGTTTGCTTAGACTATCTGATCAGTGTTCCTAGTTTGGGGTAACTATTCAGTTGCTGAGAGAGGTTGAGACTTGAAGAATTTTTCAGACTAAAGTTTTATGGATGTGGGTTGATCTATAAGAAAGGACAGGAAGTAGTTCAGCCCTTTTATTGATTCTTGAAATTTCTTAGGAGCAGCCTAAGAAACCATGTGATTATTTGGTACTATGTGTATATGGACCTACTAACTAACCTAATCTCTCACTGGTAAATGAGTTTTGCTTGAATTGATGTAGTGTGGATGGTTGTGCTGAAAATCATGTGGAAGAGTCAGTAAGATTCTATCGAAACCAGGAGGGTCTGAGGTTCCGCTAGAAACACAGCTTTTGTGTGTGTGTGAATGCATGGATTACTTTTTGACGGTGCTGCTCAGAAATGCAGACCTTACTAGGGTACAATTCGTAGAGAATGGAGAAAGCAAAAATCACACATATATGCAAAAAGTTGTACAAAATTAGCACTGATAAAGATTCCAGTGACTAATTTAATGGAAAATAATTAAAATTAAGCCTGTTTGAAACAAGGATATTAATCAAATATGATATTGTGTTTGAACAGAAATATAGAAATATCAGAAAAAAATTGAAGAAGCTGATTTAACTATGTTATTCAAAGTCTATTTCTTACCAGATTTCTAAGAAGGCCTATTTTAGCATCAGTTTTATATTTCAATTTAAAGTGAAACATTTTCTGTCAGTTGCCAGAGTAGATGATAGGATGTTTACATATTATTACAAAAGAATTCATGGTTCATAAGTACTTTAAGTTTGATATTTCTTGTTGAAGGAGACTGACAGGCTATAGAATGAATTACATTTTATATCCATCAGGTTGGTCTATGGAGCTGGAATGAAACATGAAGAATTAAAAAATGAACAATTAAACTAGACTTTTAAAATATAGTAGTAAAGAGATGAATCTTGTCTGAAGTGTACAAATAATGTACTTTATCTTGCAATCTGACTTGTGAATAATTACAGCTACCCATTTCCCTGGTGAAACAAATTCCACTTACGTATCATGTTGTTGTGCTCTGCAACTCAGCTTTGTTCCACCCTTTCACTACTCTAACCTGCACACACCAAAGTGCAGAAAATATTTCCCTTCAAAGCAAATCATCCACACGAACAGCCTTATTTGAAAGGCTTAGAGGACGATTAGTTCCTCAGGCTATATTCCTATTTAAAAAGGTACAGACAAGAATATATGATAGTCAGTAGCATGTAGGAAATTAAAAATAGTTAATTTGATTTAATCTTGATATACAGATTAGGCATTCTGTAAAAACTATATTAAATATATTAATTTATAAACATAGATTTACATTTTTCTGTTATTAAAAAATGACATTTTTCCACTTAAGCCAGAAGCCGTGTGCAAACCTCTCAAAGATGCATTTTCTTCTTAGCAATATATCTTTATTGATTGACCACAAGCAAAAAAGAAAAAAGAAGAAGTCTTTGAATCCTAAGGGGCAGTTATGGTAAAAAAATTGATTGAATGTAAAAGGCTTGTTTTTTATCATAATTTTGAATAGACTCTATTTACCTTGTTAGCTAAATCAAATTTGTATTATTTGCACATATTCATATTACACTCAGCACAAAGGGTACTTTTGTTTTTCACTTTTTTTTTTTTTTTTTGTCCTTATCTTAGATCATTTCATGAAGTGAGATGGAGAGTGGTCACATAAACAATACAACCACCAGAACTGAAACAGTAGTACCAAGCAGTGGGATAGCAAGTGCTTAACCAAGACTGTCAGTGTCCAATATAGTCAATCTGGTCATATTGTAATATGCTGTATTCTCTATGCGCTAATTACTGAGGCCACATAAAGCACTACAGCAGATAGCAGGAATTAATGGCTTTTTATTTTATTTGACTTTTAAACTCATTTTTCAGGGATTATTTACATATAAGGTTTGTTTCCAATAACAAAAAGTCTTACTCAACCCAGATTTCTTCACAGTGTATTTCCTGTAAATAATAAACGAAAGTAATGGCACTTTAATTAAAATGTAATTAAAATGTTTTATTTATGTTTTATTATTGTAATTTAAATGTTTTATTTTTTTTAATCAAGTCACAGGAAGAATAGGATTTTTTTGTTGTTGTTTGCATATTGTCAAAATAAATTGAGACTGAGGAAAGATCTAGTCTTTGAAATTTCATATATGCTACTAGTTCTCAGAATGAGAACTTTTCAAAGACCTTTTTTTTAAAAAAGAGCTTTTTAAAAGTTCGTTGTGACAGAAATTAACATGGATTTGAAGAAACAAGTGATTAAAAACTGATCAAGAGATGGACTTAGGCAACAGTCTACAACTTTTCCGAGTCAGGGGGAAATCATTTAACCTGAGAAAAGACAAATGACTGGGGCCAGAGCAAGATTCCATGTCATGCAGAGACACCCGTTTATTAAATTATCTTTAGCTTCTTATATAGGACCCTGTTCCTATTTCAATTCTTTGGTCCTCCTCCTTGAAGAGGATAAAAAGATGTAAAATACACATAAATGGTAGAAGTTTAGGATTCCTCTTACTTCATGTTGACCTGGAGGTTAATCAGTCCCTTGCTGTGTCTTTACTCTTTATGTACACTGACAATCAGGCAGAATTTATAAGAAAGCCTTCCTATATTTTGTGAAGTAATTAGTTTCTGGATGTAATGTACCAGCTTTTCACAATGCTGAGGAGGACATGAAAGCTTTAGATTTCTGTTGGTCCAGCAGAGAAAAAAAGAAATCCATTTCTCTCCATCTTCTCCAAAAAACCTGGATGGGAGAGTTAGAAAAATAAGGATGGTGGGACATTGGCCACCTTTCATATGATGGGACTGTCTCTACACAGGATTTTCATACACAAAATGCTGCAATGGTTTGTTGTTGTTAAAACCATTCTGAAATGAAGAGTGCTGGAACTGTAACACAATATAGCGACTATCAAGTCCAGTGTATTTAGTAATACATTACCAAATTTTCAGTGTATTAATAAGTTGCGTTACAATAAGATAAATGCACCTGCTGGCATTTAGTAAGGAAGTTTTTTATTCATTTTTTGTATTCCAGCGCTGCAATTACCATAATTGTTCTCTCTTTTTCCGTTCTTTGCACGTAAGTGCCAGATAGTCAACAGAGAGAGACCCTGAAGCCAAGGGTCTTGTTGCTGGCCTGTATGGCACTGGCCAACTCACGGCCTGGGGGTGAGTGACTCTTGCCATCCCTGGGGAGAGCCAGGGCTGTGTGGTGCCATCAGTGGTGTGGGCTGTGCTGAGCAACTGTATGGAAATAAACTTAAGTGAGCTCAAGACTGAGGAGGAAGAAATCCCCTTCATCAACACATATGCTCCCTGCTGAAGGGCTTTGCATGGCAATTTACTGTCTATCCCACTGCCACGTCCATCTCCCCTTCTGTGCACACACACACTGGTCCTCTAGAGGAAGCCAGAAACAGCCCATGTTCAGTCCCCCAGGAGCCCTGGAAGGGTGAAGAATAGGAAAGGATGGGGAGTGTGTGATTTTTACAACAATTTCAACTGCACAGTTATTGAGGGGTTTTTGTATGTGAGAATGTGGACTGTAAAAACTGTAAGCACATCAGCTGCACCAGCAGTGCTTTGTTAGTACCATGGGCATTACAAGGTCCCTTTTGCCCATAAGAGGCTTTTGAGCAGGTGGGCAAACCCTTTGCTGATTCCAAACACAGTGACATGGTGAGCTACCTGAGCTATCATCTGCAAATGTATCTCTGCAGGTGGCCAAGGGTGACAGCAGAAGACTAGGAAGTCAGAGTTTCTGTCAAGTCTACCAACTGATTGTGTGAATTATTTTTTTTTAATCTTATTTTCTTTCCCTTTATTTAGCAGTTTGGGTGATGGAGGCTCACTGAAAACCTGAGGAAAGGGAAGAGAGAGGTTTTTGTCAGTTTGCAGTCAGGCTGCAACTCCAGCTGGGCAAACTTTGGTATAGAGAGGAGACAGCAGAGGTACTGATGGCTCACATTCTTAGCCCAAAACCTGAGAGGAGGAAAGAAAAGACGCAGCCCCTGAAGCAGTACAAGAAGAAATGAGAACCAGGTTAAAATCTCAGGATTGCTTTAATGTGGTTTCAGTCGCTGGTCATAGTCTGAGGAGATCAGAGGTCTCTGATTTCTGTTGTTTTTTGTCACCTGTTTGGTCTTTTTGGTAGGTTTTTCTGTGAACTGAGGGAAGGACAGAAGGCCAGGCACATCTGTAAAGGAGAGAAGAAAGAGGAGAAGAGAAAATGCATGCAGTCTCCTGACCCCCATGCTAGATGCCCACGTTATGGCTATGTAAGTTCTTAGGGCTGAGCTGAGTAAAGAGGTTATACATTGGAAAACAAAGCTCTGACGCTGGGCTTCTGGCACAGGGGTTCCTGCAGTGTAACCCTCCAGAGCTTCCTCTCTGAAGAGTGACATCCAAATAAGCTATTGATCACTGAACAGTTCCTTAACCACACCAAGTAAAACATTCTTAGCTGGTAGTAAAATCATTCATAAAAGATACTGTAAAATGTATTGAGAAAGGAACAACGCTGGTAATTAGCTGGAATATCCCCAGAAACTCCTCCAGAAGGAGATGCTTTAGTTGGGTTGACAAAGATAGCAATTCATAGAAGTCTTGGCTGCATGTTTTTTGTAGCTTTTTTCCCCAAAGGTAGACCTGAAGGATGAACAATCTACTTCAGTCCTAGGGGTATTGTTAACCGTGTAATGCATAGCTTTCCTCTGTTTGGATTTTGATTTGTTTGGATTTTTTATTCCCATATGCCAATAAGGGAAAAACAAAAGTTAGGATACTTTTCTCTTGAGGTCAGTTGCCATGGCTAAAGTTAAAAACCTAAAAATATGTACCTGGACAAACAGAGAACACAGGCACGGATTAAAGTGTTGTCGCGATCCGCCCACAC
>VZZY01007848.1:37757-52290 GCA_013400335.1 Eurystomus gularis | reverse complement strand
AAACATTCTATGATTCTATCTAGGAATTTTGGGAACTCTCAGTTTGTCCTGCACTTGCTTTTACATATCAGGATGAGAATGTACTCTTTCTTTTTCTCTGTCTTTTGCAGCTTTAGCAGTAGAGTGGAAACTAAAGAGAAAAAAAATTTTGGTCAACAAAATTTGCGTATTTGTGCATGAATTATATAATTCAGCTCTGATAAACTGTTATCTTAATGACAAGTTGTTGTTAGTGATGATAATTTGAAATGATAAGGTATGATAATTTTCCTCCCAGGATATTGAATGACTCTGTACTTTAGCTGCTAAAATACCACATCTCTTTGCTGATTAAGTGACGTATGTTTTCTTTTGTCCATTTCTCAGCTACAGAAAATGAGTGGTGTTTGTGTTTTGGTTTTGGTTTTTTGTTTTGTTTTTGTTGGGTTTTTTTGTTTGGTTTTTTTTCAGCAGGACAAGACTGCAATTTCCAAAGGCCCAACAACTCTAAATAGTGAGGCTGAAAAACTGAAGAGCTCCACACCTAGAACTCAAACTTTCTAGGTGCAAGGCTCATGTGTTGATACAGAATACCTAACCTTTTTTTTTTCCATTCTAAGTACAGTACTTCTTTATGCCAGCTCTCTGTTATCACACAAGCCCATGCTTGTATAACATGTGCTTTATTCTTTTTTCCCACTAAGATATTGAACAATAATACTGAGCAATGAGCTACCTACCATCTCTTTTTCCATAGAGAAAGCTGAACTTTGAGGCTTTCTAAAGAGAAGAAAACAGCTATGACCTATTATACTCATCACTGACACAGGCCACATAAAAGAGAAATCCTTTAGTCTTTTACTGTCCAGTTGGGGCTTCTGGATTTTATGTTGTTGTGAAGTGTTGTGATTTTAAAACCTGTTCATTCCAAACAGGCAATAATGTCTTCTGGATAAGTTTGATGACAATGCTATTGTTTAAATTGTTGGGCTGGATTCAGCCTAATTAATTTCAGTTGTTGTACTGATGATTTTCTCTCTTCTTGGTGTCAATATATTCAAGCATGTGATGACCGTACAATCCTCTTTCGTTTTGATGTATATTCTTGGAAGGCAATTGTATGAATCCTACTAGGAAAATTCTTAAAATACACAAAAAACATTGATATTTATTGGGTTATCATTCAAATTATGCCTATAAAAACTGTTGCACAGTTATTCTGATCAGTTATTTAGAATCAATTTACAGATAAAATGATATTTTACAGATTTACTTGGGTGAAGCTGGAACTGAGCTCTAGCAGGAAGCAGTCTAATAATGACATCTGAAAGAAAAATGTTCTACTACGTCACTGTTTTATGAATAAATATAGAAACAATGAGCAAGCTCTTACAAAAAAAAAAAAAAGAAAGCTTTCAGGGAAGTGGAGATTGTTGGGTTAAGCTCAGTTTGATAGCCACTGACCAAATGATTCAACATCATTTCCAGGTAGATAACTAATAAGTATTCCTGTTTTACCCGGCAGTGTCAATAAGAACACTATTTTTATTTGGCAGATGGGAGGTCAAATTCATACATTTTTGTGAAATGTTAAAAAGTGAAAAACTGACCTCATATGAATGTATGTTTGCAATTTTAATCTGCCTTTATATAAAAGAAATAGTTACAGAATGTCTCAGTTACATTGATGTTTATTGCTATTTCCTTCTTCTGAACCTTGAAATTGCCAGACTTGCCATGATTGTAAAAATTAGACATTTGATGCTGCTACAGATGATATATTGTAGCAACAGAATCATAGAATAATTTGTGTTGAAAGGGACCTTAAAGATCATCAAGGTCCACACCCCCTGCCATGGGCAGGGACACCTCCCACTAGACCTTGTTGCTCAAGGTTCCATCCAACCTGGTCTTAAACATCTCCGGGGATGGAGCATCCACAACTTCCCTGGGCAACCTGTTCCAGTGTCTCATCATCCTCAGAGTGAAGAACTTCCTAATTTCTAATCTAAATCTACCCTCTTCCAGTTTGAACCCATTACCCCCTCATCCTGTCATTACAGGACAAGGATGCCTCGTTGTAATTTAAAATGCCTTGGAAAAGGAAAGAAAAGGGAAAAAAAAAAAAAGGAACTAATGATGACCCTTGGTAGAAATTTGTTAAGTTTCCTGAAGATTTTGTAAGCAATCTACTTTTTAACAATGATTCCGAAAAAGTAGAGTCAGAAATTTATTCAAATACTTCATATGTAATTTAATGAACGTCCTTTAATGTTTTGGATAAGTAGTAAAGCTATTTTCTCTGAAGGAGGAAACATACACCTCTGTGACACTAGCAGAAAAAGCTTGTGTACCAACCCATTTACCAGCACTTCTGGTTTGCACTGACATCACTCTTACCAAATATTCAGGGATCATGCCACTCAACATGGACTAGTGAAATAAAATATTTAGTCTAGAAATGCATTTGGTTGTCTCTTGTGGACAGGCATAGGCAATCTATTTTGGATGGTTCTGGGTTTTATTCTTTTCAGCCCCATTGAGGCAGAGTGAAAAGCAAATATCCTCAGGGACTCAGTGCCATGCCAGCTTCATGGCCCTGATTTAATGAGTATTTCTGATGCAGGGCTGTCAGTGGAGAACTCCTTATACAGAACATATTGCTGTGCTGTAATAATTTTGCAGAAGTTCTTTACACTCCTCTCATTCTTAAGATGATGTTGTGACCAGTTGTGTTGGATATCACACAGTTGGCTAAGAAGCTAAGGAAACTTCTCTGACATAAATTTTTATATTTCAATTCTCTGTGTATCATTTAAACTTTCAGGATAATCTGAAGTTCAGCTGTATTATCTATTAAGTATGTTGATGCTGCTACTTGTAATGAGAGAGCAAGAATAGCTATAATTAGCCATGATTATGATTAGTATCACCTTTGGCAGTGTGTAAGAGGGGATGCCTAATAAAGACTATAAGATTAAAAATATACTGATCCTGGTCCTAAATACTCTTACAAACTCCAGCAATATGTACCTGAGGATTTACCAGAGCTAGAAGAAGCTTTTGAATGTGCTCAATGGATTTCTCTTACACAAGTTTGTCTGGTTTCCACTTAAACCACGTAAAGTTTTAATATCCACAGCCTTCTGTGGCAAGGAGACCCACAGTTGGCCTACCTACAAAGATCCTCTTGTTTACTTTAAACTGCCTGTGTGTTAGTTTCTTTGCATGCCTTCTAATTCATATCTTGGAAGAGACAATGAGCAAAAGCTCCCTCGTTGTGCTTGTCAAGCCACTTGCCATTTTGTAGATGCTACAGCTGTTATGACTCTTGTAGTCTCTTTCCCTTACTCATGAAACTTTGTTTATTCACTCCTTCCATGGAGACTGACCTGCAGTTTTTGTATCCTTGCTGGACTTATCCAAAGATTTTCCAGCTCTAGTTAGTATTTTTTTGAGACTGGTTGACCAGGATTCTACACAATATCCACACTTGAGATCCACATGTGGCTTAATTATATTGTTTATCAGTAATTCTTGACATTCAGGTTTTTTCTTCTGACTGTTTCTTAGAGCTCACTTAATGCTTTCATGGAAAGATATGTTGAAATCCCAGAAAGGCAGAAACTTTATATTGCGTTTTCTTGATTTTGTGATCTCTCTGCAGTTAGTATAATTTTGTGTCTCCACCCACCTACCAGAGGGCAAGGGAAAAATGGTTTTATAAACAGGGTACTGGAAGCTGTTTTGTTTCAAAATGGTAAGAAGCTGACCTTTAAAGAACAAAAGAGACTATATTGTTTTGATTCAAGACGCATAATATTTTTGCTAGGAGATACTTCTGCTTCTTCAGAAGGTTATAGTTTCATATTTTTAACACTTAGAAAGTCTAAATCATGCTAGTTGTGCAGTCTTGCTCTGCAGAAGGTGAGTCTTGTGGTTTAACCCCAGCTGGCAGCTCAGCACCAGTCACTTGCTCGCTCCACTTGAATGGGATGGGGGAGAGTATAGAAAGGTAAAAGTGAGAAAACTCATGGGCTGACTAATTGAAATTAAAAAAAAAAAAAAAATTGAAATAATAATATGAAATAAAAAATGAAAAGGAAAATAACAAAGAGAGAGAAATAAAACCCAAGAAAGACAAATGGTGCCAATGAAAACAATTGCTTGCCACCAACCAACTGATGCCCAGCCCATGCCTGAGCAGTGGACCACTCCCTCATTACTGCTGTGCATGATGTCATATGGCATGGAATATCCCTTTGATCAGATGGGGTCAGCTGTTCCAGCTGTATCCCCTCCCAGCTTCTTGTGTACCCCCAGCCTACTTGCTGAAGGAGTGGTGTGAGAAGCAGAAAAGGCCTTGACTCTGTGGAAGCTCTGCTCAGCAGTAACAAAAACATCCCTGTGTTATCAACAGTTTCCAGCACAAATCCAAAACATAGCCCCATACTCGCTACTGTGAAGAAAATTAACTCTACCCCAGTCAAAACCAGCATAACAGAGTTGTGAAAAATAAGAACCACATTTCCAACTAGCAAGACAGACATCAGAAAAACATTTTTAAAATCTGGTAAATTTAATCTAAGAAGAATCTAGGAGCATTAAGATACCTGGTATGGGTAAGTTTGAAATACACTTCCAGAGAGCAGAGCATAACAAACTCATTCCTTCAACGGGGTGCTATTATATCTTCTGTATATTTGTACTGTACTTTCTCATAAGCATTAATAACTTTCCATTGATAAAAACTTTGTGGCATCATTGTATATGGCTGTGAAAGTCAGTGCCACTGTGTTTGACTGCCCCTTGCTTGACAAAAATGTGCCTGCTTTGAAACCTGTTCTTGTGTTCTGTGAAATGCAGCAGTATGAGTTTCACAATGACTTTTAAGTCACGGTTTTGTACATAAAACATCTTAATGAACACACTTGAAAAGTTAATAGTATATAACTTTGCATAGAGAATGTATTCATTTTCTTGGTTTACAGATTATGTAGTCTGGTTTCTATAGTTAAGACAAGCACTCATAACTGATGTTATATATCCAAGTGAGAATTTCCTACAGGAAAAAAAAATATCTGTTTTTATTGGCACCAACTTCTTTTTTGCATTTTGAATTAACTCATCATGTCTCCTTAAAGCAAAAAAACACATGCTTTACCATGTGTTTTCTGGGTTTGTTTTGTTTTGCTTTCATTCTATATTAGGCATTCTACTTATAATGATATACTCATTATTATTCTGGAAGAGAACTTCTTATTTGTACCATCAGCCTTTCTGATAGTACTTCACTGGCTCTTAGAGGTCTCATTTCCATTCTCTAGGGCTGCTATCAGTGATAATGGTCTGACTCCTGGCTATTACATTAGAAAGCAAAATAAAGCAGATGGTTACAATGATAGCAGAACAATTAATGATAATATTCCAATAGAATGCCTACAGAGTAGGATGAGAAAACAGACACCACGTTTTTAGCTAAATCTACTGTCACCAGAATGATGATTGCAGCTGGGCTTATGGGGGTAAAATTTAGCAATATTCTTGACAACAGCTGAGAACAGATCAGCTTGTCACATCCAGAAGATTTTTTAGATTATTTAGTGATGCCAGATTCAAAACACATTGTATCAGTCTTCTTTATGGTTTCATAAAAACTGCAGAATTCTGACAGTCATGGAAAAGCTAGGTCACTCTTGATGCTGCAAGCTTATTTTCACCAAAACAAGTGTTCTCAAAATGCTGAAAAGTATGTTGAGCTGCCAGAATGCATCATTTAAAACTTGTTTTCATGGTTTTAATGGTATGAAACATTCTTTGTAACCCATCACACTGGTATGAAAGAGTTGTTGGTCATCTTACTGAGCCATTAAAATGAAAGTAGATTTATGGAGAAAGGTGACCCCAGTAGTTTTTAAATAGTATTTAATCCAATAGTTTCAATTACCTAATTTAGTTTTCCTTGGTAAGTTAGTATACTTTGTGAGCCACCTTTGATGCTTTCATCATTTATCTGGTATTCAGTTTCAATGATTTCTCAAGGACTAGCTTGTAGTGGAAGTACAGTTAGAATTAAATGCAAGAATAAGTAATTATCAGTAAGCTCCTGACTTTTTTTCAGTTTTAACAATTTGGCAGTTGGCAAGAGCTTGAGATAAAATGTTACCTGGTTTTAATATTTTGCACTTACAGATAAAATCAGAGATTAAAAGTGTAAATGGGTGTAAAAATGTAAAAAGTGTGGATGAAAAGCAAGTTATCCTTCAATTTTCTGTAAAGCACTACAGTTTCATTGGTTTGTGGTAATTTCTTTTTATTTTTCCTTTTTTTTCACAACACCCCCCGCCCCCCCCAGCTTTTGTTTTAGAAATGTCCCAGGTGTCTAGCTTATGCAATTCTTGGTGCTTAATTGAATCTGAATGTGACACAGATCAGCAACCAAAACCTGCAAAACCTAACAAAGTAAACAAAGTAATGTAGTACTTGATATTTCTCAAATCTAAAAATAGAACAGGCCACCTGAAAGCACACCTTCATGGTATGTGCCACATTCGTTCCACTTCTAATAAATATTTGATCACAACTTGTGCTATATTTTATTTGTATGTTATCTCCTTAAATTTTTATATCAAAGAAATTATCCTTATTTAAGATCTATTATATGAAACAAACCATTTTTAAAGAAAAGCAAGTTCATATGTCAGCTATGACGAGTAGTATTGAATAGTCCCTTAGAGATCTATGGTTTGATAACTTCTAGATCAATTTTATGAGATCATTTGAATAGCAGTGTTCAGGCATGTGGAAAATTACACGTTATTCTGAGCATGATTTTTTAGAATTGTAAAGCATTTTGAGACTGGTTTAGGAAGTATTTCACAAGCTGTTTTTTCAAGGTTTTGGTGAAGGACATATGCTATCACATGAATTCAGATATGAATTTTCTCGTGAAAACAGGCAACGGTGCAATAGAACCATTTACATTACATTAAGTTCTTAATAATCTTAACTTTTGATTTTTAAACCAGGAAAGATTCACAGATCACTACTTAGGTTTTTCTTTAATTTCCCATTAAACACACAGTAAGTAGCCCATGTTAAGATGCTCCTTGCTCATCACAGAACCCAAGGTAATTTAATAACTGACACTTGGCCAGGATACTCTGATGAACACTAGCACAGGTTTTTGTGTTTTTTGGTTTTGTGTTGTTTTTTTTTAAACAGTTTCAGCATGCTCTAAACTTTGCTAAGCACACCAGAATATCCTACCAGAACTGTAAAAGGAAGAGGTGTTATAAATAGGGTTTATGTATCACATACTTGTCATTATAAAACTTGAAAACATTTGTAATGAATAAAGGAAGACAAAAAATACAGCATCTGTGTTTTTTCAAATTTATTGATTAAAAACCAACTAAGTAAAAAATGGGGCACAATACTAGAAAATGACTGGCTGACTGCTGGGCTATATCTGTGCTTTCTACATCAAAGGCATTATTTCTCAGCTTCCCTTGTAGTTCAGCTTTAGAGGAAGAGCATAAAGCCCATAAAGGTTTAGAAGGCTTATACATAAAACTAAGGAATCCTAGATACTTCTTGAGGATAGCCATGGCACACTACTAGCAAGTTTGTGCAACCGCCATTAGGGAAAACTTCACACTTTTCCAATGACAATGGAAAACACAGATAACACTCACTCCAAATGTCACCTCTCCAGTGGGACAGTTCTAGTTTATCATGTCCCTGTAACTACAGGACAAACATGTAACATTGACCATTTCCAGTGTTTCCTCTTCTCTCTTCTGGGTTTCTATTCTGTTTCCCAGGGACTATATTTGGAGTTGTCAGCCAAGCCTGATGAAAATGAGAGAGAAACTATATAAGCCTTAAACAAGCTACCAATGTTGTGTATCTCCGCAGCTTCAGTGATCGTGAGTTACCATGCAGTTCCTGGGTGACTGTCACATTTACACTGAGAACAGTCCCTTGATTATGCCACAATTTCTTTATATCATATCTTATGCAATGGCAAAAATTGTTTGCCATTCTTTATACAGTTCTGAACAAAAAGAATTCAGAAAATAAATTTTAAAAGAACATCTGCTAATAAAAAAAGGTATCTGATGTAAAAGATTGTTCAAATATCTTCTGCAAAATTGTGGAAAAAGAAAATCAAGAAAAATATGAAGGCAAATAGGTGTGTCTGTTATGGTTTTACAAGTCTTTGTCTCAACATTTTCTGACAATGAATTTTGATGTAATACAACTGGAAACTCAGTTTGTTGTTGCACTGAGTAATTTAAATAAATCAATGTAGAACTTCTGCAGTTGAATTTAACCTTAGATATCTTGAATTAACTGGAAATTTGAAGTTGTAAGCCATAAGATCAAGTGTGTATCTCATTTCCTACCTAAGAAATTAAAATGATATCCTCCTTTTGCATATCTTCTGATGAGCCCATAGCAAGAGCTCATCCTTGTGGTGTGTATTTGTCCAGTCTCTACAACAACAGCTTAGCTTTTTGCCATTTCTTTCATTCTCTTTGTAACAATTACTGCCATACACTCTCTAGGATCACCTGAGAATATTCCCTTCTAGGGAAAAGTACTGTAGAGCTGACCCTAATTTGAGAAGAGGGTTGGACCTGTTTATCTCTAGCGCTCCCTTTCATCTTAAATTATTTTCTGACTCAAGGCACAAAGATGTAGAGTATGCTTGAAGTATTTTTCTATTAAAAATCTGGGGTTTACATTTCTTAACCAGTATTAACTACCCTTACCTTTCTTATTTCCCACTTCCTGTCCTTCTTCATTTTTCCTTCCTCCCACTCCACACACAGAGAAATAGTGCTAATGAAATAACAATTATGCGGATATTTGGACAAAGATGCCATTTGTTCATTTGGAAAATTAATGAGATAGCTAACTTTAATAAGAACATTTTATTTAGGCATATCATAGTTACTACATTTCTTGTCTATTCAAACCAGGTTACTGAAGACCATCATCAAATATGTCAATTGTTGCATGAATTGTTAGGACTTGGTAAAGAATTTTTTATTTTCAGTTGCAAATTAATCTGTAAATCTCTGTTGATTGATCTGTTTTCTACTGTTGTTACTTGTTTTTTTAAATGTCCTTATTTATTTTTCTTTATGTCAATTATTTTATTACTCTTTCTGCTTTATTTTAAAAATTTCACTACCTATGGCCATCTGACTGAACTCACAACTACACGTCAGTTCTCAGGTCTGGGTGCCGTGGTTCCAGTCACGTTAAACTATGTCTGTGTAGAGACAAATGTATACCACTGCTCTGGTTTCAGGACATTGCTCTGAAAGTAGTACCGTTTTGAAGTATCTGACCTACAATGTAAATATAGATGGAAAGTCACATAAAGCAGTTTGAAGTGAACTTTGTTGGAAATAAGGGTATTAAAAGGAAGAAAGACTTCCGTTAAAGTCTTGATTTTTACTGAACACAGCTTCTTTTTGACACTTTTCTCTCAATTAATTATCTGTTTTCCATTCAACGCAAAAAAACCTCTTTGATGTATTTTCTACAGCAATGAAAATATTTTTATTGTGTTAGGAGTTGCCTTTTTTTTTTAGAAATGCTGGTGCAACACTTGTAATTGTTCAGCTTTTAATACCATTTTTATCTTAGGAATTTTTCTAATTTTCTTTTCATCCTTTTACACTCCAATTTTGATTTTCATTCACCAAAATACATTATCCTTATCTTCATGTGATTTCTTTATAATGGGGGTTAGAGATGGTGCTTTTAAAACATGTTTGCAAGCTTTCTTCAATTATCTTTCCATCTCACATAATTTTTAAATTTTATATATAAATGAATGACTCAATCACTGATCACAAATGCACTTCTTCAGTGTTCACATTTTAATCAGATATTGCTACCAAAAATTGATTTTGACTATATTTATGTCCTAGGTTTAATTTTTTTGTTGTTGTTGGGGTTTTTTTCCCCTCTCTGGAAAATGTAAAACTTTTTTTTAGATCAAAGTGGAAACATGCTTTCATGCTCTTCTGAAAGGATTAATCTATACTTACACATATCCTTTCTAGACCTGGAAACAGTGGTTGTAATTTAACCATAGTTCCAAGCTCCTACAACTTTTATCAACCTTTTTGAGGAACTGCATATGTTCACAAAAGAAATCTAAAATAACGTAGAGATTAAATGTCTACATGTTCTCCTTAATGTCCTAGAGATTATACGTGCTTAAGGCAACACATAAATCAAAATCATTGAAAAAATTTATGTGATTTTCTAAAAATGCATATTGGAGTATTTGTGTCAGATTGTATAAACAGAAGGTCATCAAACTTTGGCAATCAAGAAGAGCACATTTTAGATTAAAGTCTATAGTTTTGTGGAAACACAGGAACAAAACCAATTACTTTTCAGCATTGATTTAAAATATAGAGACTGTTACATGAAATCTTAGTATCATATAACTTTTAATGAATTAACTGATTATCATTCTTAGAAGAAATATTGTTTGTCTCATGCCTCTAAGGCACCAGGTACAGAAGACATCTATTAAGTCATTTAATGTATTCTCTATTGACCTTTGGAAATTGTTACACAAGACAGTAAAAAAAGATTTTTAGAAGTTCTATTTTTATTTCTCTTTTCATTACATCCATTTACAGTCCTTAATGATATTCCCCACATTAAATAATTCTTGTTCCTTTCATTCTATAAATAGTAAGCTATGGTTACAACTAAACCAGGGGACCCATGAGTGCTTCTTGTGTCCTGAGTGCAGATAAATGCTTTAGCGGCATCCCATCTTATCTCAAAGTGATACCTGGCAAAAATTATCCCTTCTTCAGATATTCCATTCCATGATCAAGTGCATGTATCAGAAGGGAGCCATAACCTACTACAGCCATGTCCTCATACGGGCATAAAGTCCCTTTTAGCTCTCATCTTGATCATCTGCACATACTTAGCCCACTAGACATGAAATTTTACAACTCCCAAGACATTTGCACAGTCTCAAGACAGTTCTAAGACAGATTTTAATTTTATGTTTCTAATTGCAAATTTTGTAAACTGCTCCAGTCTTTGTGGCACCAGAACTGTAGTTAGTGGGACTATTTTAATTTGTGTTCATTTAACCTTTTTCTTCTGCAAAAGAGGCCTGAAGTGCACTGGCTAAGGATCTTTTGCCTAGTTATTTACCAGACTAATGACTAATTTGACATCACTTCTAAGATGGGGTCAATGTGAAAATTAATTCCTCTACAATAACTAGCTCCAGTTTGCTTTTCACAGAATATGTTTCACATCTTTGTCATTTCCCTGCAATTTCTTTGTCTGGATGAGTGCTTAATTTCCAGTGTTAAGGACACAAAAGTCCTTATTTAATTTTTCTTCTTTCTAAAAAATCGTATGTTGTATTTAAATAGTTCCATTTTTATTGATGTGGACTTTTGATAGTAGTAAACAAAGGCTTTGATTTTCCAGTTTCATAATAAAATACAATTGTCAGCCACGTGATATGAATTGCTCCTGTAATAGTAAAGAGCTATACTTCATAACTTTTACTCTGCTTAGATATTTTCAATGGAATTTAATGGACAATAGGAAAGTCACATGTGCATATGTCTAAGTCACAACCGAACCACAGAAGATATACAATCTGACTCACACCCCAGTTCATTACAAATTAGAATGAACCTTGGTTTTTGTTTTCTTCTGCTTGAGCAATATACACTTAGCAATTGAATAAGCAAATAAATAACCACAGAGTTAAAGAATTTTTCATTCTCTTTAACACAGTCTTCTGGGTGGTGGGTAATGCAGTCACCTAAGAGAATATTTCCTGAAGATTAAAGCCATTTCACTATCATTCCCCATCCCTGAAAAATATGTTAAGTGCATGTAACCAGGAACAAAAAATAATCAATCACATACATGATCTATAGTATATCAAATACCTTATGATTTCTTTCAGTAAAGTAACAGCTATATTTTAAGTGTGCCCTTGGTTCTATGGGATGCTAGTACAATAAGGAATGCATTTAGCAATTATCTAGCTTACTTCTTTTGAGAAAGTAAAAGCATACTGAATAGCAGAAACTGGTGCATTATTTGAAGAGATTAGTTAAATATTTATTTCTTTGTAGTGCTATATAATTTGAATCTCTGGGCAGCCAAAAAGAAAGCAGTGACAATTTTAGAAGTCACAATCAGAATTTTTCCCATTAGATATGAAATAAGAACTTTACTGAGCTTACATGACATGTTCTTCCTTCAGAGTCCCAGGCAGCGATATTTGCATGCGTCTCCTATCCTAGCTACCTATTAAATTATCTCATTACTGTCTCTTTCTTCTTTTGGAATAACAGAGAATTACAGGGACTGGAATCTATTCTGTTACCTACTGTTTGCAATGGGCAACATTGTATACGCAGTAGTTTCAAATCTTATCACATTAAAGCTGGATTTGCATATCAAAGGTGATTGTGCTAAGGGCAAAATGTCATCGTAAAGTTATTCCTTAATATCTAGACCATGTAACAGTACAGATTTCTCTCCTGTCAGTCTGAGAGTTTCACAGCTTCTGCCTGCTTCAAACCTACAGAGGGTTCTCACAGGGAAGCTAGAGGCTGATGCCAAAGCTTGATTCCAAATAACACTGTGAGCTCAGTACAGGAAAAATCACTTTTATTGTCTATCTGAAGCTGTCAAGAATGTGTTGAGAAATTTGGATCACACTTCTGATATCTGAGTTTCATCCAAAATTTGTTGTTCTTCTTTGTAAAGAACTGAGAACTGGCAGGACAAGCACCCTGGTGGGAAAAGGGTATTGATGTGAGATGCCTTTGAAGTCTGGAATTTGTTCATGCTTTCTTGGATTCCTATGTCACTGTTGCTGTTATAGTGTAACATACCAACACAGCAACAAAACTGAACGAAAATAAAATATGCGTATGATCAAGAAAAAGCATTCTTGTGACTTTAGATCACGTTGAAATGAAACATAGTTACTACTGAACCATGCAGTCCTTTAAAAAATGGCCTCACGTAATTACTACAGGTCAAAGTGTGCCTTTACCTAAAAATAACATGCACCTAATATTACCCAGTTGCATCCCTGAGCTGCCTATTTCCCTCATTCATGTAACACCTACACATGTATGTCGACACACTTGTTTCACGCAGCATATGGCTTCAGCATTTCAGTATGAAATGCTTTTTTTAAATCTTAAAGATGTACCTATTTATTTGATTTCAGGTAATATTTATATTGTATCTTGCCAGATGTAGTGAGTTGGAATGCAAAGGAGGATGAAGGAGGAGAAGAGACCAACAGGTGTGAATAACTAAAAGATAATGCAAATCATATAAATAACCTGAAAAACTTTTCAGAGCACAAATTTGTGTTAGATCAGCTGTGAGGGTTAGTCACTCAAAGCTGAACCATAGGGTGTCCAGAAAAGAGGAGTATAAGCACTCTCTTTGGCTGTAATTTACATACATCTAATTTTTGTTGTTGTTGTTCCTTCTTTTTTTGTGGCAAAATTATTTCTTACAATTGGCCTATGAGTTAGCCCTTTCAACACAGTTGGATTCCAGGAGTCATATCAGAGGTATTGTGAAATGAAATGTAATTACATATCAGTAAGTGGGTGTGAGCCTAAGGGAGTATGACTGAAGCTAAATGAGTAATGGAGCCTGTGAAAGTTGGAGCAAGTGTGGTGTGCATTCAAAGCTCTCCAAAAAGAGGTTTTTACAACTTTCAGTCCCTTCTGCCCTTAGCAGGCCATAATATGGGCAGGATATTTTGTTTTGTTTGTTCAGTGAAGTAGTATTTCAGTTCTAAAAGCTAAAGATAAAACCACATTTGATTATCAAATGCAAAACCATACATTTGTTGAGAAACTTCAGAACTTCATAAGATGTGAACTCAGATTGAAAGTAAATGGTTAAAGTGTTTAGGTATTAAAAAAAAATTCTCCTACAGCGTATACAGAACTGAGTGAAAAGAATGGAAAAAAAAATGTATGGAAAATAGGGAATGGTTTGGGTAAGGTGATATTTAAGGTCTGAAAATTCTTGAGACCTGTGCTAAACCAGATTATTATACAATAAATAAAACAACTATAATAATGATATTGGAGAAAAATGTTTTCTGGATTAAAAGAATTCTATACTTCCACCATTCTGGAATCCCTCCACTGTACAGCATAAGCCTGTAAAAGGATGCCTATGTTACAGTACAAGATGCATAATTTACTCATTATGTCCTGTTACAGAACAGATCCTTCGGTCTAGTTACAGTATTACATTAAGTATGTACATATATACATATGTTGAGACTCTAAAAGGTGTTCATTTCAGCAGTAATCAAAATAAACAATGAATAAGGTATTAGTAATGAACAAACAAAGCCTAATCAGAAGAAAAATTATGCATTTTAGAACTGTTTTGGAATTTATGATGTAACCTAAAAATAATGAAAGCAGTCTTTTCCACCAGACACTCTTTTCATCTAGCTAGCTAAAGAATCATTACT
>VZZY01007848.1:24860-37726 GCA_013400335.1 Eurystomus gularis | reverse complement strand
TTTCTGACAGAAAAAGACAATTTCGAAAGTCTCAGAAACTTTGGGAGTACAGTTAACTGCAATTGTCATGGCTTATGCAAACTGAATTGACAATTTTAATATTTGTCTGTTTGTTATTAATTGCGCCTAGATAATAAAACAAAAATACAATTATGCAGCATTTTCACTTATTATTTATTTTTGTCCCAGGTTTGCTGATTAGGTTCCCAGCAATTAGGACAGAAATACTACTTTGCTCCATGCTCCTTACACTGCTAGAATATGGCACATGCCAGAAAAGCAATTTGCATACACAAAATGTTGGAAATGTTGGACTTGTGGTACATATAGATTTGGTGTATAATTTGCAGAGTGAAAATGGAAATTCGTATCCAAAGTGGAAAATAGAATGCATTCACAAGCTCAAGTGGCTGTTTTCAGGTACAGACAGATATTTATGGGCACCACTGACTAGTGTAAACATGCATAACTGATCATAAAAAGTGCATCTGATGATTTACAGGGAAGCTCTCAGCTACTTCAGGGTCTTTATTCTAGGAAATATTAATGTTGAGAAGATAATGATAGCTATATCCCAGAATTCAATTGAACTAAGCTGGAACTTAAAATATCATAGATCATTTTCAACTGGTTACTTCCCTCCCATGACAGATGTAAACAAGCCAAGAGTCGATGAGGCAAAATAAATGACTTTGATAGGTGACGAATACTTACATTTGTTTTGCAGCCAATTAGAAACTATATAGTGATATATATTGGAAAGCAATATTCTGTGTTCAGGAAGCTGTAGATAGGATCTTTGGATCCCAGCTACTGGACAGGCAGTGTTTACTGTTTGTCCCGCAATGTCTCGTTGCTCTGCCTGGCTGCTTGCTATACTCTCTCATTAAAAGAAAATTAAGCAATGAATTTTGTGTTAATCTGAGTTTGTGGTTAGAGAGGTCAGGAATCCCTAGCTATCCGGAATGACAGAGCTTCAAGGAAGAGCAAGCAACTGATTAGCTGTAGTTTGAGTCATGTTGTCAAAGCCTTCATAGGAATTCTGAGTTGATATTAGGAACAGAAATTATATCTTTGACTTCAGTGGGGTCAAGCTTGTACACTGTGTTGCTACCTAAGCACAGCCGGTCGTACTGCTTTATAGGGAAATTTCGCTACTTGTGCATTCCTGGTATGTAGCATTCTGAAACTACTTCTTTCAACAATATATAATGTTTGTCTGCAGAAACCGAAATTTCTGCATGGAACAGTAGCTGTATTTTTAATCATAGATTTATCTTTTGGATTGAGTTTAGTATTTACCAGTTAATTTCAGGTTCTTTTAAGAAGACAGTGAAATGTCTTTATCAGTCTCTGTACTTCCACCAGCGATTACTCCTTAACTCATTTGGTGATTCATTTTCACTGTTATTTTTCATTGCGTTTCTTTGAATTTTATTTTTTTTTGCTTTAGGGCAGGGAATTAAGGCAAAGTAATCATAAGATAAAATAAAGACTTTTCTCTCCCATCTTCTTTCAGTTGAGATTAAACAATGTGTTGACTGACAGGATGGATTTTTCATTGAGTGCAATGTGCTTTTTCTTGAAATGCTTTCAAACTGAGAATTTTTTTTATGTTATCAGTGTAATGATGTCAACTGCAAGAAAGCTTCAGAACTTTGCAACAAAAGGAATAGCATTTAATGAGTTTACTCTCATTAAGAAATATAAAATAGTGTAATAGACCTCATAATATGCACATTTTGAGCCAAGATATTATTCTCTAAATTTCCCCCAAAATTTCAACACATACTTTGGCAAATTTATATTCACAAATAAGGAATACTTTGCCTGGATAAATACTTTTTAATAATCATAACAATTTTCTACAGTACATTCATGTGAAAGATTTTAACCTTCATTCCAGTCTTTTCTGAAAGGAACAAACAATTCTATTTTCTGTACTATATCAGTTAAAAAGGATTCTCAGAAATCCAAAACACTCAATCACTCTGTGGGTGAGGGCGAATAGCACAGTGGCCTAGGTGATGAAAAGGAGAGCAAGTTTGCAAATGACAAGATATTTGGAAGAGCAGGGCTATTATTCGGGGAGACCTTGACAAGCTGGAACAGTGGGCCAGCAGAAACTGCATGAAGACTAGCAAAGGCTAATATAAATGTACCTCTGAAGCATTAACTTGTGCTGGAGACTACAGGCTGAGGCCCTGTATTGGTTTAGTAAGAGCTGTGGGGTAGCCGAGCCACGTGGCCGGCCGCTTCTCCCTGCCTCCTCCCCCCTGCCGCAGGTTGCAGACAGGGAAGGGAAAAAAAAGGTTTAAAAGTGCCTTTTTGAGTTCAGACAAGGAAGGTTGAATATATATACATATATAAAAGAAAATAACATATAATGGGCACTTTGCAGTTAACAAGAACAATATTAACAGTAAGAAAAAAAAAAAAGCAATACAAAAAAAATGATACCAGAGAACAACAGCGAGGGACCGAACCTGAGCGAAGTCCAAAGCAAACAGAACTCCAACTGAACTGCCCCCAACGGAACTGGCCCCTCCCCAGAGCTGGCCCTGGGGCATGACGTCAGCATGGTATAGAATTACCTGGCTCCACACAAAATTAACCCTGTCCTGGCCAACCCAGGACAGGCCCAACTAGTTGTAAATCAGGTTTTTTTAAAAAAGGACCTGAGGGCCCTGTCCTGGCAGGCAAGCTGAACAGGAATCAGCAGCGTACTGTTTTGGGGAATAAGGCTAACTCTATTCCGCATTAGGAATGGTGCATTAGGAAAAGAATAGCCGTCAGGTCAAAGGAAGTGATTATTTCCCCTCATCAGCCCTTGTGAGGGCATGTCTGGAGTATTGCACCCAGTTTCAAGACTCTAGGACCATACAGACACTGACTACTTGGAGGCAGTTTAGCAAAGAATGACCAGGGTGGCAAAGGGGCTGGAACTCATGATGTACAATAAGAGTTTGTTCATCTTAGAGAAGAAAAAGCTAACAGTGTTTGGGAGAGTCTAACTGCTGTCTTCATGACCTAGGAGGGATTACAGGACCAGACTCTTTTCAGAGATGTACAGCAGAAGGACAAGTCACAGCAGTCACAGTTTGCAGCAAAGGGAATTCCTACTAGATATGAAGGAAAATAGTTCTGCGATGGAAAAGGTACAACTGTATAATGGCTTGCCCATTGTTGGTTGACATCTGAAGAATACTGTGTGCATAGTGTAGCTTATACAGTTAGTTCCCTTGCTTATGAAACTTAGATGGAAGTGAGAAAAGATATTGCTCAAAAAGATTTGGTGTTTGTATAATTTACCTGGTCCTGTGGTCATCTTCATATAAAGATGAGACTTTCTTATACAAGTCACATACACATTTCTGTGATTCAACAGAATAATACTTTCTCTTCTGAGACTGCAGAAATAACATCCATTATCTATTCTAAACCAAAGATGAGTACATCTTATAAACAGTAGTTTCTAAAGTGAAATTAGTTAACTAAATTGCAAGTAGTGGTGCCTATATGGTAATACATGGTGTTTAATATGAATGAACACTGTTTAAAAGAGAAAAATAAAGCTGAAGTGGCTGTAATACCTATGGTACAACAGTGATGTATCACTGAGATACGCAACAGAAAAAAAAAAGCATTATTATAGGAAAAAAAAGAGTTTCCTGGTTTGAGTTATAACAGAACTAATTGTCTTCAGTGACGCTTTTTCA
This sequence comes from Eurystomus gularis, assembly GCA_013400335.1. Lineage (NCBI taxonomy): Eukaryota > Metazoa > Chordata > Aves > Coraciiformes > Coraciidae > Eurystomus > Eurystomus gularis. Next base: position 34,007 of record VZZY01007848.1, on the reverse strand, counting down.
GCTAAGTCTCTAAGTGACTGCAATTTCTGAAGTTAATGACATATTTCTGCAGACAGCGTCTGCTTCTAGCAGTGATAACGTTTGAGGTTTATAGTTACTACCAAGGGCTGGCATGCAGAAAGGCTCTTGCTTATACTTCCCTTTGTACAGACCAAGGTCACTGCTAAATCTTGTGTACCACGTTGGGTGGGCAGTAAGTAAAAGACCATACCTGTGGGGAGGAGCAGATATGACAGGTGACCCTAAACTGGCCAACAAAGTATGCTGTCCCACATATGTCATATTCAGTATGACACTGAGGGATCACAAGGGTCAAATTCTCTTCTTCATTCAAAGAGGACTCTATCAGTTCCACCTTCAATCTCAATCCATGTGTTCCAGAATCCAGCTCCTGAATCTGGTTCCTGTCTGCCACTGAGTCCAATCTGGAACTTCCCCAGTGCCTACTCCACATCAGCAGTAGTGACGGTGACTTAACTGCCATCAGGGGTGTTCGGTTTGATATTAGGCTTGTATATTTGTATTTAATTTTATTTTTATTAAAACTGGTTTAGTTTCTTTTCCAATCTATAAGTCTCTCTCTCTTTTCCCCTTTCTTTTCCCCTTTGGGAAAGCAGAGCATTTGTCATTAATCTAGTGGCTGGCCCAGCCCTAACCCTTGAGAAAGAGCGAAGTACAAATATTGTTAACTTCTTGGAGAAACATTTTTTAAACCATTTTTAAAGTTCAATTGCTACCCTTAGACTTTAAAGTAGAGATGTGATCTTACTTTTTAAATTGATTTTTTCAGATTCAAGGGAGTATTATAAAGAAATTGGGCAACTGAAGATGATGTCAAAAAGCAATGGTAAAGAAAAGTCAGACAGTAATGAATGGCACTCTGATAGAGAAGCAGAGGAAAATAAGTATCAGATTGGAAGAGGGGACATAGGTAACAGAACTATTAAAGTTATAGGGACATGGCTTTCACTGAGCAGTTGGTCAAATAATACACAACACAGTAGTTGGATGTTTTAGATGAATTTATCTAAATATTTTCTAGAAAAGAAAACTAGAGGAAAAAATGTCTCCAACAGGTTTATGTGATCCTCTGATTACAGTCTTTTTGATAAAGAAGATTAAGTAAAATGTAAATAAGGGCCTTATTTGAAGGAAAACATGATTTCAGGAATAAACAGAGATCACATTCTCAGGCTGTAGAAAACATGAAAGATCTGGAAAACATTTTTGAAGTAAAATTGAAGGAGGAAAACTGGACTACTAGATTGCATAAAGACAGACCCCATTAAAATCAGTGAACTGATAAAGAAATTTGGGAAGCAAACACAGTTTAAGACTTAGCATTTCTTTGAAGAACCAGGAACAAGGGAGCAAGTTCAAATTATCCCACTGGCAAGAAAAGATCAAAATGATACTAAGAGAATAATTTGACCATGAAATGGATACTGACCTTCAAGTTCAAGAACAAAGCATGCAGGAAGTGAAAACCTGATCGGATTATAAAGGACAAACAAAACCAAAGGCCAAATATACAAGGACAAAACTAGATAGGGCATGGCAAAAGAAGATAGTCAACTATCTAAGGATATCACAAGCGAAACTACCTGGCTGTGCAAATGTTGGAGTCCAGGAAGATCATTGCTCCACTACTGACAGTGGAGAAACATATTGGCAGACGATACCAAGAAAAAAAAAATAATTGCAGCGTTCAATGCCATTTTTCACGGGTTTACAAGAAAATACAAAACCCAATCATGTGGCTAATGAAATTTCAGCCACTGACTCACTAAATGAATAGTATATGAACAGGAAAAAGAGCATGTAGACAAAAATCCCTGCTTTAGATTGCCAGGGTCTGAATACATGGTCCTAAATGCTGAAAGAAAAGGATGAAGGATTCTTAGATCTCCTAACATTTGTCTTTGGGTGCTCAGATTCTGTACTGCAGAACAACTGCTTAATTTCCTGTTCTTCATTTATGTAGTTGATTTACATGTAGGATTCCCCACTTACTCTATTGCATTGCATTTTGAGTTCAGGTGATGTTAACAGAGGAGTAATTAATTACAAAAATGGCTGGTGAGAAATAAACACAGTTTATAGTTTCAAGAAGAGGAGGAAAAAGAAGACAACTGAGGTAATTATGGATTAAATGTTCAGCTTAATCCCTAGAAAACAGAAAAGAACAGTCTGTAATCACCTAAAACAGCTTAGATGCATAACAGTTAACATGGACTTGTCGAGAACAATTTGTGTTGAATCTCATTTTCTTCTTTAAGAAGTTATCAGAGCTGTAAAAAAAAAAAAAAAACAAACAAAAAAAACCCCTCAACTTTAGTAAGAATTTTGCCCATCACAATCCCACATGACATTCTCATGACTAAACTGGGGAAGCTTTGAACAACAGTGAGCCAGTACAGAAAAAACTAACCTCAAATACATAACTGGTTGGAAAACTACTCAGAAGTTATAATGGTTTACAGTGAAAATGAAAGTGTAAAGAATTAACTACAGGGGTCAGTACTGGGTCCAGTCTCATTCAATAGATTCATCAACGACCTGGAAGAACGGATGGAACACAGCCTCAGACACTTTGCTGATGATATGAAACTGAGAGGAGTTGCTGACAGACCAGAAGGCTGTGCTGCCATTCAGCAAGACCTGGACAGACTGGAGAGTGGGGCAGAGGGAAACCTACTGAAGTTCAACAAGGAGAAGTGTAGAGTCCTGCACCTGGGAAACCCCATGCACTAGTACAGGTTAGGGGTTGACTTGCCGGAAAGCAGCTCCACAGAGAAGGACCTGGGAGTCCTGGTGGACAAGTTCACCGTGAGCCAACAGCATGCTCTTGTAGCCAAGACGGCCAATGGTATCCTGGGGTGCATTAAGAGGAGTGTGACCAGCAGGTCAAGGGAGGTTCTCCTTCTCCCTCTACTCTGCCCTAGTGAAGTCACATCTGAGTACCCTGTCCGGTTCTGGGCTCCCTAGTTCAAGAGAGACAAGGAAGTATGGGAGAGAGTCCAGTGGAGAGCTATGAAGATTATTAGGGGACTGGAATATCTCTCTTATGAGAAAAGGCTGAGTGACCTGGGTCTGTGTAATCTGGAGAAGAGAAGACTGAGAGGGGATCTTAACAACATTTATAAATATCTTAAGGGCAAGTGTCAAGAGGATGGAGCCAGTCTCTTTTCAGTGGTGCCCAGTGACAACACAAGGGACAATGGGCACAAACTAGAACACTGGAAGTTCCACCTAAACGTAAGGAAAATCTTCTTTACTTTGAGGGTGGCAGAGCACTGGAACGGTCTGCTCAGAGAGGTTGTAGAGTCTCCTTCTCTGGAGACTTTCAAAACCTGCCTGGACATGATCCTGTGCAACTTGATTTCGGCAAGCCTGCTTTAGCAAGGGGGTTGGACTAGATGATCCCCAGATGATCCCACACTATTCTGTGTTTCTGTGTAATCGGAGTTCTCTGATTTCAGTGCAACTAATATTTTCAGTAATAAACTAAGTGACAGAACACAGAGCATGTACATTGTACTTACATAATACCTCGAGCTGCTGTTAGGAGGAATGGGGAGACTAAATGTCAGGACAAGAACTTAAAACAATTTTAAACTGGAAAGGAGCTGAAACTCTAGAATAGGACCAGTGGGAAATTGTACATTTAAACTGGAATAATCAGCTATGTAAATAGATACTACAGAACTAGATAAATCATTAATCTTAAGAACAAAATCTGAGTGCAAGTGATTCCAGTACAAACATAAATACAAAATGGTATGCTATTTCCAATAAAGGACATATACCTTACTTTTTGTTCTGACTAGTGGAATAACCAATACAATATATGCTGGAAATACCATATTCTACTTAGCTTTGATAAAACTGCAGTTAATATTTTGCCCAGTTTCTAATGCTACACTTCAAAAAAGGTGTGGATTAAATGATAAAATCATAGAATAGTCTATAAGACGCCTTTGAAAGAGATGGTGCATGAGGAAAGGGTATGGGCATTGTTTAGCTGCAAGAACAGAAGCTTCAAAGGTGATACAGTAACCTTCTTTAAATGTACAAAAGATAACTGCAAAGAGACAGAAAATAAACTCTTGACTGAATGCAAAATAATAACACAGGCAGATGATTTAAACTAAATACGTATCAGAAAAGATATTAAGAAAAATGTTCAATATTACAGATAGCGAAGCATCAAAATAGATTGCCTGACAATGGCATGGAGCCTGCATCATTGTCTTAGACAAGTATCTGTCATACAAAAATAGTATGCTTTTTCTGTTTTGTATACATGCACTGGGGAACAAATACTGACTAGATGACCTTTGGAAGATCCTTCTGACCCACATATTTTTGTTATTCTGAGACATATCCTTATAATGGCAAGAAATAAAAGAAGCAAGTGAAGCTTTTATTGCCATTTGTCCAAAAATATTTATGAAGTGAAGGAAACCTAATTCTGTGAAACATTAGGTTAGAATACTAATAACATATGATGTTGAAAGTTCATTAGCAAGGATTTTGTGTGTGTGTGTTCATGGAGAAGGTACTGAGGAAACACCCAAGGTTTTCTGATTTCTAAGATGTAGGTCCTCCAGTTCCTAGAAATTTGAGTCTTTTAGGTTACAAGCTCTAAGGGTTTCCAAGCTAATTGCTCTGTATCACCAAGGTAGAAAGCATACCAAGGAAACAGGTAACTCAGAGACTACAGATTCTCAGCTGTGAATTTTGCAGCATGTCATCTGGGAACTGCTGAGTTGACCACCCTAGATCCATTGAGATAATCATGTCATCTTTGTGTGACATCCATGGGAAACTATTTAATGTTTGTGAAGTAAAATATTCTGATATTTTACTCCTTGTAAAAGCAAAAACACAATAATAACAAAAAGTCGCATCTAGGCCTTTTATCATAATTCAGAATACTATTTACTTGAGGGAGACCTCACTTTGCAGAACTTATATTTAGTTTCCTGGACAGAGCAAAGCTATTCCACTTCTCCCAAACACTCAGGTGGCAGAGGCTCAGAAAAGAAACTGTGAGGGACCTGAATGTAACAGAGTTTTCTGTTGGCTAAGGACAAACAGAAGGCACAGAGACAGGACTGAGGAGTCTCTCTCTTCAGGGCTGTTAATAGTTTCTTTGGCTGACTCGAAGAGAACGTAACTGGGATATAGACAAATGTGAAAATTTAAGGGCTGGAGCACTGGTATGGGGAAAAGAAACAAATACATTGCTGCAAATCTGTACTTCTCAAAGAGAAGAGTGGAGGAAGAAATCTTTAGGACAGTGTGGCCAAGCCTTTTTTTTTTAGAAATACACTATGTAATAATGCATTTGATATCATACTATTATCAGTGCATGGCCAATAGTCATAGTGCTGAAGATTTTGTCTTGGTTGTTTTGATATGTGACTGAATATAATTTATAGCTCAGTTTTATTTTTTTGTCAGAAAATGATCCTAAAAAAGCCAATCAAATGTTTAGCATTAATGTATTGTCAAGTGGAATATAAATCCCTTAATTAACAGTTCAGATAACATAAACACACTTTGCCACATTTCAAGGAGCAAGGAAAATAAAAAATTACTTGATTTATGAATTCAGAACCATGCTCAAGTACAATTTATATTAAATCATATGCATTTTGTAATGCATATGATTAGAAAAAAGAAAAACTGAAGAGAAAATGAAGACTGGAATTTAACTATTGCTGATCCTATATTATGCCTTTCTTTTGATTAATCTTGATCTTTGCAGTAACTCAATTTGTCACATTTGGACTCTGAAATTTATTGAAATAGTTGAGCAATATTACTGGTCTCTGTTGCCATATCAATGGGAATTTTCATCAATCATGTAAAATTTTGTTTTAATGGAAAAATGATGAAAATTAACAGCTTATCACATACAGAATAAATTAATCATCCTTTTCTTCCATTTATTCCCCATGTCAATATTGTGATCAATTTTCCGAAGATGCTTTAATGTCTATATCTACTGTGTCTCTGGAAAACCAAACCAATTGTTATTCCTGTAGGGGGTAAGCCTGTATGTCCTATGAAGCCTGTTCAGCTCCTCAGATTGAGCTCCCCTGAACACAGGCCCTACTGTGGATCTCTTTTTTGCTCCTTCACTGCCTAGGCACCATGCTGAGCAACTGTTTCAAAACATTCTTTGATTCCTAAGCTCTGCATACATCATTGCTGCCTGTAACCCTTAGCTAACTTCCTTTTCAAGTTTCCTTTTCCTCAGTGTTCTCCATCAATTACATCAGCTCCAACTATTTTCATTTCACAGATATCTCTTTGCTTTATTCTGGGATGCCTCTTCTATTCTGACCACCTCATTTACCAGTTTGGTAGGCTTTGATCTTGCTTAATACATGTTTACTTTTTAAGATCCGGTTAATATATCTACATAATTGATAAGGGGAACTTCAGCATTTTCAAACAAAATAGGAAATAGGCAAGCTCAAGCCATCATCTCCTGTTTTCTCTCTTATTCTGTTTTTAAGTTCATTTGTTTATGCAGTATTATCCCAGTTTGGATTTGTGCGCTCTTCTGTACAGCAAATGTCTTTCCAGAAAAAGCCTGACTTACCATAGGTCAGTTGACAAATAGCAGCTACAGGAAGAATATTCCAGAGGACCAAGCTGTCCTAAAATAGAGATATATTCTTTGTCACAATTCCTGGGTTGTTGTTACCATCTAGGGTGTGAGCCATAGCCAAGCCAATCTGTTAAGACTCTTATGCTCTTGAAAGTGATCTGGGTATCAGGACAGATAAAGTGCCCACGTACTCCCTTTCACACTAAGGAAAAGTAAAAATCAAATTAAGTTTCAACTGTGCATATGAGTGAGAACGACGTGCTGACACAGTTAAAAGACATTGCTTTTCTTGCTGTTTGCTAAGATGGTAATTAAAAACAGGGCTGGAAACCTACCATCTGACCCTAGCATTAAAAAAATTACTGTCTTCATGAAGACTTTAATTCACTTTCAGACTCTAGGATCTGAAAATCTGCTATATACAATTATGTTTTATTTGTCACAAAGTGAATGCTGAACATTAAAGAAACTAGAATCCAAAAGGTATTTCTTTTAGTAATGCTTATATTAGAATGGCTTTGTGCTATGTCATCAGCCTCAGAAAAAAAACCACACACAATTTAATTTTAAAACTGAAATGCTCAGAGACTAAGGTTAATAAAGAGCAAGTATTATGCATGAACATTTTCTATTCATACTTAATATGCACGATCATTATGGGTAGAAACTATTGTAAAACATTTTAATTTTTTTAATATTCAGATTCATAATGAGCTGTATAAAATGCATCCCCTTATGCCATTAATACTCTAATTCTCATTGACACAGTAGACCTTTCTAACCATATCCACTTTAAATACTAAGACTAAGATGATAGATTTATGCAGGTCAGTTTGTTACATGTGCCTGGAATAAAAATCTGTAATAACTTGTTTTTGTGGATTAAGAAAGATGGAAAGACTGTATGCCAAAGACTAGGCAAGTATCTTTGCTACACCTTTGTTAAACTCTTAAATTCCTTCAACTTTTCTGCCTTTTAAAGTATTATAGGAAAGTGTGTAATTTTTAAGAAGAGATATGAAGTCCCATCTTTTTTTCCTGCTCCCTTTTTTTCTTTAGATTTAAAAGCCAACAGTTTACAACATTTCACTTCCATATCATCACACAAAAATATATTGATCCTTCGTAAGTTCCTAATGGAAGTTACTCCTTTCTAAACTGATGGTCTAGATAGAGACTTTTCATCCTACTATTCAAATATGACAGATCTTAATTAAAAAAAAAAAAAAAAAGATTCTTAGTTTCTTGCTGTCTGCCTGTATAACTGTATAGTCATTGTGACAAGTATACTGTTATTGACTGTATTTCTCTAGAACGTATATTGAGCTATCTATGTTTTCTCTTTTCTCTTTGGTGATATTTGTGTTTCTGAGAGAAAAAGCACAATCACTCTTTAAGAGTCTTCAAAATTCCATGTCTCAGAGGAGCTCATGGTTTCAAAAACGATTTGCAATATCTCTTCTGTCTCCTACAGACTTACATTTAGGAAAAAACAATGTGTTGCATAGTTTACCCTGGATTGTTTGACAGCACAGTAGGCTCTAAGTGTTCATACTGTTACACAGGAATAAGAAATAATAAGGGTTGGTTTTAAAAGTGTCTTGGAAGCAAGGTTTTCCCTAGCAGTGATGACTTAAGTAACATTGGAAAGATCATTTTTGTTTTTCAGATATCATTGTTTCTTTATCACTAGCTTGTCAGTGACTTTTTCATTTGGTGTTGTACATGTTGATAACATGGTAAGTGCAACTTGAACGTTCGTGGTGTGATAAATTCCAGTTTATGACATGAAGGCCCATCTTTCCAGACAGGCACTTAGCCAGTGTTAATTGTACTTACTTGCAGTGCTCCCTGAAAAGGCACTCAAGTGGAACTCTAAGAAGGGTTCCATGCTACACACAGCATTAGTCATATATTTAAAGAGTGAAATAGAAACAAGGTGATTCCAAAATATGGAAGTTACTGAAAAATTCAAAATGTTCTGTCCCCTGAATGACCTTAAAACAGTTTTATTTTTACTTACGAGTTCAGTGTAGAGTAAGAGGAATATCTACATGACTAAGAAGATCGGCTTTTGGCCCTATATAGAACTTTTTTGAGGAAAAAGCTAAAGGCTTTTATGCAACATTGATAATGAACTTTATATAAACTTGCAGTTGTACTTGTAATTTTTAACAAGGAGTTTACCTCAAATGAGTTTAGCTGTTCATACTTCATAAATGAAATAAATGGTACAGTAGTAGAAAGAGTTCGCAAGCATAAACTTAGAAAACTGTTACGATATTAAGTCTTAATGATGCAAACCAAATCATTTTAATGAATATTCACCCATGAAAGTCCTTCCACAGTGACCTGTGGAACTGTTTCCCTGAAGGTGGCCTACAAAAAAGCAGGGGAGGGACATTTTACAATGGCTTGTAGTGCTAGGACAAGGGGTGTGGGGTTCAAACAGAAAGAGGATAGATTTAGATCATATATAGGTGTGGTGGGTCAACCTTGGCTGAGCGCCAGGTGCCCAC
>VZZY01007848.1:0-24785 GCA_013400335.1 Eurystomus gularis | reverse complement strand
CCCCCTCTCCTCCTCCTTCTCCCTAGCTTTATAGCTGAGCTGACGTCATATGGTATGGAATAGCCCTTTGGTCAGTTTGGGTCAGCTGTTTTCGTTGTGTCCCCTCCCAAGATCTTGCCCACCCTATCCCACTGCGGGGGGCGAATGTTGGGAAGAGCCTTGGTGCTGTGTGAGCCCTGCTCAGCAGTAGTCACAACACAGGTGTGTTATCAACACCCTTCTAGCTCCCAGCACAAAAACACTGCTGCTATGTGGAAAACCAGCTCACCCAGACCCACTACAATAGGGAAAAAATTCTTCATTGTGAGGGTGGTGAGACACTGGAACAGGTTACCCAGGGAAATTCTGGATGTTCCATCACTGGATGTGTTCAAGGCCAGGTTGGATGGGGCCTTGTGCAACCTGGTCTGGTGGAAGGTGTCCCTGCCCAAGACAGGGGGAGTTGGAAGAAGATGATCTTTAAGGTCACTTCCAACCCAAACCATCCTATGATTCAGTGTAGTAATAATAAATACACATAGCACCATGCAGGTTATATACCAGATGAAGGATATATGATTCAACATTTTTTTGTGAATTTTAAAGACCCTAGTATTTCTAGGTCCCAACATAGTTCCTCTAGGGATTACCTACTTTTTTCTGTATGGTAGTGCACTGTGATATGTAAGTATAGCTTGAATGCCTGGGAACAGGAGTGCAAATTGCATGACTGAGTCTTAATTGTGTATTGCAGAAGTCATTATTATAATAAAAAAAATTACTTTCCTTAATTTTAGGGAGAATGAAAGAAGAAACATTCAGACATTTTCTGTCTGCACTTAAGTTATTAAATTCATATTTAGCCACTTAAATTCTAATTCCTTAATTATAAAAAGTTCCAAGTACTGGTTTCTCAGTGAACATCACTGAAATCACTAAAAGATTGACATCTCTAGAAATTAAGCCCTCTAAATGCCAGGACCACATGAGCTTCCTGAGTCTATATGCAAGATATAGAAGTAGTCTGTGATTGTATCTGAAGCTTGTGACTAAGCTTGAGCTCAGAGTCTCATGATCTGAGCACTTAAGTGTCAGGCTGCAGGTTTGGGTCATGTTGGAGAACGTCTGAGCTGATGGCACTACCAGATCATGATGTGGATGGGAACAATGGCTCTCCTTTCCTAGCCCAGGTCTCCTCACCCCCTAAAAACGATTTTCTTTCGGTGACATCATATGCTCAACACGAGGCAGGCAGGGCCCTTCCTAAAACATGACTTGTAAAGCAAGAGAGAGCGGCCTCTGCAGGACAACATACTGCTGTCAGTGCAGAAGAATGGAGAGGGGGTTAGGGATCACTGCTTACTTCAGTCCACTCCTTGGCTCAGGCAGTTTATGACTGTGTTGACATAGCTTGACAGTTAATTTAAGCTCCTGTATGTGGAATGCCACTTTTCATTTTGACTCCTGATTTTAACTGTGGTTCAGTATCTCATGCTGGCCAGGATGAGAAACACATAAAACATTCTTAGAATTAAATCTGGTTTAAATAATTGCCCTTAATGTTCATGCCTTTATGTTGCTACCGTAGGCAAACTAATAGTATAAACTTGGAAGATGAGAAACCAAATAACATTTTCAACTTTGTGCATACCAATCATGAGTACCACCTGAGGAACAATACATCAGATTTAATCATAATGCTAGCTTTAAGCAAGGGAAGTTGTTCCTCTGTTGGTATCTTTAAAACATCCAGCTACAGTATTGATTTTGAATCCCTTTAATAGATTAGTGAAAAGTACTTATGCAATCCTTCAAGCAGAAGGAAACAGGATATATTCTGTTTATAACACGCTCAGTAGGCAGATGTCTCTAACGTAAATCCTACTTCAATGCAAGACTTTGTGATATCCATTAGAAAGCATATGCCATATTGCCTCAACATCCTGTTACCAAATGCTGATGAATGTTTATGATCATAAATGAAATAAGTAGCACTGAAAATAATCTTTCAAATTAGAAGTGTTAAATATATACTGTACAGAATGTCTACCAGGTGTTCTGCAATGCAGGCTCCCAGGGATAATTTCTATGGGGGTTTGTGGAGTACAGTACCAGATTTTAATGCTGCCTCAAGTACCAAGATACATACACTTCCATATTTTCCCTGTGAAGTCTGATGCTGACAGTGGTTGCCCAGCTATTTGACAGTAAAATATACTGAGAGGTATAATGGAGTTTGATAGCAAAGCTATAGTTGCACCATTGTAAGTAAATTGATTTTGAAGCAGAAACTCCAACTAGATTTGGGTTCAGGCATGTTTTGTAGTGCCCACTGCCACCTTTATCTCCAGTTATCCAAACTACTGCTGATGCCACAGCCTTCTTCCTGCTCCTGTTGAAGATGGGAGCCACAGGGACCAAAGGCTGCTCAGGGTATGTGATCACTGACCATGTTTGATCCTGACATGGGGATGGGATAACAATTTGGCATGTTACTGAAACCCAGGAGCCGGGAAGGTGCTTCAGTTCCACAATACAGATGTAGTTAAAAAGACTAATCACTAAACTGCTGACTTTCCCAGGAATGGAATGGTTACTAATGGACTATATATGCTGTATCTTAACTACAAGTCATTGAACTTGATTCAGGGATTATTCACTGCAATCTGATGTTCTGTTATGCTGTTTTGACTAATGATGACAATTATTGCAGCATATTTGTTTAATAAGCATTCAAACTCATATTTTAAGACCAAAAATGTTTAACAGAACACAGTCTAATCCATTGCATAGTATGGACCTTCAAATTTCATAGCTTTTTCTCCTTCACTGAAGCCAGTAACTAGTGTTTTCACAAGGGCTAAGAATCTAATTCTTAAGACAAAGACAGAAAATCCACCTCATTTGTTCTGATGGTTCAATCATAAGAACAGTAAAGCTATTCCATTTTCAGTATGTTTCATTAAACTTCCAACCATCCTTGGTGTTGTCTTTAAATAGTAAGGAATTAATGCCTTATCTAGCAAAGTTAAGTATATAGTATGATCAAGTCAATCCATGGTCTTAATTTTAGCATTCTAAGTATACAGAGCTCATGAAGCTAGATTTTCTTTAGCTCTTAAAATGTTCTTATGTCTTTTTCATGAACCGTTTCCTTAATTTCAATTCCAGCTTTTTGAAGTACATACATATAATAGGTGGTCTCCATACTTTAGTATCCCTTTAACAATGCTGAATTCAGAGATGCATCTTTTATCACATCAATTTTTAAATCAGCATTGCTCCTTTTTTGTTCTTCCATCATTGCTTGCACCCGCTAGCCCAGTTCAAATGCGATTCCCCACTTTTCAAAAGCCAGTGGGCTAGTTATTAATCCATTTGTCTGAATTTTACTGACCTTGTACTGTGATTCTTTTTAATTAATATGTCATGGAGCAGTAAGCTGTATTTACAAATCAGAATGAAGTTGATATAAAAAAGTACCTGTTTTTTAATGTTCTTCATCAATAACTTCATCAGCAGCTTAGTTATTTCATCATTATAATTTAAAATCAACTCAAGCCAACTTTAGATGTTGTCAGTGGGAAGAGAATTTTCAGTCTATTAGGAACTGTGGCAAGCACTTCTCTCTCCGTGCTCTTTCTCTCTTCCCTTCTTTCCACCCTCTCCAGTTGAGAGGGTATTGAAAGAAATGTTTCATAATTGTTAATTTTCAAAAACTCAAAGATACCATCTAAAACAAAGAAAGCATGCAAGAACTTCAAACACATTCATGCATCCCAGAACACATTCTGGGTTTGATGAATCACACTGAGTGATTAGATGGTGAATAATTCCTCATCTTTACCAAATGAAAGCATAAATTCTCACTTATTTCAACATACTGAAGTATTCAATGAACTAATTTTCCTTTTCATCATTATGTGTTTTATCACACCCATTTTATAATGAGAATATGCCAATTAGGGGATTTATTACATCTGTAATATACTTGAACTCATGGATCATTGCAGAAAATGTATCCCCAATGCCCATGTTTCCTTTTCAGTTTTCCAAATCAATTTTATTCTCATGTATACTACCTCTTTCTGTTGCTTCCTCCCAGCACTTCAGTTCCTGTACTTACTTTGCTGTTTCTCATTTCTTCCACCAAGTTGCCATTAAACTCTGAGTTGTTTTCTGCAATTTCTTCTCTTGCTTCTTCTTATAATAGATTTTCTTTGGTATTCATAAAAAGACCTATCAAAACAAGTTGCTTCTATACAGATTGCTCTCCTTAATGTTGACTTGAATGGGAAATTTATGTAGAAATTGTGGTATGCTTTTGAAGAATTTTAGGTTGAAAAAGACTTGGTGGATTAAAGAGAAAGAGGAAGAAACAGAAATAGCAGGTTATATCATAATTACAATACAATCTGTCTGCATACACTAACACCGCCTCCCATTAGTGTGTGGTTACTTTCCCAAACTGCTGTAAGCCACCTGATCTGGATAATAAAAATGTAAGGAGTAGAAATAGGGATAGAGATCAAGTGGTCACTTCTGATTCCTCTGCCTGTAATGTTCTGCAGGATCTGCTTTTGTCATGTTTTCTTCTGCTCTAAAGGGCAATTGATACTTGCACTGCTTAAGTCTCTAGGTCAGCTGCACCACCCACCACTGGCAGCCAAGTAGCTGCAGTACGTCATGGGGACCAAGATAGCTGCAGGGCCTGTTGCAGTGGTTGTGGCAGCTACACAGCATCCACCTCTAGACCAGTATTTTAGTCTAAGCACAACCAAGAGCTGAAACACGTTCAAAAGGCCTAACAGCATGAACAAGGTGGTGGAAGCATCCCGAGGGTACATCAAGTTCTCTTTGCCCACTACCATTCAATAGAAAAGAGAAATAGAGGTCATTACAAAATAATTTATAATACCTAACAGTATAGAACAGCATAACCTAACAGCAAAGAACAGACCAAAGCAGCACCTCTAACCCCACACCCAGAAACAATACACCACACAAAATGTAACCAACAGCAGTAAACTCACAGCTTCAAAAGCAACTCTAGAAGCAATTACCAGGGAATCGCACCCAGGAACCATCCTACCCAGACCACCAAGATAATGAATTCTTGTAACAACTCAGTCCAATCTATTGAAACTTTAACAGTTTTAGACTTTCAAATTAAAGTTCTGTAATTCTCCCAAGTGAGCTATTTAAGTCAGACTGCAAATAAACATAGGGCACCAAATAAACTGTCTACATTTAGCTCACATCTGGGGTAAACTACAGTAGTTGCTCTATCACCCAATGAACCCTCCCCAGCTAAAAAGTGGGATCAGGAAAAGAAAAAGTGACCCATAGCTTGAAATTAAAACTGATTTAATGAAACAGCCAAGCTAACACCAAATGCCAGTATAAAGTATGCAAAGCTATACTCAACCCATGAAATGTACAGCAGTCACAGGAAAGCAGTCCCCAGGAGCAGAAAGAAGAAGAGAACAGTCAGAAGAAAACCCCACAGAAAACAGCCCCTCCCATACTCAGCAAACTTCCCCCTTTATAATGAGCATGACATTTACAGGAGGGGATACAGTTGTAGCCAACTCAGGTCAGCTGCCCTGGCTGGCTCCAAACTGCTAATGGCCTGCAGACCATGTCAGGTCTGTGATTCTGTACCAGTGAAACCAGGACAATATGTAACTATGAATCAATATGATAATGTTAAGTGCTGTCCTGTTATAACAGAACTAATTCTGTTCAGTAATTTTATTTTTCAGCTAAGTCTCTTCTAAGTAACTGCACTTTCTGAGGTTAACAGCATATTTTCACAGGCATTATCTGCTTCTAGAAGTGATAATGCTTGATGGTTATAGGAACCAGCAAGGACTGGTATGCAGAAAAGCCCTTGCTTATACTTGCTGCTGTACAGACCAAGGTCACTGCTAAATCTTGTGTACCACACTGGAGGTGCAGAAAGAAAAAGGCCATACCTGCGGAGAAGAGCAGATATGACAGGTGACCCTAAACTGTCCATTGAGGTATTCCATCCCATATACTTCATATTCAGTATAAAGCTGAGGGATCACAAGGGCTAAGTTCTCTTCTTCAATGGCTGGTGTCCAAGGAGGACTCTGTCTGCTCCACCTTAAATCCCAATCCATGTGTTCCAGAATACAGCTCCTGAATCCTGTTCCCATCTGCCACTGTGCCCAGTTTGGGACTTCCCCAGTGCCTGCTTCACAGCATCAGTGGTGATGGTGACTTAACTATCATCAGCGAGGTTGGGTTGGGTATTGGTTTTGTATACATTTGTATATATTTCATTTTATTGTTGTTATTATTTTCATTAGAGATGTTTTAGCATTCTTTTCTAATCCATAAGTCTCTCTCACTTATTCCCTTTCTCCTCCCCTTTGGGAAAGTAGAGGGGTTAACAGAGAGCATCTGTTATAGGTCTACTGGATGGCCCTGACCCTGAACCTTGACAAGTGCTATTCACCTGATTAAGTGAACATTGATTTTGCTGAATATATGGACCCATTTACATATTCCTTTATTTAATCTATTTTAAAGTCAGTTACTCTGAATCACTGATAACATTTTTCTGTAACACTAGATGTTCATGTACATTATGAAAGTACGAATTCAAATTCTGAGTCTCATTGTCTGCATAAAAAATAGCTTTACTCATTTTCAAAAACATCGTGGTTTGTCGTAGGTTATACAGTTCTCTTCAATACCGTTTTTCACCATCATCTGTTTTCCTGCTTCATTTAGATTCTTTAAATTAGTAGTAGAAGTCTTCTGAGACTACCTTTGGAAAAAAGCAGTGAATTAAATATGAATGCTTAGTGGGGCAGACTGAACTAAATAGATGAGCTGCTAGGAGGAGTGTCTGCAAATATAGTTGTTTATTATAGTTTTTATTATATGGAATTATTCATTTAAGAGCTGTGGACTTTCTTTAAAATGATTTACAAGCCTCAGATATTCCTAGAACATGCAGAAAGAGTTTGTGCTTTTCTGTTTCTTGAAGCATATATGACCTTGTATTTTTACTACTTTCCTAGGCATTATCTCAACAAATGCTATGATTAATTATTGTTTTCTCTCAAAAACATACATAGTGTGGAAAACATACATGCAGTTTTATAAAAAGAGTTTTTAATTCTCCTAGATTTTATGCAAGACTGAGGCCAGCAAAAGTTAGAGAAACTAGGGACTGTCTTAATATTATACCATTTGAGGAGGAATGCAAGGAAGCCGTGATACCACGGCTTAGTTGCACAACTGCAAAGAGGCAATTCTGTCAAAACAGCAGGAAATATTATCTTCAATGGAGGAAAGTTTACTGGTGTCTGCTAACAGAATCTAGTCCAATGACTAATGGATGTTAAGCTTCTCTAAGCTCAAAGACTCCCACAGTTACAAAGAAAGAGAAGACAGGGATATTTCTAATGAGAACAAAACTCTAGAATGCCTCCAACTGCTAGAATAAAGGAACTATGAGAATGCTTCCTTCTTAAAGTTTCTAATGGATATCGTCACCCCATCTAATGTACCTGTTCAGTGCTTAAATAATACATTTGGGGGCAGCTGAAAAAATGCAAAACATGTTATTAAAGAACTGATTGATAAACTCTGCTGTAATGCAAACTTAGATTTTTCTTAGTTCTATTCAGGTAATAAAGACTTCAGGGAATTATAGAATGCTTCAGCCAGGAAACCATGAATTACATACCAGTACATTATCCACCCTTGTATCCTACAGTTTCTGGACTAGCCTTATTGTGCCTATGTACAATGGCGTCACATAGAGTGCTTGCCACTAAATCTCCAGAATTTACCCACAGTTAGTAGTCAATGAACTGCTAAGATACTTCTTCATATTTTCCAAATCTTAAACTATGAAGCTACACAGGTGGGAAATAAAAGAAAAAAATTTACAGTATTGATAAAGCTGATTGTGTTTTGGGAACTCCATTCTAAATAGGAGTGCTTCCTTGCTTTCCTCTATACTCCACATTTCCAGATGCTCCTGACTGTGAATGGAATACTGAGTGCTTTAACATTTTCATTCCTGTCAATGCAAATTTATTTACCATTTATATAGGGAAATGTGAACCATCATATAAGCAATTCTGATGGAATACAAGAGTATTTGCTTATGGGAGTAATAAAACTGCGCCCTCACATGCAGGTACACAACAGCACTTTGTATGGACCTGGTTAGCTTTGTATAACTTGTGTGCTCTTCTGAATTGGCATTGCTCTTGTAACTACTGCTATTTCATGCCAGTGTTGTAGGAAAATCACAAGGTATTATGGCACAGAAGGGCCCAGTATCTCAGTACGAGACAGAGAGGAAGCCACACAGAGAAGGGAGGTTTTTTAGGACATAATTTCATCATTGAAAAGCCTCAGTAATCTCTAAGGGGAGACAGTTGATAAGTTTGAAGAACTGAGTTGGAGGGAGTAGGGCATTATGATTCTTCTGTAGGGCCAGGTCAGTGAAGATCATTCACTCCCTGCTCCTTCTCCCCGCAGCTGGAAGTGTGGTATATGTAGCCACACCACCCAAGGAGCTCATAGTCATTCAGTTTTCTCAGGTATGTGATGGCAGCCCAGGCAGATCCTGTTCTTAGGCAGCTTTAACTTTCTAGCTCCCTCTGTAGAGTAGTCTAATATTCATCAAATCCTCAATTAAAGATTTAAAGAACAATTGTTCCCTGAAGGTAGAATACAGAACTGATTGACTAGCAATGTGACCCACAACATGCATTTTCCTTCTCTATATACTTCTTCTAAACAGGTAATAAAGTAACACCACCATTACCTTCTGTCTGTGAAATAAGCCATCACCCTTTCTTAAAAAGAACTTTGTCAATGAGACAAATTTGGACTAAGGTCAGTGCTAGTAGAATAATATCAGTGGAAAAAACAACTTTTCAGTTATTTAGATTTTTTAAAAAACTGATTTCCAGTCTTGTCTCATTCTTCATAAAAATGTTCTGGCAAACAGCAGTTGTTAATCCAAAATTCTGTCAATCATCTACCAAGTGGAACAAAACTCACAGGATATTAAGTTGCAAAACAAAATAATAAAAACCAAAACATGGAAAATTTACAGATACACCTCTGAAAATCTATGTTAAAAAAAACCCACAAAGAACATTGTCAAACAAGCCTTGCCTATAAAATAAATCTTGTGAAATGCTGAACAAAAGGTTGTTAGGACTTCTGCTATAAGCCATTTACCCTTAAGGCACTGATTTATCCCTAACCTAGCAAAAAAAAAGATTTTGTAAGTGCCGGCTCCCTGTGTTAATATACTAGTGGGCTTTTCCCCACTGACTTTTTTCTTGGATCCTTGTAGTCAATAAATTTTGTCAAAGTCTTCTGCGAATGAAAGGCTAGAAACAACATGGAAGACTGTTGTTTCAAGTACAAGGGCAACTGTTTCTTGGGCACCATCAGGAGACAAATATCTATAAAGCCAGACCTAAAAACCAGTGCATTATTGAAGTATTGTACTGAGGGCAGAGCACGTTTTGGGCTCAGTTACAGGTGAAAGGTAGAAAGTGTACATATTGGACACTACTACAGTCATTTGGTTAGCAAGAGCTATCATTTAATGTTAATTTTGTTTCATAAAACAGCTGGGGAGGAAAGGAAAATGCTAGAGAAGAATAACAATGACCATAATGCAATGCATTAATTAAACATTTGTGCAAGAAACATCCTTTACCCTCCAGCCCTGCTTCCAGTCTGGTCTAGTAGACCTGCCTGATGCCATCTGAAGGGCAGGCATCACTTTGATTTCTGTATCTGTTTTCCCATATACTGCTGGGCTGGAAATTCTCCTCAAATACAGTTGTTCCTAAATTGGAATCTCCATGGCAACCTTCACAGAGGTGCATGTTGGAGCCAGCTGCCAGGAGAAGCCAGTCACATAATACAAACTGAGAGGATTTATACTTTTCACTTTTTCCACTCTGAGATAGACAGACAGACAACATGTAAATAATGATGTAAAGCTTTTGTAGAACTGATTAAAAGTGGATGATATAGCAAAGCTATTTAAGATAATTTACAGAGGTAAGAAGTGAGGTTGTATAAGCCACTTATATTCATCCTTGTCATTGTCTTTAATGTGACTAAAGTAAAGCAGTGACTTGCACCAAGGATGTCAAGTTGAGAAAGTAAGGTGATGGCAACATCAGCTGTATGTCAGTTTATTGCCAGCTAAATCCCATTTCTGTGTCAAGACAGGACTCTTATGTCTGAAGATGCAGTGCAGACATCACTCAGAATGGAGAGATTTTAAAGAATGACATGTTGGTTTTCCCAAAATAACTGTAAGAAAATCAGTCTGAAAGGTCAGAATGGAGGCTGGGTTTGAGTATGGAGCTGAGAAGTGATTAAATACAGATAAAACTTGGGAGAAAGTAGAGGTATCAGCTGACTTGCCATCATATTTGGAAGGACAGTATTAAGCACACCATTATGTAAAATAAGTAGCTGTGATACAAGCAGAAGATGCTGTGACCAGCTGTGATACCAGCAGAAGATGGTTAAGTTTCTGTGAAGCTTCCCTTTCCACATACTATGATGCATAAAAGTATGTCTCTCATTTGTGTTGCACTCATTGACTATTTACTTCTCCAGGAATAAATTTATCAGTTCTTTGGCCGTGACTGTGTCATCTTGATGTCAATGGAGTCACACAAAAACCCAAAATATCTTCTAGGATTTTTCAGAAAAGAGTGACACAGAATGTTTAGTAATTTTATAATTTAAATATTTTAAAAAATAATTATTATTTATTATTTACATTTTTTTCTCTTCAGAAATGACTGATTAATGCAAACACATAATATATGTTTTTTTTACTTTATATCCTACATAGCTTCACTTACGAAATGTGTATATTTATTTTTCACACATAAACCCCATCCCCAGAATGCTCCTGCGAGACAACGATGTTTTTAGGGGGACAACTGCACACACATCCACCACCCACTCTGCTACTTTATCATTCAGAAGACTCGGGCTGCAGTGCTAATATACAACAGCCTCTCACAAATCATCCATGAAGACACATTTGTGAATGCCTTCTCATGTCAAGGATAACGAGGAAATAGTTCAAGAATAACATCTTCAGAAAAAGTGAATGTTCTTGCTTTAGCTTACCCTGTTTCCTGTTTATTTTCAGAAACATTTTTTACATCTCGGTACACATTCATGTCACACAACAGGTGAAGGCTTAATTTCTTCTGTGCTTTTTAAAAAAAATGCAGAAGGTTGGCGCTGACTAAGTTTCTGCAGCTGAGCTGAGACACAGAGTTTGGGTAGTATCAGCCCCAGCACATTATGGCTAGTTTAGGGTTTGCCTAATTAAAGCTTACCATGGCTGTCCTCCTATATTTTCAGATTCTCCTGACAGACTTTCTTTGACTTTATGAACGCCTCTTGTGTAGCGATGATATTTTATAAAAACAATGAAAATGTAAATTTCAGAATCTACATCATAGAGTTATAGTCTTTATTTACAGCCCCACAGGCATTACAACATCACTTAATTTTTGTCAAGTAGAAAAATGTACAGGTGCAAAGGCTGGCACTGAGCTTCTTGCTCTTCTTCCTCTTAATAATGTACTACATGAAGTTGAAAAGTAATTCTGAGAGAGAGAATTCAGACA
Organism: Eurystomus gularis; assembly: GCA_013400335.1. NCBI lineage: Eukaryota > Metazoa > Chordata > Aves > Coraciiformes > Coraciidae > Eurystomus > Eurystomus gularis. Next base: position 13,116 of record VZZY01007848.1, on the reverse strand, counting down.
GAAAATAGGTAAGTATAAATGCTAGCCTGAAATTAATGAGAAAATCAAACTAAAGCCCATAACCTCATTTTCTGCAAATGTTCTTTATTTTCAGCAGAACTTCAGAAAGGTGTAGGCAAGTCAGCCGACCTGACCAGAAATTCTGACGTTTTGGTTTACTACCTTTTCAAATTCAGTCAATAAAGTCAGGAAGCAGTTGTACTAGAAGTGGAGGGTAACAGAGCAAACATGAATCCTGAAAATCTCTGAAAATAAATCTAACCAAGTTACAAATAAACTCAAAATTAATAAGCATCTACAAAGTAAATGTGAACAAAGTCAGTGCTTAGTACATTCAAATTTACAGTAAAAAGTATTTAAGCAAGTGGTGGTTAATAATTTTCAGTAAAAAGTGTTCAACATTAGATTGTTTTGCAAATATAGAAAAAAAGAATTCCAGAAGAACAAAATTATTCTTCATTGAAACTGAATTTGGTTAGTAGCCACAGTAAAAAATAGTAGAAAAATTTGAAATTATTTTTGCTAACATTTTTATTAATAAAATACTTTCACTTACTACATTTTTTCACTTGGAAATTTATTTAAAGAAAAATTAAGACAAATATGGATAGGAAAGATAAAATACTTAAAAAGCAAGTATTTCACTTTGTTTGCAAAATACACTTCTGGCAGACCCAGGAGGATGATCTTCCCTTTTTCCCTTGCTATTTTGAAAAGAAAAAGCTAAAAAGCTTCATAAAACCCAATTCTTTTCTGTTATCTATAACTAAAGTTTTTTCCTACAAGCTTTTCAGTTTAGCAGCTAAGCTGAAAGAATCTTCTATTGTCCATGTTCCCTTCAGCAGCATTTTTTAAGTAAAAGACCAGAAAATAACTGTGGGCACTTCTCCACCTCCGAAAAGCTTTGCAACCCTTTGTGGTGTTGTTCAGGAAGGGATTTCTTATCCAAGTTAGATTTTGACATTTGAGACCCCAAGCAGCACACCCCATGACCAGCCAGGAAGAGAAAGGTGCTAGGGGTATTTCACACTAGCATGTTGCCCACGGGGTATGCGAGCAGCTGCAGTCTTGCTTTTTCAGGCAGGACTCATGAAGATCCAATCGCAAGCAGAAGGACAACCCTTGGTGTGGCACAAAACACCATGAGGCGCTAGCACTTCGCCAAGTCCAAAATTTTACATACTGAGTGGATATTGAAGCCATAGGCAGACTTTTTCCTGCAAATATGTGGTATGTTGTTAACACAGTAGGTGAAGGGCAGAGGGAAGGGAAATGGGATCCTGAGACACGGCAGGCTAAAAGACTTGTCCTAGAAATATTAACTGTAACAAATCTGCATAATGCTTCAGTGATTCCCATTAAGATCACTAGCTTCTATTACTTTTGTTTAGTTCCAAGTCATAATTATTAGCCTCCACCTTCAATGAATTACAGACTGTCCTGCATGCATCAGCTCAGTTGACCAGTGCAGGCAACAGGAAGCATACAGGGCAAGTATCTGCCACAGACAGATCTTCAAGAAGCAAATTTTTTTACCTGTTTGTATTCCCATGTTCATACAATTGAATAGCTACTTAACCAAAATCAGATCTGAATGGCAATGGTTAAGCACCTTGCTGGAACAGTGAAAGTAAAATTTATTTGCCTTGTGTTAATTTAGTGAAATCACAGTAAACATCTGATGTTGAGAGAAGGAAGCTTAGAGGGAGACCTGTAAAAGTCAAAACTGGATGGAGGGCATCAGGCTGCCATTTTTTTGCCTGTGGCAGTCTCCCCCACTGAATTTCAGCACATTAAAAATTCTTTGCCTCACATCGGAAACATTAGATCTTTGTGCAGATTTTATTTCTGAAGGCTATAACTTGTACCTTCCCAAGCAGGAATCCTCAAAATATCTCAGGTGAAGTGTTCCTACTGAAAGTGATTTAATTTTATCTAACACAAAACAGAAGCAATTCATCATGGCTTTAGCTTCTAGGTTTCCTCCCTCCTCCCTGACTGTCAGTGTTTAAAGCAAACTCAAGAATGATACATAGACAGCAATTTTGCCAATAGCTAGTCCCAGAACTCTGCACACTGGCATCTCTGTATCCACATTTTTACCTTCAGCATGGATTTCTAGCACTAAGAAAGTGTAGGTTGTCAATGAGCAATGAAACCTTCTATTTCTTGTTGCTGCATCTTCCTTCCAGATACCATTTACCATCTTCCCCTACAACTATCTGTGGGTTTTACAATGCAATCTTTTATATTTAGCTTAATTTAAACGGTGCCACTTCCTAGCACTTGCAGGTAAAAAGGTGGTAGCTTGCATGGTAAGGCCCTTACTCCATTTCTGAATTGTCAACAGACAAAGCATCTGTCTCCAGAGTACCCTGCTTCCACCTATCACACTAAAGTAAAAGCCACACTGTTCAAGTGGAATAAATATTCTAGAAACTTTTAAAAAACATTCTACCATACAAGGAAGAGTAAACATTAAAATCTCAATGTCTTGTGATCTATAGACTTACCTATATGTTTATCTGTGTGTCACTTTTGCTAGTATAGCCATGGGAGGAGTGATTGTGAACAGAAGCTCCAGCAAAGTCCTGAAGGATCTTTAGTTTTGCTCTTGATATGTATCCTTTCTCAAAATCTCTGTTTTGGGAAGGCACTTTGTTCACCTCTGAACATAGTTTCCTATATGTCTGATGGGGAACGTATACCTTTAGGTAAACTTTTATGGAGGACCTCTGGAGATAGCAGGCGAAAGGTCCACACTACCTATAAGGGACTTGGCCTCATATTTTGCATTTTTATATTTATAATTGTATTGGGAAATTTCAATATGTCAGGGAAAAGTACCTCGTAAAAAGGTCACTATAAAGAATCATAGAATCATTTCTGTTGGAAGAAACCTTTAAGATCAAGTCCAACTGTTAATCCAGCACTGCCAGGTCACCACTAAACCATGTCCCTAAGTGCCACATCTATACATCTTTTAAATACCTCTAGGGATGGTGACTCCACCACTTCCCTGGGCTGCATATTCCAGGGTTTTACAATTTTTTTCTGTGAAGAAATTTTTCCTAATATCCAACCTAAACCTCGACTGGCACAACTTGAGACCATTTCCTCTTGTGCAATCTCTTATTATATAGGAGAACAGATTGACCCCCACCTATGTACAAACTCCTTTCTGTTGTAGAGAGTGATAAGATCTCTCCCAAGCCTCCTTTTTTCCAGCCTAAACAGCACCAGTTCCCTCAGCTGCTCCTCATAAGACTTGTTCTCTAAACCATTCACCAGGGCCTTCTTTGGACATGCTCCAGCACCTCAACTAGCTGAATAAAAAATACCCAAACATATTCAGGGAAAAATCTCCCTTTCAGAAATAAATGAAGCACTTTATGTTTATTAGGGAAATACTCTGTAGATCTATGTTTCCTAAACTACAGAATGTCACACTGCTATAAAGGTTAAGTGCAATTATGCCATTGCTTACAGTTCAACACAGGAGATGAGGCATAGTCCTGGATTTCTCCCAGCGTTTATCCAGGAGGAACAAGTTGCCAACTGTAAGTTATTTACTAGTGTCTGAACTTCTCACCAGAAGCAGGAACATAATAACCACAAAGTAATGTACAAACACATATTGGAGAAACAATGCAAAGTTTTGAACAGGTCTGTTCTAATTATCTAGACAGATTGGTAGCTATTTCTTTTAGTCTAGTATGTTCATAATGTATTATAATTAATCTAATTAATTTAATGTAGTTGGATACTTCCATAGATGTGGCCAAATTATGTATTACATCAGCTTCCTATATCTATTCCAAATTTAGTTTCTTTAGGTATGTAGCAGGTTGAGGTAGGGACATCATTTTCATGAAAAAATAGCTATTATACTTGCCAGGTGATGTTGGTGTTCACCTCTTTTCTTGAATCATTTCCTGAAGAAAAATGGCCCTATTACATCCTTAGTGCAGTCTTGAATATATTACATTACTAAGAAAGGGTAAGCTGAATTGTGTTGTTTCTGAATCTCTGTCTGGGTTTGCTTTCACATACTGGTTGCTGGAAGAATCACACTGTACTTTGGATTGTGGCCAAAAAGAACTTAAATAGCATGAGATATGCAATTTGATGGTTACTAGCATTGGCCATATGTTGTGGTTATAGCAGCATTACTATCCAGTGATTGATGCAAAGTGATTGCTAATTGCTGTAACTAATCAAATGTCATTCAGCATTGAAGAGTTATTGACATCACATACACACACAGAGAAATGCAGGGAAAAAAATCCCTTTACCCAGGAGATATCCGCAGAAGTGGAGAAAAACTTTATGTTTTCTTCAGAGAAAAGCAATGTTTCTTTCTTCTTTGTTTGCTGAAAAGGGAAGGCCCCATGTTCTCTGAGACTAGCCCCGTGACACTGGGAAAATTTGCACTTTGGCTTCCATCAGCAGTTCTTAATTCAAAACATTTACACGGTCTTTAGCAATGCTGAGGTACAGTAACTGCCCAGTTTAAAAGGGAATATTTCAGCCAGGTATTTTGTCTGCTTGGCATAATTGTTTCAAGCAAATATAAAATCAGTGATCAGGTTTTATGCTGGAGCACAGACTGATAACTGGGTTCAGTTAAAGCAGGAAATGAAAGTCTTACATAATGTCCAATTGCTAATATTGCTGGTATCACAAGTAACATGAATGTATGTATAATGTTGAGAAGTTTTTTTCTTACTTATTCACTTGCTTTCAATGTTTTGGATGTGTAAAATAGGTACTGAGACTAAACATATCTGGTTGTTAGGAGCAGAGTTGCACCTATTGCAGAAAAGATTTAGCAATATTTGCTGATTCTTTTTTCTCTACTTTTTCTAAGTGTATGCTACTTTTGCATTGGCTCTCTGCAAAAATTTAAGAGCTGGCACAAGTATTTGTAGAATATTTTTAATTATTTCTGGATATTACTGGAACTGTTGTTATATGGTGGCATGAGAAAGTCCAAACAGGACTTTCAGGGACCAAAGCCCATTGCATATGATAGCTGAACACCCCTCAGTACTGTGCCCCAAAATCTCAAGGTTCCATCCTTAAGCAAACTCTTGCCGCCAGGTCCATAAAGTTCCCAACATTGACGCTGACAGTATGAATTAGATGATGATAAGAAATCAGGTGACAAACTTGCAATTACTTCTTATTTTTTTCTTTGAAGCAGACACAAAGCAAGGCTGTGCCTATCCATTCAGTCTTTCTAGCTACCTTATAGGGCATGAAGAAAAGACCATTGAAGTCAGGCTCTGTGTTTATAGCTCTTTTTCTTATGTTTTCCAAGATTGCTAATCTAACAAGTCAAGGCTAATCTCTGCCCAAACATTCAATATCTGCTTCCTGATCTGTTATTGAAATGGTCTTTTTTTGTTGTTGTTATGGGACATAATCCCACTTTTGACTCACACAGTTGTCTCTGATTCTCAACAACCTTTTTCTTCACTGTCACCACAGATAAACCACTGCAGAAATCTTGTTGGCATATTCATTCTCTCTCTGAAAGTTTCCACCTAACCAGGAGCACAGAAACCAGAATCCTCTTAACTCAGGCATCTCTATTAACAAAAAACAAGCCACAGTGCATTGAGTGACTCTACAGTAAAATGTGGACAAACAAACAAAACAAATGCTTTTTCTATCACAGTGTACCTATTTACCACTTGTGGTCCATAACAACAGCATATTTTCTTGTGGTTCCCATGGCATGCCTCACACTAGATAGTTTTGTATGTTTGTGTACGATGAGACATATGAATGTTGAATAATGCGAGTCTTATTTACACTTTTTTTTATTGGTGGACCTTTGTGAATAACATTTACTCCCCAGGCCATTAAAACATGTTTTACAATCTGCATTTTTATATGAATTGCAGTCATCACACTGAAGTATATTCTAACATTGTGCAATCTAAAAGATACCATCTCTAAGAAAAAAAGGCAGGAAGGAGAAGGCCCACCAGTTCTTTCAAGGAGAGGAGAACCAATGGTAGATCACAGCAAAAAACCCGAAGAATTTTGTGACTCCAAAAGCCTGGAATAAGGCAATCCTTGAAACAGAAAGCTTATCTTTGAAAAGAAGGAAGGAGGCCAAAAATGTCTGAGAAGGTAATTAAGGAATTACCTCAAACAACTGTAGTTCACCTGCATCAGGAAATGTAGGTCTGCTGATCTTCAGCTTACAGTTTGAAATATCAAAAATGTAATGGAAAGTGAATGGCACACTATAAAAAGGAGAAAATATGAAGCTGAGAACAGCTTTACGAATGCTGGAAATAACCTCTTACATTCTGAAATAATGAAATAACTGGGAATGGAGGGTCTGAGAACTAATCACAGATTCTATTCCCTCTTCATGTACCTCTACCTAAAGAATTGAGAGAGCAATGCTTTGAAGCGTGCCAATTTTCTCTGCTTCTGAACAGTCTCAGAGAACACAAATGAACAAATCATAGTTATCAGCTTTTCATCTGGTCCCCCAGGTCTTGGAAGTTCTCATGAACTATTAAATTTTTTAAATGATTGGCTTAAAAGTATTATTTTTTCATCAGTTACTGAGCACATGTTTAGAACTGTTCTTGTAACAGTCACTAAGTGTAACTAAGTTCCACAACTTCTGTTTACATTATGAATTAATAATTCTCACAATAGGAGCAAATTGTCTGTTTTCAGCTGCTTTCCCAGATTATTGCACTGCAAAACAATATAAATTTTATAAAAAGGCTTCAAATAAAATATTTCTTTTTTTTTCCTCTCATCATTCATCCAACTCCACCATTCACAATTTCAGTCTGAAAATATAAATGAAAGATATATAATTATATTAACTACATTGACTTTATATTACTATGAAAGCAATTCTGTTTATGTTGAATTCTCTAGTTCCAACCATTACATATAGGTCATCTTTCAAAAGAAAAGTTGCATTGCAGGAATAGCATGGAAAGTTTTACCTTACATATTGAACATTAATGTTTTCAGCCAAATGCACTAGGTGATGCAATAAAAGCTCATCTGCACACCTGCAAAAAAGCACAGAGATATAATGGCTGTTGAGTGGGAGGCAAAATATATGTGTGCATGTATATATATGTGTGCCTGTATATATATATGTGTGTGTGTATATATATTCTCACTAGCAGATCTTGCATCCTGCTCAGCCAGAGACTGGAGGAGCGTGAGGCCATTGGTGCTGTCTGTGTTCATGTGAGTGCTCTGTGTGTCTGTCTGTGGCCGGCTATGTATATACGTGTTGTATATGCATGAATGATGTGCTCCAAAATGTGGCAAACATAGAGGTTGAGACTGGATTATATACCTCACTTCTAAACTAAAACAATATTGTAAATTAATCCACAATTTCTTTTGGTGCTGTTCAGCAGACCTGTGTCTTCACTATGTCTTGCATGAGGAAGAGATCTTTTGCATCTGTAAGAAGGTGGTATCTTTTTTCAGGTCACATATGAGTAACAATGTCTGAGGAATATGCAGGATGATCATGTTTCAAAGGGCCAAGTTTTGTTATGTGTCTCTCCTTGGGGTTTTCTGTCCAACTTTGAAGATAAAATTTTTACAAATTTTTAGAGTACCTAGCCACAGAGTGTTAGATCAGCTAAGGTGCTTTAAACTGAACACCACAGCTGCTAACAATTTACAAATTAGTTTACCAGAAGCCCTAATATATTAACCATGTAGGTTACAATTATATTTCTAAAATATTTCTCCTCTTTTTAAAATTACAAATGTCAGATAAAACCTTTTGTAACAAAGTACAGCCCTTCATTTTACATTTTATAGTATTACAATATTTACAAATTTATTTCAAAGGTTTCTTGAAATATTCAGTTCAATTGTATCTGTCTACCTGTGCAGAGAGAGAGGATCAAGGGAGAGGGAGACAGACATATAATTGAGGAGATAAAGGAACAGATTCAATCTTGATTGGTACTGATGTAAACATGAAACAAATTTACTGAAGTCGGTATGATCATTCTTTTTTGACACCTGTGGAAATAAGAGCTGAATGTGACCCTTAAATTTTTCAAAAACAACCTCTGCAGGAGTTATTGCACCTCAGAGATAACTTATGTTCTTAAAATCAATAAACGTTCTCGAATGCAATATTTCTCTCCGTATAGCTGTGAATTCTGCCATCAGGTGAACTGGTCAACTCTCAGTTTAAACACCTGTCACTCAGTAATAGTTTACATAAACAGATGTAGAGGTGATAGGATTATCATTAAAATGTGAAACCCCAAAATAATTTTGTGCTTATTAACAGACTTGGAAAAAACTTTGTCATGTTGACAATAGTAAGCTGTACATGGTTAGTGACATCCTGTGAGAACCAGAGATTTATTTGATACTCCATGTATATGGAATTATTTCAGAAAATTCTATATATGCTAGTCAAAAATGTGTATATTTGACTGGATCCATATCCTCTACTTCTGGTACACTAGTAGCTTATGATAGCCTGGATTCTACAAAGACATTTGTACTTATTTTTACTTACGTAAATAACACTATTAATGACAAATACCATAAATATACAAAACCCCTGTGTTCAAACATGCTTGTACTTCGTCTAGCATAACACAGCTACAAGATTGACTGAAATATCACTTAGTTTATTGCACTAGCTACAATAATAATAATAAAGATATAATTAAAGTTAGTAATAGCTTATACTCCATTATGTATGTGTATATACATGTATATATCAAATAATAAGCTAACAACAGAAAAACTATTGTAATCAACAATGTACAATAAATTATGTTATTTTTAATACTGTAATCATACTGGGAAAATCCAGGATAGGATATTATTTTCTGCTAATTGCATTTCATAAGTGCAAGAGTTGTAACAAAACAACAGATGTTAGGCATTGCTAGAGATGTAAATCTTTGATTTGTTTTTATAGCTGCTCTGACATTTAGGCTGTGGGCTTTAAGAGGAGATTCCAAGGGAAATGTGTTCATCACCATCTGACTCATTTTTGCCTGAAGGAATTACCAATTTTTTAAAAAATATAAAAGGTAAATAATGAGCAACAGAGGATTATTGTTACTATTTCCTCTGATGATTCTGCTTTATCATGAAATGTCTGAGCAATAACTTTGACTAACAATTACACATTTCCTTACACTCACACGCTACACTTAGCTTGAATTGTCAGTGTTTGTGGCTTTGCACGTGTTCACACAGTCCTTATAAATCATCTCACTTATCTAATATTACCCTTACAGTTAAATTACATGCTCACTGGAAGACAGTAGCAACTACTAGAAGAACCCAGCAAAGAAGACATGCGTAAAAAAATCCCCCACAACTCACAAGCAAAATGTCATTGAGTTCAGTTACTTTGCCCGGCAATATGAGCAGATGACGGTGCCTGCATCTAGTGATGAATATAGTATGAGTTTAGCACTGAATGTAAAGGCATGCACTGCTAAGGGGAAAGTGTTCATCTTCTTAATAAATTCACTAGTAGATTTTCAGAAGATACTATGGACTCCGAGAGCCCTCAATGAGGATTAGAATCAGCCCTTGTACAACTACCTTCCAGACTACACTTTGATTTTTTAGTAATGCCAGTGCTGGTTCTTCAATAACTCATATTTTTATATCTCTGCCTTTCACTGGAGAATAACAAAAGGACTTCTGAGGTAATGGTAGCCAGCTTCAAGCATCCACATTCTTTCTCTAAAGTTGGCAGATCAGTTTACCAAAGAGTATGAAGTATAAAATTTTCTTTGAAGTTAGATTTTAAATGACAATGATTCCATACTGAATGATGGACATTGATTAAATATAGCTATGTAGTGTAAATCAGTTCTGAGTGCGAATCATATTTGTATCCACTCACAAGTACGTAAGTTGAAAGTTAGAAAGTTTCCAACTTTTAGAGGAAGAAAGATATGAAATGGTCTTTCTGTAGAAAATGAAGTCAGAGATCTGTCCCAATCCAGCTCACTGACTCGGTCCAACAGTTAAGACAGTCCAGGTGCTCTAACATTCCTTGCTGACCATGACATCAACATTGTTTGAGTCTTCAGATCTCCGCAGTGTGAACATAATGATTCAAAAGATACAAAAGCTAGTCTTTTGGATGAAGAAACTGCTTCATTTAATGATCAACAGGGGGTCTTTAAGTGGAGAAGTGGATGTGATTATTAATAGATCAACTGTATTTATTTGTGAATTAATATCAGTGTTAAGCATTACAAAATCCGGAGGTACTAAAAATAAGATTTTCTTGGGGTCTTGAGTAAAAAGGCTACAGAATAGTTGCTAAGGACAGCAGTAAAGTAAGGTTTATACATGCGTTAAGGACAGGTTCAGAGATTAAAGGATTAGGATGTCATCGTAGACTTGATTGATTTATTGCTGTATAGTGCATAGCTGACAGAGAACAGAACCTGCTTACTACAAGGTTATTTCGGATAATATTTAGCTTCAAGTGGAATTAGGTAATTGGTGTACAGTGATGCTAGGGTTTAAAATCTGGTTTAGTGTTCAAGATACTGCAGCTTGCATTCTGCAGAGCCATAAAAAATGCAATAAAAGTCAATGGTGAGAGCAATTATACGTACGTGTCTTACACTGGATAAAGTGACTGGCATGTTTGGGAGCAGAACAGCTAGAGGAACATTATTTCTGTTTAATTCTTTCATGGAAAGAGATACATGGACTGAGATTATATGTGGAGTTGGATTCAATCTTGCAACAGCATAGATTGCTTTTTTTTTCCTGCATCAGTGAGAAAACCTGTCTTTAAAAATAGATCCGCCATCTCTATCTACATTACCTTGAAATGATTTCTTCCTATTGGCTTTGTCTTAATCTTGCGATCTTTCAGGATCCTGCTACAAGCTTAGATCTTCTGCCTTTGCTGTCTCATTCTCAGTAGAATTGACAGGGCAGATCTACACTTGTTTCAGTTTGGATCAATGTTTAATATACTATTGAAACAAATCGTCCAGCTGATCCTACTTACTTTGCGTCAGCTTACAGTTTTGATTGCCTCAGAGTGCCTGAACTAGATTTCTCTCTGAAAAACCTACGTAACAGATTGTAGTGGGTCTGACTGAGCTGGTTTTCCACACAGCAGCAGTGTTTTTGTGCTGGGAGCTAGAAGGGTGTTGATAACACACCAATGTTGTGACTACTGCTGAGCAGGGCTCGCACAGCACCAAGGCTCTTCCCAACATTCACCCCCACAGTGGGATAGGGTGGGCAAGATCTTGGGAGGGGACACAACGAAAACAGCTGACCCAAACTGACCAAAGGGATATTCTATACCATATGACGTCAGCTCAGCTATAAAGCTAGGGAGAAGGAGGAGGGGGCCGTTCTGTTGTCCTCCAGAGCAACTGCTACGCGTCTTGGAGCTCTGCTTCCCAGAGAGTGGCCAAACATCGCCTACTGATGGGAAGTAGAGAATAAAACTTTGGTTTCCTTTGCTTCTGCATGCAGATTTTCTTGGCTTTGCTTCTATTATTATTAAACTGTTTTTTGTTTCTCATCTTATTTTCCTCCCCTTTGTTTTTGCTCTGCTGAGGAGGGAGAGGGGAAGAAAAGGGTGGGTGATAGAGTGGCTTGGTGGGCACCTGGCGCTCAGCCAAGGTTAACCCACCACACAGATGTACTCCAGGAGCTCACCCAGGGCACTCCAACTGCAAATGGGCATTCAGTCCCTGGAGCCAGGCTACAGGTACCCCACGAAACAAAAAGAACTTGATGCATACATGCTGTGGCTGTCAGGTATTCAATACAGGTTATTTTGCTGTACAAAACTGCTCCCATGTATTTGCCTTGCTACACAGGCTATACGGTGCAGTTTATACAGATGGAGCCACACTGGATTAGCACTCTTGATTCTTTTCTTTGGCAATTACAGGAGTAACAGTTGAGGTAAAGTAAGTATGGGAGTCAGCTGCAAGGAACTGGACTGTAAAAGAGCCCTATGCATCCTGTAGAGGTAATTCCATATGCAGGACACAAGGATTGAGGGGGTGATAGGGTGAACATTCCTGAAGTTATCTGGTTGTGCCCTAGGAAGCATCTCAGGGGTGCAAAGAGCCTTTGTTAAGAGATTAGTATAGAGATTTGGGGGAATGATTAAGTTTCACTGGGCAAAAGCAGTTTGAAATATTTAGATTTTGTAAATCTGTAAAGAGGAATCCAACAGCCTAGCAGGTAACAGAGAAGGACACCATATATCTGACCGGTTGAGTGACAAATTATTACAAAAAAAAAGGAGAGAATGTGATTCAGCTGTGAAGTAAACTGCACTAAACCATACAGCCTGAACTTCTCACTGATAAAGATCATACTCTTTCATCGAGCTAGGGGTAATCTGGTAACTTCTGTTTAGTTAATGTTTGTTTTTTCCCATCTTTCTATCTTCTGTCAGTGTGATGTCTTCAAATGCGAAAAATCTATTTTTTCTTGTGATGCTGGAAAATTGCTGGAAATATAACACAGCAGACAGGAGACAGTCCAGGAGGTTCCTGGAGTGTATGGAAGATAACTTCCTGACTCAACTGGTAAGTGAGCCCACCAGGGGAGGTGCTTTGCTGGACTTGTTTACAAACAGAGAAGGTTTGGTGGATGATGTAGTGGTTGGAGGCCATCTTGGGCTTGGCAACCATGAAATGATAGAGTTGTCAATTCTTGGCCAAGTAAGGAGGCAGGGAAACAAAACCATTACCATGGACTTCCGAAAGGCAAACTTCCACCTGTTTAGAACACTGGTTGAGAAAGTCCCTTAGGGTACAGTCCTAGAAAGCAAAGGGGCCCAGGAAGGCTGGACTTTTTTCAAGAGGGAACTCTTAAAGGCTCAGGAGCAAGCTGTCCCCATGCATCATAAGACAAACTGGCGGGGAAAACAACCGGCCTGGCTGAACAGGGAGCTTTTGCTGGGACTTATGGGAAAGAGGTGGGTCTACCACCTTTGGAAGAAGGGGCAGGCTACTCAAGAAGAGTATAGGGATTTAGTTAGGTCGTGTAGAAAGAACCTTAGGGGGGTGAAAGCTTAGCTAGAACTCAACCTGGCCACCACTGCAAGAGATA